>JAOPSE010000004.1:23661636-24064627 GCA_029449295.1 Zea luxurians
GCTGCAGGCCGGGGTGGCCTTCGCGCGTGTCTTCGTTTTGTGCGCGGTGCTGGAGGGATGACTCGTGCTGCGGGCCGAGGTGGCCTTCGCGCTGTATCAGCGCGATCTCCCGCTCGAGTTCCTGGGCCTTGTGCTCTTCGTCGCGTATCATCTGCCGCACTTTGGCGAGTGCGGACACACGCTGGCGCTTGGCCTCCAGTATCTCCTTCTGCCTCTGGAGGTTGCGGTTCTTGAGGCGCAGAGCGCGCAGCTGTAGCTGTTCTTCTGCTGAGATGCCGAGGACTTCACCGTCCTCGGCGAGGTCCGCGCCCTCCGGTGGTGCGAAGCCTGAGGGAGGTGCGAAGCCTGAGGGTTGTCCCTCAGGGTCGCAGGTGCGGAGGGTGTCGTCTTCAGTGGCCTCTTGGTGGGTGGATTGGGTGAGGGCGAGGGCCTTGCCCTTTCTTGCGGCGAGCAGTGCTGCCTTCGCAGCCTCGTCAGCCTTCGGGTTAGCTCTCTTGGGTGCCATCGCGGGTGGTTGTCTCGTAGCACGAACGATGGGCGCCAAATGTTGGAACTGTCTCTCGACAGCAAGGAGATCCAACACGAGTAAATGGAGATGGCAACAGGGCACTCGCGCGTGATGGCAAAAGCTCTGTTAATCTGGCCTCTCACGGGCACTGTGCGGGGGTATTTATAGGTAACCGAGTGCACGGCGCCTTGCGTCAAGGACGCATGTGCCCTCAGGTACCTAGTTTATCCCCAGAATATTCCCATAAAGCGGGGTTACAAGCTGTAATTTCAAGTACGCCTTTACAAATTAGGCCCGTAACACAAAGGCGGCCACGCAGGGCCCGTTACAATGGGCCAGATCTCATGTGGGCCTCGGAACTGACCGAGGCCGCGCCGTGGGAGGCGTCGCCGCAGGCCTTCGTCTGGTGCCGGATCGAGCGAAGGGTCTCCGTGTTGTCTCTGGTGCCGACAAGCGGAGGGTGTCCCTGCCTGCTTTGTCTGTCAGGGCAGGGGCTAAGCGGTGGAGACTTCGGGCGAAGGGTGGCGTTTCTGCCTTCGCTCCAACAGTCACTACCTGCATAGTCAAGACAGACTCCAAAGTCGTCGCTGGCCAGGTAGAAAAAGAATATTTAGCGAAGGACCCCGCACTCATGCAGTATCTCACGGTTGTTCGCATTCTTGGGAGGCAATTCAAGGGCTTCACCTTACAACATGTGGACCGCGCCAGAAACGAGGAAGCCGACGCGTTGGCTAAGGCAGTAGCCAGAGGCGAGACCTGGCCCTCCTATGTGTTCTACCACGTCATTGGCACTCCAGCCGTCCACAACCTAGAGGGATTACAAGTAACCAATGACGCCGAAGGCCATTGCATTGTCAACCTCATCATGAATGAAGATTGGCGGGCCCACATAACACTGTTCCTGCAAGGATATTACCACCCGAGTGACATCAATGAGGCCAAGCGCCTCAAGCACCAAAGCCGGGACTTCGCACTAGTCGGTGGCCAGCTATACAAGAAGGGGATCAGTCAACCCATGCTAAAATGTGTCACCGAGACCGAAGGCATTCAGATCCTACGCGAAGTCCATAGCAGAACTTGCGGCTCTCACTCAGGGCCCAAGGCCCTCGCTGCCAAGGTAATCCGTCAAGGATTTTACTGGCACGCTATAATCTGCGCCGCGAATCGAGTCACGAGGTCGTGCGAAGCTTGCCAGAAATTTTCTCCTCGCTCGGGAAACCCCTTCACAGTTCACCAAGCTGATTGCCCACACATGGCCACTTCAACGCTGGGGGCTGGATATTGTCGGGCCACTACCTATGGCTCAAGGGAACCTCAAGTTCACCTTCGTCACCGTCGAATATTTTACCAAGTGGATCGAGGCCAGGGCAGTATCCACAATAACGTTGAAGACTGCCCAGAAGTTTTTCTGGCAAAACATTATTTGCTGGTTCGGAGTCTCGTCCGAGCTCACAGTCGATAATGACAAACCGTTTGATAGCCACGACTTCAAGGACTTCTGCTTCTCCATCGGCACCAAGCTTGCCTTCGCCTCAGTGTATCACCCCCAATCCAACAGAGTCGTCGAGCGCGCCAACGACAAGATTTTCACTGCCATCAAGAAAAGGCTCCTCGATGACAAGAAGGGTAAATGGGCCGACCAGCTTCCTGAGGTAGCCTGGGCCCTAAACACGACCGAATGCTGGACGACCGGATTCACACCTTTTCGCCTATTATATGGATAGGAGGCCATGACGCCGCAGGAGATAAAGCATGGGTCGCCCCGAACAAGCACATCAGCCGTCCCCGACGTTGACAAACCGACGTCCAAAGACCTCATCGACTGAGACCGCGTCTTCGCCCTGCAGGCCCTCAACAGATATCAAGCTCAAACCAAGGCCTGGCGCGACCAAGCAGTCATCCCAAGAGAGTTCAACGAAAGAGACCTCGTACTCGTCCGGACCACCCGGACAGAGTCATGAGGCAAGCTGGAGCCGAAATGGGAGGGTCCATTCATCGTCAAGTCGAAGGCGTCCCCCAGCGCGTACAGGCTAACAACGCCATCCGGCGAAGACCTAGAGCATTCCTGGATTATTGACAATCTCTGCAAATTTTTTGTCTAAAACTTCAGGGCCCACGCGCCCGCACTCTTTTCCTCCCGGGGGGTGAGGTTTTTAACGAGGCGGAGCCATGTAATATACCTACAAAAATCCCCCGCAAAAACTCAGATGCAGCATGTCTAAAAAGACCACATCGATGGTCTTCGGCATTCGATCACTCCGAAGTCATCGCGAGAGGCAGCGCAGACTACCCTCGCATGCGACACTCTGTGCAAAAGTCGCCTAAGGGTGCAGCCGGAATAGCACAATAAGTGCGCAAAAATCGAAGTCTTTTTTCAAAAGACTCTCCATGCAAAAGCCGCCTAAGGGTGCAGCCGGAATAGCACAATAAGTGCGCAAAAATCGAAGTCTTTTCCTAAAAAGACTCTCCATGCAAAAGCCGCCTAAGGGTGCAGCCGGAATAGCACAATAAGTGCGCAAAAATCGAAGTCTTTTCCTAAAAGACTCTCCATGCAAAAGTCGCCTAAGGGTGCAGCCGGAATAGCACAATAAGTGCGCAAAATCAAAGTCTTTTCCTAAAAGACTCTCCGTATAAAAGTTGCCTAAGGGTGCAGCCGGAATAGCACAATAAGTGCGCAAAATCGTGCGTCAATCGAAGTCTTTCATTTAAGGACACTCCGCGCAAAAGTCGCCCATGGGTGCAGCTGGATCAACGAAGGCGTGCAGCCACATCATACAAATTACAGTTACATACACTCAGCGAGGGCATCATATACTACAGTGGCTCAACCTTCGGGATGATACCCATCTCCCTGTAATTGAACAGCATTATCCTCAATTCCTCACCCTCAAAAAGATTTCGCAGCTCCCCTTCACCTATGCTCGCCCCAATCGGCGAGGACAACAATTCTCGTTTACCAGTCCGGTCCACGCAAAGACGGCCACGCTCCATCCCAATACGATGACGCCTACCACTTCGCGAAAATTCACTCACTCTTTGTTTCGCCACCGCCCTTCGCCGCCTATACCCAGTACTCGCACCCGAGAGACCCCCGGAACCCTCCACGCGTGGCGAAGGCTCCGCTGCAGCCACATCTAATGCTGCAAAATAATCCAAGCCTTTATCCGAAGACTCCTCCGTCCACAAAATCGAACTCCCAGATTCACCATCAGACTCAAAACACTCAGACTCAGAGCCAAACGAATTATCATCTGGCACTACGGTTGAGGCCGCCACAAAATCAGTATTGTCAGTAGCGGTTGCTTGCATAGGCCCAAACGTCGGAACCTGCGCAGCAACCGAGGTTCAGTATCACACAAACAAAATTTTACACTTGAAATCTCTAACCCCTATTCTGCCACCTGCGAAGGCCCGGCCGCCGCTGCGAGGTCTTCGGCAGTAGGTTCGACCACCGCCTTCGAGGCATCCTCGCCCGTTGGCGCAGGGGCTAGCGCGGGGTCTTCGCCAGCTCTAGTCAGCACGGGGGGTCGCCGAGGGGCCCTTGCCCGCATCGATCGAAGGCGCCAGCTCCACCCTCGAGGCCCCGGGTAGCGTGCTGTCTAGATCACCAAGGTCCTTAACCTCTTCGTCATGCGCCATCTGCAGCAATAGCACATTCATTCAGCAAAATTACACATACCCAAACATTCCCACATATATAACCACACAAAATGAGCCCTTGCCTGATCCATTGCCAGGTCAGACCTCTCCCGGACCATCTCTCGGCCGTGAGGACCCCACATCCTGTCGAACAGCGCCCCCGCCGACCGCTTAAGCACCGAGTCCTCGACCTGGAAGATTTTGTGTTCGAAGCCTTCGTCCGATTGGTCGAAGACCTTGAAGTGCCTGCACCCCTCACGGGACAAAGCATTCACGGCCCCCTCGCAGGTGATGAGGGAGGCAAAGGACATGAGGCCCGTCACAATTGTCGGTAGCACCCCCAGCTCCTCCTGTAGCCACTCAAGGAAGCGGAGGCCAACCTCTTGGTCGGGCGCTTCGAAGGCGGTGGTCCACACACCCAGCTCTCGATACGCATCCACAAGCTACGCATGCGTTCGCTCAACCTCCGCGCGCGTCGAGGCCTCGGCTTTATCCACGCGGTTGCGCAGGCCACCGAGCCGTGCTTCCAGCTCCTAAGCGCATTGTCGGGCGAGACTGGCCTCCACCCGTGCAAGTTTAGCATCGTCTTGAGCAGCCTGCGCATCGGTGATGACCTTGTTCGCGTCCCTCCTCTCCTCCTCCAACTGACGCCGGAGTTCCCCCTTCTCGGCCTTCGCAGCGGTCAACCTCTCCGTCAGCCTGCGACTTTTGTTTTCCGCAGCCAACTTCTCTGGAATAGCATCCGTATGCTGTGCCTGGAGACGCTCGACTTCGGTAGCAAACTCTGAAGTCAAGGCGCCAGACGCAACATGGTCGGCGAAGGCGGCCGCCTACCACAAAAACCCATGAGATTCGCAACCACATAAAAACAATGAAGTATCGAAGCCCAACACGACTTACATGCTTCAGCTGCTGTGACGCAAGCCTCAGCTGCTGGGACACAGAGCCCGCCACATCTTTAGCGGCGGCGGCCGACAAAATCTCGCCGCTCGCGCAGAAGGTGGACCACGGGTCCTGCGAAGCACCCTTCGCCCCACCCGCCGCCGTTGGCGAGGTGGCCGCCACCGTAGTCGGGACGACAGCCAGCTGCCCCGCATTCGACCCTACACCATGATCTTATTTTAGACCTAGTCCTCGAAAAAAAACTTACCAACAAGGTAATCCCCCACACAGATGTCCATGTCAAAGTTGGCAACACGTGCCGCTGCCACCTCAGTGAGTGCCGGCGATGCCGGCCTTCGCTCCTTCGCGGCCTCGGCCGAGGGCAGCTTGCCCACGCCGGAAGCAGCAGCCCTCACACCCGGGGGCGGTCGGCTTCACGACCGGCGGTGGTTTGCTGCTGCCAGGGTGGCAGACTTCATGCCTCCCCACGCCTTCTTCGCTTCGCAGAAAAGGTCCCCGACCCTAGTGACCGCCCAGCGCTTCCGCGCCGCATCCTGACGATCCCTCTCCATCACTGCCGATACAACAGCAGCAATATTCCGCCCATAAGGAAAAATCTTTAACTCACGAGCCATACGAGACGTAAACATGTCTTCGTCGGTCGCGCGGGGGATCGGAACGTTCCTAGGCCATCGACCCCCGGTAACCCTAAGCATTCGCGCCGAAGACTACCGAAGCTCGGGCGAAGACATCCTTCCCCCGAGGGCCACGCAAGTACCCATTAACTCCACAGCAAAACGATCGGAGACCCCCAACCCTTCAGCTGTAGTACCTAATTTTCTCTTCTTCATGGCCGGCGCAGCCTCGCGCGACGAACCTTCCCCAGCCACAGCCACCGGTTTCTTCCCGCGGTGATCGACGGCCACAACAGCGTCATCCCCGGGATAGCCGTCGTATGGCAAACAATTCAACTCGAAGACCCTATTCAAGCGAACATTGGCCCCACGAATATCCCAACTCCGCAGAGCCTCCGTCCTCGGCACATACCGCCCCACAATCCTCACTGCTCCATCCTCCACTTCACGCACGAATGCGGCTAGGTCCCGGCCGCGCAGATCCAACGCGAAGGCCGGACTTTGCACTTGCTGCCCGCCCAGGGAGGGCATCTGGCGAGGGCATACTTTGCCCAGCGCCCAACCATGCACCAAGGGCCACACCCCATAACCGATGAATTCCTCAACCAAATCGCGCCCGCTACTCATGCGGGCAGCACACCGAAGGGCCCCTTCGTCCCTATCATCCTCCGCCACCTTAAACGGCGAGAACGCCACATAACAGTGGGAGCACATCACGGCCGCCGGGAGCCCTGGGATGTCTTCGACTTCGGCCCCTGACACATAAAACCAATAATCATACCAGTTGCCCCACTTGTTGCAGGCGCAAGGATCTAGCTCCACAACTTCCGGCGAAGTCTTCCCAGTCCTCGGTGTAAAGGTGCACGATCCAAACTGTGCAATCTTGCTCCCATATTTTCTCTTCTGCCAGTGCAGACAATAATTCTTGGCGAAGACCTCTACGGAGGGCTGACCGCCATACGAAGTCACCGCCTAGACATACTTCACCAGGGCCACCACAGCATTAGGTGTCAATTGATGAATCGCATGTCATACCTCTGCAACACCTCCACCACAAAACGATGTGCAGGTAGGCGAAGGCCGGCGATAAAAAACGCCTCGAACACAACTATCTCACCCTCTGGCTCAGGAATCTCTTCCGCCCCAGAACTCGTCCAACACCATTCCCAAAATACCCCAACTGCTGCATGTCCTGCATGCGAACCGAGGAGATCCTCAAAACGCCAAACTCCACTCTGTGGCCCGGGTGTAACTCCACCGCCGCCAAATCGCTCATGGTATCCTTGGACGACGATTCGCCCAACGGCGCATTCGCAGCGAACGAAGAAGAAGACGACATGGCTACGTACCATCGGTGGCGACGCGCGGTTTGCTTGACGCGGCCAGATCTCCGATGAAAGGAACAAGGAGGGCAGGCGAGCAGGTGAATGGTTCCAAAATGTTAGGGTTTTGCGGCGCACAGAAAGGTAAGAGAGCCCGAGCCATGCCGCCTCCCTTTTTATACACAGGGTGTGACGCTTTGGAAAGCCCGCAGTCCAACAGTACCACGTCCATCAATGGTCACATCAAAAACCCCCGTGGAACCACTTCGAGAGAGGGCAGCGTCTCCACCATCTAGCGACGACTTCGGCACCAGATGACTTAGTCGAACTGGTCCCTCGGAGGGCAAATGTTGGGGCGAATGTGAAGACGCTACCCTTCGCTCCAGTAACAAGAATGTTGGGGCGAAGACGAAGACGCTACCCTTCGCTCCAGGTCTTCTTCACCTCGCCACCCTTCACTCCAGGTCTTCGTCACCTCGCTTCATCAACTGACAGTGCATTAGGTATGAGAGAATCTGCTATTAGTTGTTCTTGGGGAGACATCTGTCTTTTTATGCCAGAAAATAAAATCTGGTTCTTCTGCTTTGTAGTTTCACTTTCATTTTCATTGATTTGGCGACAAGGAATTCCATAGTACTCACAATAACAACATGTTCCAAGATCACTTGTCTGTTGGTTTGGTTGTGCATCCTTTTGTGCCTTGAATGTCTGTTCATCAACTATTTTATTTATACTGTTGTTTTGACTTGCCAACACACCGCATTCTTTGCATTTAGTGACATCACTTGTAGTTGACATTCCAAGGTCCGACATCTGAATGGGTATGGAAGAATGGAAGGGACGAAAAGTTTGAGCAAAGAAAACCAACAATCATTTCAAAGAAGCAAATCAAACCTGAACACGACGGACAATGAACTCAAGCATACCAGCACAACACAATCCAATTCTACTTATTCAACCAAAACAAAAGGTGAGACAAGGTTTGGAATAAAAAAGATACTATAAAGTCAAGGAGTCAGGTAAGAAATAGCAAGGAGTTAGACAAGACATATTTGTTGGTGGCCAAGAGTGAAATAAGATAACCATGAACTTAAAGTGAGGATAAATGATACAACCAAGGATATGAAGTGAGTTAGGGAGAAAGCATTATCAAGGAGAAAAGTAGAGAGGCAAAGGTTTAATATATCAAGGTAGATATTGCGCAAGGGTGGCAATACAATGGCAAGAAAACAAAAGTATAAGAAGTCAAGGGTTATATAGCAATATTAGGGATTAGAAAACCACTATAATATAATATAATATTGCCCTTACCGATCTAGTCGAAAATCTTAATACTAAAGAACAATCCTATCAACCTAGCCAAGAAGTCAAATAATAGATCCAGGGGATCCATAACAAAACTTCTTGCGGAGTGGGGATAAGACAGAGAATACGACATCGTCGATAGCTTCAAAAGGGTTTCTTCTAGCAAACTTTGCTTCAAGTTCCACAATCCTAGCTTGATCATCTTGCAATGCTTCTCATTAGAACCTTCTGATAGACGAAGAATCAGACAAGAAACGTTGTAGATAAAAGAGACGAGTTTTGATATAAAGTAAGTTTTTATGGAGACAATTAAGTCAAGTTTTGAACGACTGACTGGGCTTTCCATTTCTAAATAATCTAGCGACCTACGGTCACATTGCTTTGATACCACTTCTGTCACACCCGGTTTTAGGGGGCAAAACCGAATGCATAGCATATGTGTGCCAGGATCTATTTCCACACATATGTTGATGTCACAAGTGTAATATATCAAAAGAACAATGCATAAAAGCGTAAATAAGGATTATATTAACATATTACACTTCAAACAGACATAATGTCTTAACCTTTATTCATCAAAGTACAGCGAAACAAGGACATCCATCCACAGGAAGATGACCGGAGGTATCACTAGACAAGCATCCATGGAGTTCAGCTCCATAACTTCATTTGCAAACTTCTGATCAAAATTAAGCAAGGGTGAGCTTACTTATGGTTGGGGCTCAGCAAGTGGGGGAAAATACAAGGTGACAAGGTAAGGCTAAAGTTTAATGCGATTGGCATTTTAGTTGGTCAACATTTTATTATCAACACCTCATTACTAGGTATAAGTATATACCAAACCCACTTAAGAATAATTCATAATCAGCTTGAACTTAAACCATTTGAGCAAATACCATCAACATGAAGCTCAACCTCTTGAGCGCACCACTTAAGCATGCCGCTTAAACAAAATCGATCACGATTTATTTCCATCTTCAAGTTCAATTATAATGTGAGGGTCCAGGCTGCTCGTAACCATGAGCACAGCTGATATATCAGTTTTACACTCTACAGAGGTGGTGCATCTTTACCGATGAGTCACGATCCCCTTCCAGCCCAGGTGTTGGAGCTTGCTCTCCTGGGCAAGTTGATCCAACAAGGGAGTGGAAAGGATGCAAGTAAGGTTTTACTCGAGATGGCGATTGCTCGGTTAATCCAGCCTCTCAAGGGCATTGTACGGGGGTGTCGGTGTTTTGGGTCCGACCGCACACCCGGGGTTGCCCCTCAAGGTGTTTTTAGGAGTAGGACGGTGTCGACAACTGTAGCAAAATGGTTCGTGCCGATTGCACGAGGAACAGTAGACAGGGTTTACAGGTTCGGGCCGCTTAGAGATGTGTAACACCCTACGTCCTGGTGAGTATGCTTGGTGAATGTGGTTACAAGAGAGCTCTCTGGATTGAGAATATAGAGAGTTGATGTGGATGGCTAAGTAGTAGGATCGATCCCTTTCAAGGGGTGCCCCCTAGGCCTTATATATTCGACCGTGGAGCAATACATGTGGATATGATAACAACGTGCGCCTAAAAAATAGTGAACTGCTCGAGTCTATCTCCCTATGATTCTGCCGACCTATCCCCGTGTGGCTCCGTTGCATGAGGGCTCCAGCGCGGGAAAGTCGGATCTCTGTTGCGATCGCTCGCTCGACATTGTGGACCGTCCAGGTTTACACCGATCCGGCCTCGTGTCAACCTGCTCCGCTGATTATTCTTCCCCAGGCCCACGAAAGAATGGCCTCACGATTTATTGGGCCCTTGAGCCTTTCGTGAGGTCTTTTACTCTTTTAGTGGACCCGGGGGATATCTGTCCCCCACAAGCCCCCGATCTTTGGGTTAATTTAGAAGTAATCAGCCCAAAGATCCCAGGTCCAGCTTGCAGGTGATTTGAAGAGAACGACTTCTTGCTGTTTCCCCCTGCTTTTGATCCTTCTCAAACCGAAGCTTTATTTCGTACCCGTGCCTTAGAGGTCGGCATTTCGCTTTGCAGGACCCTAAACTTAATTGGGTGCACCGGAGGTGCACCCAATGGGTGTAGCCCCCGAGCTTCGAGTAGATTTTTAGAAAATAATCTACTCGAAGGTCTTCACCAAAAATTGTTCCCATTTTTACTCCTGCATTTCGGTTGAGTGCTAGATTTGTCTTTAATCTTGTCCCATGCGTTAGGAGTCGGCACTATCTTGGCTTGGAATGATGATTCATGGGGTGCACCGGAGGTGCACCCAATGGGTGTAGCCCCCAAGCTTCCAGTGGATTTTTGAGGATAATCCACTCAAAGGTCTTCCTTTTGTGTCTTTTTGCTGAAGATTATCCTTTCTGTTTGTAAAAAATTGGCATGATGTCATCTGCACTATGTCATCAATATTATGCTTCAGAGGTCAGCATGTATTTTGTCTTTTGCAGCCGAGTTCACAATCCATCCATATCTTGCTAGGTAGTGTAATTTATTTGCTCTGTGACTGATTGGACATTTGATGGACGTTCTCTGTCTAGTCTTCAAGTCGCTTCTGTCGACCATATTTTGTACTTCACTAGCTATATTTGAATTTCCTCTAATCCTCACTGATATCTCATTTTTGTCTTGAGGTATTCACTGCGTGCCCTGCACAGATGTGACCATTTTGAAAAATATACTGATAATTCCTGGGCGTCCCCCCCCAATGGGTGTGGGCAAGGGACGGCTTGGTACGCTGAGTGTTTTAGCCGGCTGCTTCTGAGTAGTAATGTGATGTGACGGCGGGTGTAATCATATCCTCCTCGCTGTTGACTGGAGTCCCAATGGGTGTTGTGTTGCGTGAAACGGCGTCAGCCGCCTGACGTGTCTTCAGACGAGTTGAAGTGCTTATTGAATGCTTTGCGAATGTTCAGTGACCGCGGTTGGAGGTGAGCGGTTGCCTTCTCCTTCTATAAATAACGTCGTTGTCTCTCTGGCTTTTTCACATCTCTTTGCTGTTCTTCTGCTGCTTCCCTCTCTTCTCTCCCTTCTGCTTCCACCATGGGCAAGAACAACAAGCGCAAGCGTAAGCCAACTCCTCCATCGGAGGAGTTTGGTGACTCGGAGTACTCAGAGGAGGAGTTCTCCTCTGGGTCTGAGGGGTCTCCGGCTCCCGTCCCCCTGCGTGAGTCGTCTGACGACTCAGACGACTCCCAGGGGCTCGCGGCGGAGGTCTGGTCATACATCCGGGCCGTCGAGCGCTTCGGGCTCGAGGGCTCGGATGGGTCGGAGTACTCCTCGGATGAGGAGGACTCGGACGACGGCGGCGAGGACGAGGACGACGACGATGATGACGGCGACGACGACGACGATGGCGGCGGTGACGGTGACGGCAGCGGCAGCGGCAGGGGCAGCAGCGGCGGCAGCAAGGACGGTGACGGCGGCGGTAGCTGGGGCAGCAACCGGGGTGGCAGCAGCAGGGGCAGCACCAGGGGCGGCGGCAGCAGCAACAGGGCCAGTGGCTAGATGCCACTGGTCTTTTAGATACTAGTATAGTATAGTTAGAATAATGTAGTAGTAATGTAGAGTAGTATAGCGTAGTGTAGTAGTAGTAGTAATGTAATGTAGTAATAGTAGGGAAGTATCAACTCGTAAAGAGTTGATTTGTAAGTTTGTTATCTTCCCTTCTAATGAAAGAATGACGTTGGCTTCTCCTTGATAACTCGTCTTGCATGTTTGTAAAACTGATTCCTTTGAGACAGTAGATGAATAACTTGGGGATCACACTGACGCTTCCAGAAGTAGCTGCCGAGTAACTTGTAGATGGTGTCGGCGTTTTAGAGGTAACACCGAGCAACTGAAGACTGTATCAGCTTTTTAGAAGCAACGCCGAGTGATTGGAAAGCGACGTCGGCATTTTAGAAGTAATGCCGAGCGACTTGAGATGATGCTAGAGGGCGACGTCAGCGTTTTAGAGGTAATACCGAGCGACTGAAAGGCGATGTCGGCGTTTTAGAGGCAGCACCGAGCGACTGAACACTATACCAGCGTTTTAGAGGCAACGCCGAGTGATTGGAAAGCGACGTCAGCATTTTAGAGGTAATACCGAGCAACTGAAAGGCGATGTTGGCGTTTTAGAGGCAACGCCGAGCGACTGAACACTATACCAGCGTTTTAGAGGCAACGCCGAGTGATTGGAAAGTGACGTCAGCATTTTAGTGGTAATCCCGAGCGACTGAACGCGAAGTCGGCGTTTTGGAGGCAACGCCGATCGACTAGAAGGCGACGTTGGCATTTTTAGAGGTAATGCCGGGCGACTGAACACGGAATCGGCGTTTTGGAGGCAACGCCGAGTGAAAGCAGGCCGCGCGAGCCAATTTGAGGACGATGGCCGAGTGATGAGGTGGCGCACCGGTGTTCTGGAGATAACTGCCGGGTTTCCACGTGGCATGCTGGGGTTTCGAAATAGCCGCCAGGTGATGACTGGGCACTTTTTGAAACGGTATCTGGCTCGAGAATATCCCATAAGAGCTGCGCTTTTAGCCGCCTTTGCTTTCCGTGCCCTAGTTCTTGCTTTCCCGCTTCCGAATCCTCCCTGCCATTCGCCTCCTACTCTGCTCGCTGGTAGAATCGAGATGGCACCCAAGAGGAAGACCGCGAGCTCGTCTGCTGTGATGATTCCTCCAATCGACCCCAACAGCCAGTTGCCTTTCGCAGGTAACCACATGTCCGTCATTTCTGAAACTGAACTTCTTCATCTCGTATCCATCGGGGTTCTTCCTCCGCGGGAACTCTGTTCTTGGCGGATTTGCCATGGGTTTACTGTTCCGACAGAGGATACCCATGAGTCCGTTGTTTACGCCCCTTTTCTTCTCCGCGGCCTTGGCCTTCCCATCTCTCCCTTTTTCCGCAGCCTCCTTGATTTCTATCATATTAACCTGACCCACCTGAACCCCAATTCAATTCTGCAAATCTCCATTTTCGTTCACTTATGCGAGGCCTTTTTGGCGTGCTGCCACATTTCGGTTTATGGAAATACTTGTATCATTGTCGCCCTGGGATGGCCGGGGGACAACATCAGTTGGTCGGGGGTGCCAGCTTGGAGATGCGCCGCGGGAGGAAAACTGAATATCTCGAGATCCCCTCAAGGATAGTATCAAGGGATGGCGCCTAGAGTGGTTCATAGTTGAGAATTATGGGAATTCTCTCCCCTCCCGGTCGGGAAGACAGCCGGACGTTCGTACCCCAAGCTGGACCGAGTCTCCCATAGATCAGGAGGTAGCTGAGGCAGGTGTGTTGCTAGCTGAAGTTGGACTGCTGAAAGAAAGGGGTCTGACTGCTGAAGCTGTGGTTACTGACTTTGTTTTCAAGAATATTCAGCCACTGAAAGACAGGGCCTATCCAGCTTATCTGTATCGAGGGCTAGCTGACTCCACTCGGGTTACCAACAGGAGAATTCCTTCTGCAGACTTGGTGAGCCGACTTGAAATGATCCTCAGGGGCAAGGTGTCAAATGTTGGTGCTCCAGTGGCGTACTCGGCCTGGAACTTGCCTCCTCCCAAAGCCTTCACCCTTTTCGTGTCGAATCCACCCATTACTGATGGCAGTTTGGGCCTTAGAGTGCGACCCTCTGCTGAAGAAGTCAGTGCTTTGGTTGCCTCGCTTGGGGAGATTCCTGATGACGAACGGCAGGTTCATTTTGAGGTGCCCCTGAACCCTAGTGATGCAGAGATAAGTGCTATGCTTGATCTGCTAGCTGAGGATTCTTCCGACGCTGCTCCTGCTGGTGCGTTGGTAGTGGCGCCCCTCCCAGAAGCTGATACGACTTTGGATGTTCAGAAGCCTGTCAGTGCTCGCCCGAGGCGCCCTTGCCGAACCAATCAGCCTGATCCTTCTGTTGATGAGCAGAAGAAGAAAAGAAGACGCCTCCGGCGAGTGTCCAGTTTTGATCAGGACGCTGGTACCTCGGTTCCTACTACTGAATAAATGCCTGCGACTGGACTTATTGATGCTGACCCCAATGGGTGTCCCCAATCTGCTGCTGATCCCAATGTGGGTGCTCCATCTGTTGTTGACCCCAATGGGGGTGCTGCTTGTGTTGCCAATGTGGATGATGAGGAGGAAGAGAATGAAGCTCCTTTGACTCGGAAAAACAGTCGGCAGTTCATCGCCAGCGGTGAAAGTAGTGGAGTTCCCTCTCCTGCTTTGTCTGCCCTCATTGGTCTGCAAGAACTGTCCCTAGCCAACTTTGATCAGACTCTCAAAGATATGGTTCCAGAAGATTTGTTATCGGAGCCAGTGGATGATGGTGCAATGGAGGCTTGCGTTGACGTGCCTAATGCTGGGTTGAGGTCATCCCGTGCCTCGTCGACCTTAGAGCGCGATCTCGAGGGTCGGGAAGCTGACTTGGATTGTCCTGGTCCTATGGAAGTGGCTGAGGGCCCGTCAACCTTAGAGGTGGTTACTGCAGAGAGCTTGGACCTCAAGAATGGTGCTGACACATGCCCAGCCCCCGAGGATGTCGCCAGGGATGACTTGGCTCGGGTGAAGAGTGTAAGCCACTGCCCAGCCCCCGAGGGTGCTGCCGGGGATGATCCGGCTCAAGTGGGCAGTGCAAACCATGACCCAGCCCCGAGGGTGCCCGAGCAGGGTCTCCTTCCTGTACTTCCATGGACGTTCATGCGGGATCTCCTCCACACTCTGGCTGTATGGTGGTAGCCCAAACCGTGGACCGGGGAGTCGCTTTAGAGGGCAGCGTCCCCGCTGATCGAGTGTTTGGCTCTGTTGAAAGCACCGAGCTAATTCCTACTGGTTCATTGCACGCTGCTTCGGGTGTTGGCCTCACGCCTGATTATCAACTGATCTCTCCTGATTTGGGGATCCCTTCGTTCTTTTCCATCCTCCAGGTACTGTGATGTATTTTAGCTTGGTTTTCACATTGTGTGAACTGCTGTCATTACACTCATCTGTTTTCCTCATCAGGCTTTGGTGGATGGGATGGCTGGCCAGCTGAGGCTACAGGGTGCTTCTATCCCAGAAGTAGCTTCGTCACTTACATGTTGGAATCCAGTGTCGCTTCAACGTCGTATCTCTGAATTGGAGGCAACCAACACTGGTTAGTGCCCTTTTGCTTTTTTTGCCTTCACTGTAGACTGCTCTATATTTTGACCATTATTTTGTTTGATTATCTCCTACTAGGCATGACTCAGCAGATTTCCACTCTTGAAGAAAAACATTCCCGAGATCAGGCTGAATTTGTCCAGCGATGCTCTGACTTTGAGGAAAAGTACTCTCAGAGTCAGGTTGAGTTGGGTCAGGTCTCCGCTGCTTTAGATGACGCCAATGCACTGAGTTCTTCTCTTCATGCTCAGCTCGACTCTGAAAAGGTGATTTATGAAACTGCGCTTTGCCTTGTTGTGCTGCCATTACTTGCTTGGTGTGTGAGGGGGTTGACTTTTGTTTGCAGGAAGAAAAACGCATCCTTGCTGCTTCTAGAGACAATCTTGAAAGGTTGTATCGTGACTCTAGCAACTCGCTGACTATCCTGGAAAGAAGTCATCACTTCACCATGGAAGAATTAGACCTCCAACGTTGTAAGCTGCAGGAATCCATGGATGAGGTAACCCGGCTCAAGCAGTTGATATCACCAAAGGATGCTACTATCAAAGAACTCCGAGCTTCCAAAAAATCCATTGTCCAGGAGTTAGAAACTGCTCGACTGGCTACTAAAGTTGCCAAAGAAACTTCTGTTACTCTCAAAGCTCAGTGCGACAGAGCCATGGACAAGGCTATTCGGGCGGGACGGATCTTGATGAGGAGACCCGGCGTGGTTGTTCCTGAAGACATAAGGGCTGATGTGAATGCTGCCCCTGATTCCTCGAGTCGCCCTTCTTCGTCGGTCGCTCCTGAGAAAGACATTGCGAAATAGAGAAACATTTTGCGTGCTCTGAGCGCGCGGTTAGCATGATTGGGTATTTGTTAGAGGATGTCAGTTCAGCATTCGAATGATATAATTACTCTCTTATTGTCTCAGAATTTATCAGTTTGTAGATTTGCAGTGGTGAAATGACGCGCGATGATTATGAAATTTGTTTGCGGGATATAGAAGTCATCCCTGTATGAGTAATCATAATTACGTCAGATCGCCTTAGGTCGCTGCTGGCTTAAGTCGTTTATTTTTGTTAATAGGGCGTAGTGGTCACCCTGGATTGCATAGGCATGAGCATGTTGCACCGGCTTAAGTCGCCACTGACTTTAGCCGATTGCTCCATTAGTAGGGCATAGTGGTCACCCCGAGTCAAGTAAGCGTGAGCATGTTGCACCGCCTTAAGTCGTTGTCGACTTAAGCCGATTGCTCCGTTGGCAGGGCATAGTGGTCACCCCGAGTTAAGTAAGCGTGAGCATGTTGCACCGCCTTAAGTCGTTTCCGACTTAAGCCGATTGCTCCGTTGGCAGGGCATAGTGGTCACCCCGAGTTAAGTAAGCGTGAGCATGTTGCACCGCCTTAAGTCGTTGCCGACTTAAGCCGATTGCTACGTTGGCAGGGCATAGTGGTCACCCCGAGTTAAGTAAGCGTGAGCATGTTGCACCGCCTTAAGTCGTTGCCGACTTAAGCCGATTGCTCCGTTGGCAGGGCATAGTGGTCACCCCGAGTTAAGTAAGCGTGAGCATGTTGCACCGCCTTAAGTCGTTGCCGACTTAAGCCGATTGCTCCGTTGGCAGGGCATAGTGGTCACCCCGAGTTAAGTAAGCGTGAGCATGTCAACCGTGAACAAACTGAGTATATTTGAAGCCTTTCTTTATTGATGACACATTTCCATTTTACAGAGTATATCGTCGTCCGATGGCTTTCAAAATGCAGCTAGGGATAAAACTTCCTGAGGTGTTCTATGTTCTAAGAGTTCCCAACTTCTGTGCCATCCATCTGAGTGAGGCGATACGATCCGGGCCGAGTGACTTCTGCTACCATGAAGGGTCCTTCCCATAAGGGTGATAACTTGTGCCGTCCCTCCCCCGTTAGAATTCGGCGGAGGACGAGATCTCCTACTGAGAAGAATCGTTGTCGCACAGCCTTGTCGTGATAGCGCCTTAGAGTCTGCTGGTACCGTGCTGATTGGATTACCGCGTTTAGCCGTTCTTCCTCAAGTACATCAATGTCCTCCAGCCTGGTGGCCTCAGCTTCTACTATGCTTTCGAAGACCAACCTTGGCGCCCCAAACTTGAGATCAGCGGGTAGCACTGCCTCCGACCCATAGACCATGAAGAAAGGAGTGTTTCCATGCAGGGCTCGGCTAGGTTGGGTTCTTAGGCTCCAAACGACATAGGGTAACTCCCTTATCCACTTTCCTGCGAACTTTTCATTCTTGTCGAAGACCTTTTTCCTGAGTGCCTCCAGTATCATCCCGTTGGCTCGCTCAACTTGCCCGTTTGCCCTTGGATGTGCTACAGACGCATACTTGATCTGAATGCTCTTTTGCTCGCAGAAGTCGAAGAACTCTGAACTTGTGAAGTTGGATCCTAAGTCAGTTATGATGTTGTTTGGTATCCCAAATCTGAATATTATGTCTTGTATGAATTCCACGGCCTTAGCAGAAGTTAAAGATGCGATGGGCTTGAACTCTATCCATTTAGTGAATTTGTCGATTGCTACCAATACATGAGTGTATCCCCCTTGAGCTTTCTTGAAAGGTCCAATCATATCCAGTCCACAACATGCGAAAGGCCAAGTTACTGGTATGGTCTGCAGTTGCTGTGCTGGCAGATGTTGTTGTTTTGACAAGTATTGGCAAGCTTCGCACCTCTGAACTAACTCGACTGCATCATTCTTTGCTGTTGGCCAATAGAATCCTGACCTGAAGACCTTCCCGACTAGTGTTTTGGAGGCTGCATGTATTCCACATTGCCCAGCATGGACCTCCTCCAGAAGTTGCTTCCCAGTGGCCGAGAGAATGCACTTCATGAGGACGCCTGATGCACCCCTTCTGTATAAGGTCTCCCCAATGAGTGTATAGTGAGCTGATTGTCTGGCAATGCGCTCTGCCGAGTTCTTGTCGTCTGGTTCTTCCTCATTCTTTATATACTTAATGATCGACTTTCTCCAGTCATCAGAGTCTGATTCGGGTTGATCTATGATGTTGCATTCTTCTGTTTGATCCATTGAGATACTCGGCTGTAGTATTTCTTGCACAAAGACTCCAGGTGGGACCTGAGTTCGACTGGATCCTAACTTGGATAGTACATCGGCTGCTGTGTTCCGATCTCTTTCTACATGATGAAATTCCAGACCTTCAAATTTGTCTTCCAACTTTCGGACGGCAGTACAGTATTTTCCCATCGAATCGTTTGAACAATCCCACTCTTTGTTTATCTGGCTAATGACTACCAGAGAGTCTCCGTATACCATCAATCTCTTGATGCCCAATGATATGGCGATGTTCAATCCATGGATCAAAGCTTCATACTCGGCTGCATTGTTAGAGGCTGGAAACAGCAACTGGAGGGCATATTTGAGGTGCTCCCCTCCAGGTGCGGTGAAGAGAATTCCTGCTCCTGCTCCCTGCAGCTTCAGTGAGCCATCAAAATACATCCTCCATACTTCTGCTGTTTCTGGGTTCTCTGGTATTTGTTGTTCAGTCCATTCTGAAACGAAGTCAACTAATGCTTGAGATTTTATGGCAGTACGAGGTCGAAATTCGATGTCATGAGACCCCAGTTCACAGGCCCACTTAGCTATTCGGCCAATTGCTTCCTTGTTGTGAAGAATATCCCCTATCGGAAAGCCGGTGACTACTATGACTTTGTGATCATCAAAGTAGTGACGCAGCTTGCGGGCAGTCAGAAGTACTGCATATAATAGCTTCTGCACTTGAGGATATTTTTTCTTCGATGGACCCAGAACTTCGCTGATGAAATAAACAGAATGTTGTACGGGGTAGGCATGTCCTTCTTCTGCTCGCTCGACTACCAACGCGGTGCTTACCACGTGAGTCGTGCAAGAGATATATAGCAACAGATCTTCAGCCGGTTGGGTTGACGTGGCTCGTTGTGGTGGTTTCAGTACTGGTGGTGTTGTCAAGAATTTCTTCAGTGCATCTAGAGCTTCCTGTGCCTTTGAAGTCCATTGAAACTTATCCACCTTTTTGAGCAGCTTGTAAAATGGTAGACCTTTCTCCCCCAGCCTGGATATAAATCTGCTCAGAGCCGCCATACATCCAGTAAGTCGCTGAACCTTCTTTTGTGATCGAGGTGCTTCCATCTTCATGATGGCTTCAATCTTATCCGGATTAGCCACAATTCCCCGGTTGCTGACAATAAACCCGAGTAACTTTCCTGCCGGTACCCCGAAAACACATTTCTCGGGATTAAGCTTCCATCTATACCGCCTCAGACTGTTGAAAACCAATTGTAAGTCTTCGATGAAGTTTTCTGAGTTCTCTGTTTTGATAACCACATCATCCACGTAGGCCTCCACACGCTTGCCCCAGTGATCGGCTAAGCATGTTTGGATGGCTCTCTGGTAGGTTGCTCCAGCGTTTTTGAGGCCAAACGGCATGGAGGTATAACAGAAAGCACCAAATGGAGTAATGAATGCTGTTTTTTCTTCATCTTCCTTTGCCAAACTAATCTGGTGGTATCCGGAATAGCAATCCAGGAAAGATAGTACAGAACACCCAGCGGTGGAGTCCACCACCTGATCTATCCTTGGGAGCCCGAAGGGATCCTTCGGACAGTGTTTGTTGAGATCAGTATAATCAACACACATGTGCCAATCCACTTTATTCTTTTTGAGTACAAGAACAGGGTTGGCTAACCACTCGGGATGTAACACTTCTCTAATGAACCCGGCCGCGACCAAGCAGGCCAGCTCAGCACGAATGGCCTCTCTCTTGTCGGGCGTGAAACGTCGTAGCTTTTGCCGAATCGGCCTTGCCTGGGGGTAGACCTTCAATTTGTGCTCGACCAGTTCTCTTGGGACTCCCGGCATATCTGCAGGCTGCCATGCGAATATGTCTCGGTTATCTTGCAGAAACTGGACGAGCGCGCTTTCCTATTTGTCGTCCAAGCTGGAGCTGATGATGGCAGTCTTGCGTTCATCAGTGAACCCCAGGTTGATCCTCTTGGTTTCTTCAGTCGGCCGCATAGAAGTCACGGCCTGAGCTTCGTTCGCCGGTACTGCGAGGTCCTCTTCAGGCTTAGAGTTCGCCAGTGTCGAAGAAACCGCCGATGGCTTGGTGGTGAGGGCTACTTGGATGGCCACTCGGAAACACTCTGCGGCGCCTTGGAAGTCGGCGCGCACAGTTATGATTCCTCGCGGCCCTGGCATCTTCAGTATCATGTACGTGTAATGAGGGATGGCCATGAATTTGGCCAGTCCCGGCCTCCCGGTGATGGTGTTGTACCCGCAGTCGAAGTTCGCCACTTCAAACCTCAAGAATTCAGTTCTGTAGTTCTCCGGAGTTCCGAAGGTGACTGGCATGCAGATGTGGCCCAGCGGGTATTCCCCTTCCATCGGCACGATGCCGAAGAAAGGGGTGTCCGACTCGTGGAGCTCTTTGAGGTGAACTCCCAAGCCTTGGAGTGTCCGGGGGAAGGTGACGTTGATGCTGCTCCCCCCGTCCACTAACACCTTCTTCACCCGGCTCTCTCGGATCACCGGATCGACGAGAAGCGGGTATTTGCCCGGATGGTCGAAGTTGAGCCATTGATCCGCCCGAGTGAAGGTGATCGGGTGCTCCGACCACCGGTATGGGGCGGGAGGGCCGGTGGTCGCCACCAGTATCTGGCGATCGCTGAGCTTTTGCTGTCTTTTGTTCTCCTGCGATCCGTGCCCGCCGAAGATGACGTTGACCTCCCTGTCAACGCGTGGGAAAGCTCCTCCTCCTCCCTCCTCCTGCTGATGGAGTTGTCGTGGTTCATCTGGTCCTCCCCTCGGTGGAGGAGGAGGTAGAGGTTGGAAGGGTCGGCCGTGCCCGACGGAATGCTTGAAGTCCCGGCAATTACGGAGAGTGTGGCGCATGTCCTTGTGGTACGGGCACTGGGCGTCGAGGATGTCGTCCAGCGTGCGTTCGCCTCCACGACGTCCTCCTCGGGCGCGAGAGGCAGGTGGTCCGGCTGCGTGTACTTCTTTGTGAGGCCTCTTCTCCCATCGTTTGTCGGGTTGCTGGTTCGCGTCACGTCGTGGTGCTACCGGTGCGGGCTTTGCTCCTCCGATGAGGTCCTGGGCCCGCTCGTCGGCGGTGATGTAGAGGTTGGCTTCCCGGAACAGCTCCTCGGAGGTAGTCGGCGCCTTCTGTAGTATGGCTCGGACGAAAACCGAGTCATTGGATCCTCTGTAGAAATCCTCGACCACGGCCGCCTCCGTGACCTCGGGGATACGATTTCTCATGGTCTGAAACCTTTTGAGGTACGACCGGAGAGTCTCGTCCCCCCGGCGCTTGATGGATTTGAGGTCCCACGGTTGCGCCGGCTTGTCAGAGAGGGACTGGAAGTTGGCGGTGAAGCGTCGACTGAAGTCGCCCCAGTCGTCGATGCAGTGTCGGGGTAGATGTCGCAGCCATTGCAGCGCGTCTTGCCCAAGGACAATGGGTAAGTACGCGGTCATCACGTCTTCGGACACCCCGGCAGCTCGAGCAGCAGTGGTGTAGACGGCTAGCCAACCTCCTGGATCTTGCTTAGGTTCATATTTATCAACATTGGATACCTTGAAGTTTGGGGGCCATTGAATGGCCCTAAGGCGTGGAGTGAGGGCTGACACTCCGCATGTGTCCTCCTGTCGTCGGTGATGATGTCTGTCCCGGGGAGGAGAGTAGTTGTCGTGATTCCTTGACCAGCCCCAGGCAGTTCCACCAGTCGAGGCCGTCGTTGATTCGGTTTCGGTGGCTTGGCTCCGAGTGGGGATGCCATGATCCCTGTCGTATTCCTCCCGGCGGCGTATCTCATTCTCATGTCGTCGTTCGCGCGAAGCGTTGATAGAACTCCGCGTGTCCCGGCGACTGTTGATGGCGTGCCGCAAATCATTCGGTGGGTGAGCAAGAGGTAGGAGATGGTTGGCCGCCTGGGTGAGCAGGCGTCGATAGCCCTCAGCGTCGGGAGTCCGAGGAAGTCCATCAGCTATCCGAGCTAGTACCCCTCCGACCTCGCTCGGCGTGTTCATAGCTCGGGCGAAGTCGGGATTCAGGTTGCGCCCGAAGAATGGATTCTCCCGGCATTGCCTTGCATCTTGCTCGGCTCGTTCCTGAGCTCGTCGACGGTCACGTCGTCGGGAGTTCCTTCGTTCCCTGAAGACGCGTTCTTCCGGAGTCTCTCCTATCTCCGAGACCTCGTCTCGCGAGACAGGCTGCTTCGGATCCCGTTCTCCGGCCGCGTGATGTCGTCGAATGTTCCTACGCCGGTTCCTCCGCCGGCGGGATTCTCGTTGAGGCGGTTCTTCTCCGGGCACGGTCGGCTCGTCGTCGGAGACGGTAGGCGACTCCACTCTCCCGATGAAGAGGATGTCGGGGTAGAACGGTACTATCGTCGCGGCGACTTTCTTTCCGTTCTCCTTTGAGGGCGGAGGAACGGAAAGAACGACTTGCTTTCCCTTGGTCTCCTTCTTCCTCGCGATATGTGTCCATTCCTTTCCCGGGGAAGTAGACAGTGGAGTTCTCCGGGTCAGCGGGCCCTCGGTTCTCGATTTTCCGGAGACGATCTTTTTCCGGAGAGCTGGAGGTTGCGCTTCTCCGGCATTTTCGGAGTTTGTTGGAGGAGACTGTAATACCCAAAATTATATAAGAGCTGATCTCATTATGTGTTGTGCCATCCACACATTATTAACTCATGGAAATAATCACATTTAAAAAAAAAATTAAATAAGACACTTCAATAAAAATATGCATCATATTGGGATTTTTGTTTGTGCATCTGAAGGTAAAAGTTGGAACTCAAACTTGAAATTGATTTGAAGTTAAAATAGAAATTTGAAAGTCAAATGAACAAATAAATGGGAAAGGAAAAGTTCATGAAACCCTTTTAATCTTCCCATAAATAAAAGGGAAGAGAATGAATCATAATATTTTAAAACACTAAAGTTATATTCATATTAAAGAATATTTGGCCCTTGGAAATTGAAGCTCAAAACAGGGATTTAAATTCGGTTTGAACACTTGAATTTGAAATAGAAAAGAAAAAAAAAGAAAAGAAAACCCGCTGTTGGGCCGCTAGCCTCACTTTCGGCCCACCCACTGAATCGCCCCACGCGGCCCACTCTGCTTCGCATCCGCGCGTGGCATCTGTGCCGCTGACACCATGGCCCCTCCTGCCAGGGTCTCTCTCCCCTCGTCGTGCGCCACTGGAAGCCTGGGCCCGATCGTCAGCTGCTTCTCCAACGCCTGGCCATCCTCGCGCGGATCTCGCTTCGTGGAGGACGCTAACAAACCAAACGCGCCGACGCAGCCGCGACTCCGAAATCCGCGCTGAGATCGCGACCGATTCTTCAGCTGCGCCCGCACGACCCGATCTCCCATATAACCGGGCCACCTTCGACACCACCGCTTCCTCTCTTCGTAGCCGCGCGGAACGACAAAAGCAGAGGGGTGAGATTGGAGATGCAGGCGGCCGCGGTCGATTCGGACATCTGGGCAGTGCCGAGCTCGCGGAACGTGGCCAGGACCATCTCCGGGACGTCTGGGTGCTGGAGCGACCACCAATTTGGTGTGGGTGGCCGTTGCGATTGGGGATTTCTCGCCGGGGCTGATTCGCCGCGACGCCGCGTGGTCAGCTTCATCCGGCCTCCCATCCGTCGGTAATGCTCCTTGGACCGGTTCGATACCTCCTCTACATTGTGTATCACCTCGTTATGCTTCGAATCAAGTCCGGGGTCGCCAAAACCCGCGGCTCCGGCGAAGCTCCGCCGCATCCCGTGTCAGCTCCGCCGAGGTCGTCGGCGTTAGGAAAGGAGAGGGCTCTGGGGCGTAGATCCTCGGATCAAGGTCCGAGATTAAATCCACGGGGTACCAATTCGGGGATTGCTGCTCGGCCGTTGATCAGATGACCAACGGTTGTGATCAGAAGTGGGGCGCCGCCGCCGCGGGCAGACCCTGGGATGGTCAGGGGTTTCGGCACCATCGATCGGGGCATGGACGGTTGGGATTAGAGCGTGGATAACGTATTGGGTGGGTGATGCGCGACGGTCGGATCGCGATCGGGCGAATCTGGCACAAGTAGGATCTGGGCGGTAGATTTGAGATCTTACGGTCAACGATGCGTACCGTTTCGTTTATACTGCGATTTAATCTGGAACGTAGGTGTATGATCGGACGGCCCAGATTGCACCGTACCCCTTCGCGGGTATCTTTTGCAAAAGAGACCTCCTGTTTCCGTGAAAGCAACCCGCCGTCCAGAGCAACAGTGCTCTGAGTCTCGGGTTATTTGTTAAACAGCCCCCTGCGTTTCCCACTAATTGAGGCCCAGTCCAGTGCTGTATTAAAGTGATTAAATGAATTCGAAATTAGATTTTTAATATAAAAATAAACCCTAGAACTTGGATAATTCATAGAATATTCATATGGGCTCCAAAATAATCCATTCCACTTTCTAAATTTTTGTGATTTTATTCTTTATCACCTAGAGCCTCTGTTATGTCATGAAAACAGTAAGAAATTTATTTATCACTTAATCCTATTTAAAGCACATAAAACCTTTCGAAAATCCATAACTTAAAATCTATAACTCAGAAAATTATGATTTCTGTTCCTAGGTTTTTATTTTAATGTGTAGATTATTACTGTGTATTTTGTTTATATGTTTGGTGTAATGTTAATTTCTCTATATGCACTGTGCTTGTTTGTATTGTGGCGAGTAGAAGAGCCCGTTGCTGAGGATCCTGGTGAGCAGCAGGTTGAAGTAGCTGAGCAGGAGCTCATTGAAGGCAAGTTGTGCCCTTGACCACTTTTTACCTAATAATGTTCTTTAATATCACATACTCATGCATAGGTTAATTTTGATGGGACCCAATAGGTCACCCTAGATTGTTTATCTCATTACCTTGTTTACCCCTGAATCACTTGGGTAGTTTGCTATTGCTTTACATGGTTTTGGGATAATCATTTATTATATCTATGTTCCAATTATTCTTGTTATTTTGTTTATGTTCATGTTGAGATCATTAATGTTAATTGGAACATAGAGCTTAACTTGAGAACCACGTGCCACCACAAGGGAGGAATGGGACCCCTTGGCTGACTAATTAGGAAAGCTAGTGGAAGGCTACCTTACCCGAAAGGGGCAAGGGTAGTAGGGGAGTGGTCAGTGTAGGGAGGTCCCTGGTTGATTTTGCTGCGATGGCGGTCAGCCAGGAACCCTGCATTGGAACTTCCTATAAACTGTAGCGGGTTTTTGGAAGCTAGTGGAACTTTGTAAAGGCCTCGTAGTGTTGCCCTACCGCGCTTCCTAGGTAGAGGTGTATGGGATTCGCGACCCCTTGGCAGATGGGTAACATGACTTGTGGGTAAAGGGTACAACCTCTGCAGAGTGTAAAACTGGTATACTAGCCGAGCTCACGGTCATGAGCGGCTCAGGACTCTCTGATGTTTAAATTATGGAACTTAAATTCAATTTTGTCATTTGCATTGCATGGGTTTATTATAAATTGTGTTCTATTACTTTACTTATGGTTTGGTATTTACTTACACTTAGTAATTGCTAATAAAATTTTGACCAACTACTTAAAAGCAATGCTCAGCTTTAACCCCTATCATTGATTAGCCTTACACATCACATGAACTCACACCTTTGTGAGTTTATGTCCACTGGTTCCCCACAACTTGTTGAGCTATGATCATGTGTGAGCTCACCCTTGCTGTCTCACACCCCCCCACAGGAGAAGATCAGGTGGTTCAGGAGGAGCCGCCTAACACTGAGGAGTTCGATCTGATCTAGGTGGCGTTTCCCAGTCGACATTGGTGCCGATGATCCTTAGTTCGTTTTATCTTTATTACTTTATTTTGTAATAAGTCTTCCGCTATGTAATAAATACTCTGATGTTTTATGACATTTATCTCTATACACTCTGTTATTATATATGTTGTCTTCTTGGCGCATGTATGAGATGCACCTGGCTTTGTTCCTTAAAGCCGGGTGTTACAGAAGTGGTATCAGAGGAATGTTGACTGTAGGACGAGACCTAGATAGAAATGGACAAAACCCTTACCTACTTATCTCATTCCGAATCATTCTACACTTACCTTACTCTGAATCTTTCTATACTTATCTTAATCCTGTCTCACCTTCTACTGTTCTACTCTGATCATTCTTATCTTCTCTATTCTAAGACAAGATGGATTTCAAACCTTGGAATCCCTACCCCTATGACATTTTTAAGAGATAGGAGACCTAAGACAAAATTCAAAACTACTTTCTTTAAAAATGTTGTTTGACTGTGCTGATGCTAAATGCTTGATTTGCTTCTTTGATTGATTGAAACATTATAGTTGGGCATCTTAGCATGTACCACTATAAGGTAATGTATT
This sequence comes from Zea luxurians, assembly GCA_029449295.1. Lineage (NCBI taxonomy): Eukaryota > Viridiplantae > Streptophyta > Magnoliopsida > Poales > Poaceae > Zea > Zea luxurians. Next base: position 23,688,401 of record JAOPSE010000004.1, read on the forward strand.
AGCTTTAGTGGGTGACACACTAATCTACTTAGCTAATAAATCCCCCGCAGTAACATTTCTCGTAATTACTCGCCTTGTCTACAATTCTTCCTTTCTTACCCTGTGTTTCTAACCCAGATGGACTACCCCTATAGTGTTAGAAGAGAGCACTATAGATGTGATCCTTGGTATGTCATGGTTAAGAAAGGCAAAGGCCGTTATAGCATGTGGTAGAGGTACCGTAGAACTCACTACCACTAAAGGAGAAAGATTTCAAGTTAATATTGCAGTAACCTCCTCATCCATGCGTGCAATGTTCTTTATACCCGAGGAGTTTGTTGGTGACAACATCCGGGTGGTTAGAGATTTTCCGGATGTCTTTCCAGAGGAGTTACCAGGGATGCCACCTGATAGAGAAGTTGAGTTTGTTATTGACCTCTTACCTGGAACCGCCCCTATTCCTAAACGGCCATATAGGATGTCCGTAGAGGAGTTGAAGGAACTTAAGAAGCAGTTAACTGAGTTACAAGAGGCTGGGTACATTCGTCTGAGTTCCTCACCTTGGGGAGCACCGGTCTTGTTTGTACAGAAGAAGGATGGATCGCAGCGGATGTGTGTGGATTATAGATCTCTTAATGATGTTACAGTGAAGAACAAGTATCCGTTGCCCCGTATTGAGGATTTATTTGACCAGATGAGAGGTGCAAGAGTATTCTCGAAGATTGATCTCCGATCCGGTTACCATCAGATGAGGATTAGACCATCGGATATTCCCAAGACGGCTTTCTCGACTAGATATGGATTATATGAGTTCACTGTGATGTCGTTTGGATTAACCAATGCACCAGCGTATTTTATGAACTTAATGAACAAGGTGTTTATGGAGTATTTGGACAGATTCGTCGTGGTATTCATCGACGATATTCTTATTTATTCTCAGAGTGATAGTGATCACGAGGAACATCTGAGGTTGGTGCTACAGAAGTTACGAGATAATCAACTCTACGCTAAGTTCAGCAAGTGCGAGTTTTGGATTGGCGAGGTGCCATTTCTTGGTCATATTATTTCTAATGGAGGAATAGCAGTGGATCCTGCTAAAGTTAAGGAGATAATGGAGTGGAAAGTACCCACTACAGTTACTGAGATTCGGAGTTTCTTGGGATTAGCAGGCTATTATCGGAGATTTATTGAAGGATTTTCTAAGATTGCTAAGCCTATGACTTCACTTTTGGAGAAAGGAAGGGAATTCAAGTGGGACGAGAAGTGTCAAGACAGCTTTGATCTATTGAAGAAGAGGTTGATGTCGCCACCAGTATTGGTTATGCCAGACTTGCAGAAAGGATTTGACATTTATTGTGATGCATGTGGCCAAGGGCTTGGATGTGTGCTCATGCAGGAAGGACATGTGATTGCTTATGCTTCTCGTCAGTTGCGGAAACATGAAGTGAACTACCCCACTCATGACTTGGAATTGGCAGCCGTTGTGCATGCACTTAAGATTTGGAGACATTATATCATGGGGACCAAGTGCCAAGTATACACGGATCATAAGAGTTTGAAATATATATTCACTCAGAAGGATCTCAATCTTAGGCAACGCCGTTGGTTGGAGCTTATTAAGGATTATGACTTGGAGATTCACTATCACCCAGGCAAGGCAAATTTGGTTGCAGATGCCTTGAGTCGCAAGGAGCATGTTCATTCAGCTATTGTTGCCCAGCTACCCGATGAGATTGTTGAGGATTTCAAGAGATTTAACCTGGGGATAGTTGCTCATACTGAAGGAGTTACTATTGATGTGGAACCTACTTTGGAGCAAGAGATCCGCAAAGGACAAGTTGATGATGCTAAAATAAAAGAGATTAAGGATCTGATTACTGAAGGTCGAGTTCCGGAATTCACGGAAGATGAGCAGGGCACTGTATGGTTCAAGGACAGGATGTGTGTCCCTGATATTAAAAGCCTTTGGGAGACTATTTTAAAGGAGGCCCATGACTCGGATTATTCTATTCATCCTGGTAGTACCAAGATGTATCAGGATTTGAAACAGAAATATTGGTGGTATGGATTGAAAAGAGATGTAGCTGCACATGTGGCTATGTGCGATGTATGTCAAAGAGTTAAGGCTGAACACCAGAGGCCAGCTGGACTATTGCATCCACTGAAGATACCCGAGTGGAAATGGGAAGAGATTGGTATGGATTTCATTACTGGATTGCCTCGCACCCAGAAAGGATATGATGCTATATGGGTGATTGTGGATAGATTGACTAAAGTGGCTCACTTTATTCCTGTCAAGACTACTTATAAAGGTTCTCAGCTAGCAGAGTTATATATGGCTCGGATTGTGTGTTTACATGGAGTACCAAAGAAGATCGTGTCTGATCGAGGTTCGCAGTTTACCTCAAGGTTTTGGAGAAGCTTTCATGAGAACATGAGTACGAAGTTGAATTTTAGTACAGCTTATCACCCTCAGACTGATGGACAGACTGAAAGGACAAACCAAGTTTTGGAAGATATGTTGAGAGCTTGTGCCCTTCAGCATGGAGGAAGTTGGGATAAAAGTCTACCATATGCTGAGTTCTCATATAATAATAGTTATCAGGCCAGTCTGAAGATGTCACCTTTTGAAGCTTTATATGGGAGGAAGTGCAGGACTCCTTTGTATTGGGATCAGACTGGAGAAAAACAATTCTTTGGGCCTGAACTGATTCAAGAAGCAGAAGAACAAGTCCGTATAATTCGAGAGAATTTGAGAGTGGCTCAAACCAGGCAAAAGAGTTATGCTGATAATAGAAGAAGACCACTGGAATTTGAAGAAGGAGATTATGTGTACCTCAAGGTGTCACCACTTCGTGGAATGAGGAGATTCAAAGTTAAGGGCAAATTGTCCCCTCGCTATATTGGACCATTCTTGATCTTTAGGCGAGTTGGGGAGATGGCATACCAACTCGAGTTACCTGCAAGTCTATCGGATGTGCATAATGTGTTCCATGTGTCTCAACTTAAGAAGTGTCTCCGTGTCCCTGAGGAACAGTTACCAATGGAAGAGCTCAGTGTTCAAGGTGATCTGACTTACACGGAGTACTCGATCAAGATTCTTGATACTTTGACTAGAGTTACAAGAAATAAGGTGATAAAGATGTGCAAAGTACAATGGAGTCACCATGGCGAAGATGAAGCAACATGGGAAAGAGAAGAAGAGCTTCACATAGATTTTCCCCATCTTTTCCCTCGTTCTTCCTAAATCTCGAGGACGAGATTATTTTTAAGGGGGGTAGGATTTGTAATACCCAAAATTATATAAGAGCTGATCTCGTTATGTGTTGTGCCATCCACACATTATTAACTCATGGAAATAATCACATTTAAAAAAAAATTAAATAAGACACTTCAATAAAAATATGCATCATATTGGGATTTTTGTTTGTGCATCTGAAGGTAAAAGTTGGAACTCAAACTTGAAATTGATTTGAAGTTAAAATAGAAATTTGAAAGTCAAATGAACAAATAAATGGGAAAGGAAAAGTTCATGAAACCCTTTTAATCTTCCCATAAATAAAAGGGAAGAGAATGAATCATAATATTTTAAAACACTAAAGTTATATTCATATTAAAGAATATTTGGCCCTTGGAAATTGAAGCTCAAAACAGGGATTTAAATTCGGTTTGAACACTTGAATTTGAAATAGAAAAGAAAAAAAAAAGAAAAGAAAACCCGCTGTTGGGCCGCTAGCCTCACTTTCGGCCCACCCACCGAATCGCCCCACGCGGCCCACTCTGCTTCGCATCCGCGCGTGGCATCTGTGCCGCTGACACCATGGCCCCTCCTGCCAGGGTCTCTCTCCCCTCGTCGTGCGCCACTGGAAGCCTGGGCCCGATCGTCAGCTGCTTCTCCAACGCCTGGCCATCCTCGCGCGGATCTCGCTTCGTGGAGGACGCTAACAAACCAAACGCGCCGACGCAGCCGCGACTCCGAAATCCGCGCTGAGATCGCGACCGATTCTTCAGCTGCGCCCGCGCGACCCGATCTCCCATATAACCGGGCCACCTTCGACACCGCCGCTTCCTCTCTTCGTAGCCGCGTGGAACGACAAAAGCAGAGGGGTGAGATTGGAGATGCAGGCGGCCGCGGTCGATTCGGACATCTGGGCAGTGCCGAGCTCGCGGAACGTGGCCAGGACCATCTCCGGGACGTCTGGGTGCTGGAGCGACCACCAATTTGGTGTGGGTGGCCGTTGCGATTGGGGATTTCTCGCCGGGGCCGATTCGCCGCGACGCCGCGTGGTCAGCTTCATCCGGCCTCCCATCCGTCGGTAATGCTCCTTGGACCGGTTCGATACCTCCTCTACATTGTGTATCACCTCGTTATGCTTCGAATCAAGTCCGGGGTCGCCAAAACCCGCGGCTCCGGCGAAGCTCCGCCGCATCCCGTGTCAGCTCCGCCGAGGTCGTCGGCGTTAGGAAAGGAGAGGGCTCTGGGGCGTAGATCCTCGGATCAAGGTCTGAGATTAAATCCACGGGGTACCGATTCGGGGATTGCTGCTCGGCCGTTGATCAGATGACCAACGGTTGTGATCAGAAGTGGGGCGCCACCGCCGCGGGCAGACCCTGGGATGGTCAGGGGTTTCGGCACCATCGATCGGGGCATGGACGGTTGGGATTAGAGCGCGGATAACGTATTGGGTGGGTGATGCGCGACGGTCGGATCGCGATCGGGCGAATCTGGCACAAGTAGGATCTGGGCGGTAGATTTGAGATCTTACGGTCAGCGATGCGTACCGTTTCGTTTATACTGCGATTTAATCTGGAACGTAGGTGTATGATCGGACGGCCCAGATTGCACCGTACCCCTTCGCGGGTATCTTTTGCAAAAGAGACCTCCTGTTTCCGTGAAAGCAACCCGCCGTCCAGAGCAACAGTGCTCTGAGTCTCGGGTTATTTGTTAAACAGCCCCCTGCGTTTCCCACTAATTGAGGCCCAGTCCAGTGCTGTATTAAAGTGATTAAATGAATTCGAAATTAGATTTTTAATATAAAAATAAACCCTAGAACTTGGATAATTCATAGAATATTCATATGGGCTCCAAAATAATCCATTCCACTTTCTAAATTTTTGTGATTTTATTCTTTATCACCTAGAGCCTCTGTTATGTCATGAAAACAGTAAGAAATTTATTTATCACTTAATCCTATTTAAAGCACATAAAACCTTTCGGAAATCCATAACTTAAAATCTATAACTCAGAAAATTATGATTTCTGTTCCTAGGTTTTTATTTTAATGTGTAGATTATTACTGTGTATTTTGTTTATATGTTTGGTGTAATGTTAATTTCTCTATATGCACTGTGCTTGTTTGTATTGTGGCGAGTAGAAGAGCCCGTTGCTGAGGATCCTGGTGAGCAGCAGGTTGAAGTAGCTGAGCAGGAGCTCATTGAAGGCAAGTTGTGCCCTTGACCACTTTTTACCTAATAATGTTCTTTAATATCACATACTCATGCATAGGTTAATTTTGATGGGACCCAATAGGTCACCCTAGATTGTTTATCTCATTACCTTGTTTACCCCTGAATCACTTGGGTAGTTTGCTATTGCTTTACATGGTTTTGGGATAATCATTTATTATATCTATGTTCCAATTATTCTTGTTATTTTGTTTATGTTCATGTTGAGATCATTAATGTTAATTGGAACATAGAGCTTAACTTGAGAACCACGTGCCACCACAAGGGAGGAATGGGACCCCTTGGCTGACTAATTAGGAAAGCTAGTGGAAGGCTACCTTACCCGAAAGGGGCAAGGGCAGTAGGGGAGTGGTCAGTGTAGGGAGGTCCCTGGTTGATTTTGCTGCGATGGCGGTCAGCCAGGAACCCTGCATTGGAACTTCCTATAAACTGTAGCAGGTTTTCGGAAGCTAGTGGAACTTTGTAAAGGCCTCGTAGTGTTGCCCTGCCGCGCTTCCTAGGTAGAGGTGTATGGGATTCGCGACCCCTTGGCAGATGGATAACATGACTTGTGGGTAAAGGGTACAACCTCTGCAGAGTGTAAAACTGGTATACTAGCCGAGCTCACGGTCATGAGCGGCTCAGGACTCTCTGATGTTTAAATTATGGAACTTAAATTCAATTTTGTCATTTGCATTGCATGGGTTTATTATAAATTGTGTTCTATTACTTTACTTATGGTTTGGTATTTACTTACACTTAGTAATTGCTAATAAAATTTTGACCAACTACTTAAAAGCAATGCTCAGCTTTAACCCCTATCATTGATTAGCCTTACACATCACATGAACTCACACCTTTGTGAGTTTATGTCCACTGGTTCCCCACAACTTGTTGAGCTATGATCATGTGTGAGCTCACCCTTGCTGTCTCACACCCCCCCACAGGAGAAGATCAGGTGGTTCAGGAGGAGCCGCCTAACACTGAGGAGTTCGATCTGATCTAGGTGGCGTTTCCCAGTCGACATTGGCGCCGACGATCCTTAGTTCGTTTTATCTTTATTACTTTATTTTGTAATAAGTCTTCCGCTATGTAATAAATACTCTGATGTTTTATGACATTTATCTCTATACACTCTGTTATTATATATGTTGTCTTCTTGGCGCATGTATGAGATGCACCTGGCTTTGTTCCTTAAAGTCGGGTGTTACAGAGACTTCTTTTCCAGCGGATCTGCAATGCGGTGTAGAGTTCCCTCTTCATCCGCTATGGATGAGATTGTTCCGAAGCAGAATACGGATCTGGGACGCAGGGTGATCTTGCTGTAGAAGGTGACGGCCATTGAGCTAGCTTGGATCGTCGACACACCCCCTACCTGGCGCGCCAGCTGTCGGTGTTTTGGGTCCGACCGCACACCCGGGGTTGCCCCTCAAGGTGTTTTTAGGAGTAGGACGGTGTCGACAACTGTAGCAAAATGGTTCGTGCCGATTGCACGAGGAACAGTAGACAGGGTTTACAGGTTCGGGCCGCTTAGAGATGCGTAACACCCTACGTCCTGGTGAGTATGCTTGGTGAATGTGGTTACAAGAGAGCTCTCTGGATTGAGAATACAGAGAGTTGACGTGGATGGCTAAGTAGTAGGATCGATCCCTTTGAAGGGGTGCCCCCTAGGCCTTATATATTCGACCGTGGAGCAATACATGTGGATATGATAACAACATGCGCCTAAAAAATAGTGAACTGCTCGAGTCTATCTCCCTATGATTCTGCCGACCTATCCCCGCGTGGCTCCGTTGCATGAGGGCTCCAGCGCGGGAAAGTCGGATCTCTGTTGCGATCACTCGCTCGACATTGTGGACCGTCCAGGTTTACACCGATCCGGCCTCGTGTCAACCTGCTCCGCTGATTATTCTTCCCCAGGCCCACGAAAGAATGGCCTCACGATTTATTGGGCCCTTGAGCCTTTCGTGAGGTCTTTTACTCTTTTAGTGGACCCGGGGGATATCTGTCCCCCACAGGGGGTATTTATAGGTGCCGAGCGCCCAATGTCCTGATGTAAGGACGCTTATGCCCTCAGACACCTGGATTATACCCAGAATATTCCCATAAAGGAGGGTTACAAACTGTCATTACAGAAAAGCCATTACAAATCAGGTCTGTAACATGCCTGTCCGTGCGAGGCCTGTTACGATGGGCCGAATCCCACGTGGGCCTCCAGGTAGGACCGAGGACGCGGGATGGAGAGACTTCGTCGTAGGCCTTCGTCTTGCAGTGAAGAGGACAAAGGGTGGGCCGCGCCGGTCATCTTGCCTCCATCGGTGCAGCGAGTTGACGAAGGCCTAGAGTGAAGGGTAGCGTCTTTGCCTTTGCCCCAACATTTGCCCTCCGAGGGACCAGTTCGACTGAGTCATCTGGTGTCGAAGACGTCGCTAGATGGTGGAGACGCTGCCCTCGCTCGAACTGGTTCCGCGGGGGTTTTTTATGTGATCATTGATGGGCGCGGTACTGTTGGACTGTGGGCTTCCCGAAGCGTCACGCCCTGTGTATAAAAAGGGGGGCGTGGCTCAGGCTCTGTTACCTTTCTGTGCCCCGCAAAACCCTAGCATTTTGAAACTGGCCGCTCGCTCGCCTGCCCTCCTTGCTCCTGTTCACCGAAGAACTGGCCCGAGTCAAGCAGACTATGCACCGCCACCGACGGTACGTAGCCATGCCGTCTTCTTCTTCATCCGCTGCGACTACACCATTGGGCAAATCGTCGTCCGAGGGTACCGTCAGTGATTTGGCGGCAGTGGAGCTACACCCGAGCCACACGGTGGAATTCGGTGTTTCGAGGATCTCCTTGGTTCACGTGCAAGACATGCAGTGGTTGGGGTATTTTGGGAACGGAGTTAGCCGAGTTCCAGGGGCGGAAGAGATTCCTGAGCCGGAGGGTGAGATGGTTGTGTTCGAGGCATTTTTCACTGCTGGCCTTCGGTTGCCTGCACATCGTTTTGTGGTGGAAGTGTTGCGGAGGTATGACGTGCACATCCATCAATTGACACCTAATGTCGTGGTGGCCCTGGCGAAGTATGTCTGGGCAGTGACTTCGTACGGCGGTCAGCCCTCCGTAGAGGTCTTCGCCAAGAATTACTGTTTGCACTGGCAGAAGAGAAAAATTGGAAGCAAGATTGCACAGTTTAGGTCATGCACCTTTACGCCGAGGACTGGGAAGACTTCGGTGGAAGTTGTTGAGTTAGTTCCCTGCGCCCGCAACAAGTGGGGCAACTGGTATGATTATTGGTTTTATGTGGCGGTAGGCGAGGTCGAATACCTCCCAGGACTCCGGGCGGCCGTGTTGTGCTCCCACTGCTATGTGGCGTTCCCGCCGTTTGAGGTGGCGGAGGATGATAGTGACGAAGAGGCCCTTCGTTGTGCTGCCCGCATGAGTAGCGGGCGTGATTTAGTTGAGGAATTCATCGGTTATGGAGTGTGGCCCTTGGTGCATGGCTGGGCGTTGGGCAAAGTGTGCCCTCGCCAGTGCCCTCCCTAGGCGAGCAGCTAGTGTGAAGTCCGGCCTTTGCGTTGGATCTGCATGGCCGGGATCCAGCCACATTCGTGCATGAAGTGGAAGACGAGGCAGTGCGGATTGTGGGGCGTTATGTGCGAAGGACTGAGGCTCTACGGAGTTGGGATATCCGTGGATCCTATGTTCGCCTGAATAGGGTTTTCGAGTTGAATCGTTTGTCGTATGGCGACTATCCCAGGGACGACGCTACCGTGGTCGTCAACCACCGCGGGAAGAGACCAATGGCCATGACTGATGAAGGCCCTTCGCAGGAGGCTGCCCCAGGAACTAAGAAGAGGAAAATAGGTACTGCAGTGGGGGGACTTGGGGTCTCGGATAGTTTTGCTATGGAGTTGATGGGGACGTGCGCGGCCCTCGGGGGAAGGATGTCTTCGCCCGAGCTCCGGGAGTCTTCGGTGCGAATGCTGAGGGTTACCGAGGGTCGATGGCCCAAGAATGTTCCGATCCCCCGCGCGGCTGGCGAAGACATGTTTACGTCTCATATGGCTCGTGACTTGAAGATTTTTCCTTACAGACAGAATATTGCTGCTGTTGTATCGGCAGTGATGGAGAAGGATCGTCAAGACGCTACGTCGAAGCACCGGGCGGTCGTTAGGATTGGGGATCCTTTCCACGAGGCGAAGAAAGTGCGGGGGGGGGGGGGGGGGCGCGAAGTCTGCCGCCGCCGGCAGCAGCAAACCGGCGTCGGATGTGAAGCCGGCCGCCCCTGTGCCCAAGAAGTCTTCGGCAGGTGCGAAGACTGCTGCTTCTGGCGCGGGCAAGCCACCCGTTGGCGAGCCAGCGAAGGGGCAAAAGTTGCCCTCGCCGTTGCGTACTGACGAGGCGGTGGCGCGTGTTGCCGACTTCGACACAGATATCTGTGTCGGAGATTATCTTGGAGGTAAGTTTTTTTCCGGACTAGGTCGTAACCAAGATCGTGGTGCAGGGTCGGATGTGGGGCAACTGGCTGTTGTCCCGACTCCGGTGGTGGCTACTTCGCCGACGGCGGCGGTAGGCGTGAAGGGTGCTTCGCAGGACCCGTGATCCGCCTTCTGCGCGAGCGGCGCGATTCTATCGGCCGCCGCGGCCAAGGACGTGGCGGGCTCCATGTCCCGACAACTGAGGCAAGCGTCGCAGCAGTTATCACAGCAGCTGAAGCATGTAAGTTGTGTTGGACTTCGATAGTTCGTTGTTTTTATGAGGTGGCGAGTCTCATGGTTTGTGGTGGCAGGCGGCCGACTTCGCCGACCACGTCGTGTCGGGTGCTCTGACTGCAGAGTTTGCTGCCGAAGTCGAGCGTCTCCGTGCGCAGCATGCGGATGCTGTTCGAGAGAAGTCGGCTGCGGAAAGTAAAAACCACAGGCTGATGGTGAGGTTGGCCGCTATGGAGGCCGAGAAGGGGGATCTCCGGCGCCAGTTGACAGAGGAGAGGAGGGACGCGAATAAGGTCATCGCCGACGCACAGGCTGCTCAAGCCAACGCTAAACTTGCGCGGGTGGAGGCCAGTTTCGCCCGCCAATGCATCGAGGAGCTGGAAGCGCAGCTCGACGGCATTCGCAGCCGCGTGGATAAAGCCGAGACCTCGACGCGCGCGGAGGTTGAGCGGACGCACACACAGCTCGTGGATGCGTACCAGGAGCTGGGTGCGTGGACCGCCCCCTTCGAAGCGCCCAGCCAAGAGGTGGGCCTCTATTTCATTGAGTGGCTGCAAGAGGAGCTGGGGGTCCTGCCAACAATCATGACAGGCCTCATGTCCTTCGCCTCCCTCGTCACCTACGAGGGGGCCGTGAATGCTTTGTCCCATGAGGGGTGCGGGCATTTCGAGGTCTTCGACCAGTCCGACGAAGGCTTCGAATGCGAAATCTTCAAGTCGAGGACCCAGTGCTTAAGCGGTCGGCGGGGGCTCTCTTCGATAGGATGTGGGGTCCTCATGGTCGAGAGACGGTCCGAGAGAGGTCCGACCGGGCAATGGATTAGGTAAGGGCTCATTTTGTGTGATTATATGTGTGGTTTTGCTGAATGAGTGAGCTATTGTTGTAGATGGCGCATGACGAGGAGGTTGAAGACCTTGGTGACCTAGACAGCACGCTGCCCGAGGCCTCGGTGTCACACCCGTTTCTAAGGGGCAGAGCCGGGTGCATCGCATATGTGTGCCATGATCTTTTTCCACACATATGTTGACGTCACAAGTGTAATATATCAAAAGAACAATGCATAAAAGTGTAATTAACAATTATATTAATATATTACACTTCGAACTGACATAATGTCTTAACCTTTATTCATCAAAGTACAGTGAAACAGGGACATCCATCCACAGGAAGATGGCCGGGGGTATCACTAGACTAGCATCCATGGAGCTCAGCATCATATCTTCATCTGCAAGCTTCTGATCAAAATTAAGCAAGGGTGAGCTCACTTATGGTCGGGGCTCAGCAAGTGGGGGAAAAACTAATGCAAGGTAATAAGGTGAGGCAAAGGTTGAGCAGTAAGCATTTTAGTTGGTCAACATTTTATTAACAACACCTGTCTTACTAATAAGTGTGAATCCCAAGTATTCCCATTAAACAAAGGTATAAGAATATATCAACAACACTTAAGTGAAACCACTTAAGCAAACCATTGGCAGATCATCGGATCTCGATTTATTTTCATCTTCAAGTTCAATTATCATGTGAGGAGTCCAGGCTGCTCATAACCGTGAGCACGGCTGATATATCAGTTTTACACTCTGCAGAGGTGGTACAACTTTACCCACAAGCCGTGTATCCCCTCTAGCCTGGGTCGGCCAAAACCCATAAACACTTTCGAGGTGAGTGGCTAGGGATCCACTATGAGGCTTTCACAAAATACACTTAATACGAAGCAACCCGCTAAGGTTTCTAAAGACGATGGTGGAGGCCCCCTGGGTGAGGTACCTTAGCCAAGAATATGTCCCCATGTTAACGTGGGCTGCCAACACCTATCGCTCCCCCTTTTGCCCATATTTCAGGTAAGGTTGCCAGGCACTAAGCATATAAAGCTAATTACCAAAGCCAGAGCCATGATAGCACTCGTGGTTGCACTGTTTTCCCGGGTGGTCACTCCATGTTCCAATTAATATGCAATAATCTTGTTTAACCATCGGGTTAACAACAATAATGTAAACTTACCATTTTGGAACATTAATATCATAAGCGGGAGTGACTGCATAAAGTTAAGTTGTAGCAATAGCATAGCTACGAAGGTAGAGTATAATTCCCAGGTTTGATCAAGGAATAAGGTTGGAAAGGTTATCTAAATAGGTAACCCGTCAAATTATGCATATATATCCAAAAGAATAAACTTCATTAAATGTATTATTTGGGATCAAATAGAGTATGCAGAGGGAGAAGTCCACTTGCCTTGCTTATAGAAAACTTGAGACTCTTCCATGGATCTGAATAGATCTTGATTCTTAACTACTAGATCAACCACTGAATATCACACAACCAAACAAGAAGAACAAACATCACTCAATAACATACAACATTCACCATACGTAGAGCTAAAAGAAAGCCTAACGAAAAGAGCGTTCGCTTTCAAAAACATCGCACGCAAGGGTTATAATAAAAAGGTACTCTTTTCAAAAATGTGTGATCTATACTTTATAAAACAAGACATGAGCTTAAAAAAATATACAAATATTAGGTTCATCAATTTTAATCTTTTATAAAACGTCATACGCGATACGTCTAGATTAAAGGTTTATAACACGATAAACACGTTATAACGATATTAAACCCTTTTTAACCTTTTAGAAAAGATATATGTTATATATCTAAGGTTAATAAGCTACAAAACATGTTATTAAACATTATTTTTATAAAAAGCTCATAAATAGCTTAAACAACTTTTTATGTGAAAAGATCATAATTATATTATTAATCACCTATTTATGACGGGTTAGATTATGGGCCTTAAGTGGATTTTCAGGCAAAAGATAATAAACAAATAACTATCTTTTATTTTTATTAGAAGGTACATGGTCTATATTCTTTATTAAGAAAATTATATATACAAAACAATATGCAAACTAACACTTTAATTATATGAACACTAATTTCTTTATTTTATCTATTACGAAAAATAAATGATATATATAAATAATATGGATTCAATTTGATGAACGGATTAATCACGCTTATATTACTAGTTATGGACAAATTGAAATGTAAGTTTAATTAATAAATTGTGAGAAAATATAAATAATCTATTGATTATATTTAGTTTCAATTTAGGAACATATGATTTAAATCATTTGAAAGGAAATTATATTCAACTAAATTTAATCTATCATTTTAGTTATGTGGGCACTTAATTAAGCTATATTAGAGATCCATATCTAGCGTACACACATTTAATATGAAATACTTGAATCCAAATCTTAAAAAGGTAATTATATAATTATTTATCTAGTATGTTTGATTAAGAAAAGGTGAACTGCAATTCTTTTTAGCTTCATAATTAGAAAACTACCCATAAATTGACTACAGAAAACATAATTTAAATTAATTTACGAGAGCACGCAAACTACTAAAAACACATAATTAAATAAGTTTATCACATACTTACAAAGATTAACAAAACAATAATTAATTTGCTAAATATTATTTTATTTAAAATAAATTAGCGTGGGGCTAGATCAAAATTAAAGGGGTCGACAAAGGGGTAGATAGCAAAAATAAATCTTGCCTCCTACCTTGGTCATGGTGATGCGAAGTCATAGTCAGGTGGTGGGATTCCCGGCGTCGAACACGGACGACGTTCGATGCTGAGCAGTAGAGAGCGAGGGCGGATTTGCTCCGCGCGAAACATTAATTAAAAATGCTTGTCACATAATTATGGAACTAACAAAACCATTTCTATTTTATTTGGGTTCCAAAATATACATTTTATAATAGAAACTATAACAAGGACCAAAACATAATTAAAGGTAGACTATGAGGGGTAGCCGCTAAATTTATATTTTTGTGTACATATATCATTATAAACAACTACCTCTTTTTTTATTATAAAACATAAAGGCTATAATTATTTTTAATTTCTTAATTTGATGACTACGTATGAACGGAATCTAACGATCATAAATTAATGAAACGTGTAAATTATTGTGAATGCTGAAATAAATTATTTCGCGTAAACATATGAAACTAACATTACATGAATCAATTTATTTGCGCTCCAAATAGTCGTTTTACATAAAAAATGTCATACGGATTTATACACTATTAAACATAGACTATATGAATAGCAACAAAAATTGTTATCTTCTACCTTGTAGTAATAGAGGAGCAGCGCGTTCGTACGGTTCTCAGCGTGACGGCGGCTGTGCGGCAAGTGGCACAGGCGAGCATGGACAATGTTGACTTCGACGGCGCGATCTGTCAAGTACTGTCGTGAGGGAAGAGGACTGCAGCAGTGTTTGGCGGATCGTGTGAGTCGCTGACGCGATTGTCTGTGGCCTCTAGTGAAGGGTCGATGGCAAATAACGAGCGACGGCACAACGTGACGTGCGAGCACTGAGCAGACGTCGGCGACGAACGAGCAAGCAATGCAAAGAAGTAACACTAGTACAATTTGGCTCTATACAAGCGGTAGGCTTTTTACATCACAGGCAGTTCGGTTAGAAAACCGCCTGTGATGTCTCAGGCGGTTCAGTACGCCTGTGATGTAATAGTATCACAAGCGGTTTTTGTTTAGGACCACCTGTGGTGCTCTATCCTTTTCACAAGCGGACCCTAAGAAAAAACCGCCTGTGATTGTAAAAATATGAAAATACAATTTAAATATGAAAATAATTTTAATTTTTAACAGAAATATGCAAATACAATTTAAATGAATTAATATTTAATTTTTAACAATAATATGCAAATACAATTTAAATGAATTATAATAGCACACATAGATAACTAGAGAGATTTTAAATTAATTGGCAACCACAATTCATAGTCGATCATACATGATACCAAATACAATTTGATTCATACAATTTTTCATGAACTACCATTTTTCCGCATGTATGGCTTTAAGTTCTTATCGATTTTCTTTTCCACACGCTTGATTCTCTCTGGACCGTTAAAGACGAACATCTCTTCATACTTATTGTATTCCTCATCTTGGTCTCCCACATTCTCAACTCCAACAATTTTTTGCTTTCCAGAAATAACTACATGCATCTTCTCATCTGCTGGATCGAGTACATAGAACACTTGTGCAACACATTCGGCGAGAACCCATGGGTCATCTTTATATCCTACTTTCTTTAAGTCTACCAGTGTGAGTCCGTAGTTATCCACTATCACCCCCACGGGATGTTGTACCCATTGGCACTTAAATAAGGGTATTTTCATGCTTGGGCCATAATCAAGTTCCCATATTTCCTCTATGAATCCAAAATATGTGGTCTTCTGTCCATGTAGGTCAAAAGCATCGATACGAACACCGCTATTTTGTGCAACACTTTTCATGTCTTTTGATTTAGTGTAGAATGTGTACCCATTGATGTCATATGCTTGCCATGATGTCACAAAACACGATGGCCCAGAAGCCAAATTCTTCATTGTTTTCTCTTCCAAAGAGTCTCCGAATGGGATGTTTTTGTCCATTAACCATTCGCTGAAACGATGTTTGTGCTCCCTCATGATCCAGTCCTCTTTGCGGTTCTGATTTCCTTTACGAAGCTCATCCAGGTGTTCCTCTATGTAAGGCTCGGCTATCGTGAGATGTTGTAGTACACTAACATGAGCACAATGTACTAGCTTGTAATCCTCAACGCGAAAAGTTTTCTTGCCCATTCTCCCTCTCCCACATAGTTTACCCTCATGTTTAGGTACAGGCACACCTATCATTGTTCCGTCACTGATGTAATCTATACAGCTCTCAATCACTTCTTCTGTAGTGTAT
Source organism: Zea luxurians (assembly GCA_029449295.1). Taxonomy (NCBI): domain Eukaryota; kingdom Viridiplantae; phylum Streptophyta; class Magnoliopsida; order Poales; family Poaceae; genus Zea; species Zea luxurians. Next base: position 23,704,293 of record JAOPSE010000004.1, read on the forward strand.
CCCTCCATGATTGAACCCTCTGGGTGAGCGCGATTTCGCACATAACCTTTTAATACTCCCAGGTATCACTCCAACTGAAACATATGATGTAAATATAGTGGCCCTAATATTTTTATCTGATCCACGAGATGTATGATTAGGTGTACTTGCATATCAAAAAATGATGGAGGAAAACACATTTCAAGCTTGCACATAGTCTCGATGATGTATGCCTTTAGATAGTCCAAGTCTTCTAAAGCTATTACTTTTTGTGAAACCGCATTGAAAAAGTAACACAAGCGTGTGATGACAACTTTGACATGCTCTGTTTCGAGGGCTCTTACCGCAATTGGGAGGAACATCGTCATCATCACACGGCAGTCATGAGAGTTGTAGCCAAATAGAGACAAGTCCTTCATCTTGACTAGTCTGCTGATATTGGATGAGAAACCTGTGGGCACTTTGACCCCACGCAAACATTTGCAAATCTTTGTTCTCTCCTCAACTGACAAGTTGTAGCTAGCTGGGGGGAGGTAAGGCCTCCCTTTGCCACTATCCACTGGATGAAGTTCCGGTCTGATTTGAAGATCTACTAGATCATTGCGTGATTTGAGTCCGTCTTTTGTCTTACTCGGCATGCCCAGCAAGGTTCCAATGATGTTGTCAAAAACATTTTTTGTTACATGCATCAAATCAATGCTGTGGCAAATTTCCATATCCTTCCAGTACGGGAGGTACTTGAAAAAAATTGATTGCTTCTTGAAAGTTGTGTAAGTTGAAGGGTCAGTTCTCTTTCTCTTTTCTCCTTTGTTTTATCCCTTTCCGAATACAACATGAATGTTCTTTACAATTTCAAAAACAAGTTTCCCACTATAAGGCTTTGGTGCACCTTCACTTTCCAGTTGATTGTTAAATTCCGCTTTCATCTTTCGATACTTATGTTGCTTCATCAAGAACCGTCTGTGTCCCATGAACACCAACTTCTTGGATGATTTAAGGTACATGGAAGCAGTTCCATCGACGCACACTACACAACCATTCTTTCCTTTAGTCTTTTGCCCTGATAGTGTGGCGCCACCGGGAGAATCATGAATGGTAACAAATATAATTGCTCTTAAGTTGAAATACTCATGGCAATACTCATCCCATATTCTAACTCCTTCATTCCAAAGCTTTGTCATATCTTCCATAAGAGGTTCTAGGAACACATCAATATCAACACCAGCTGATTTCGGACCTTGAATAAGAATAGTCAACATAATGTACTTTCTTTTGTGACACAGCCATGATGGAAGGTTGTACATCGTTAAAGTCACGGGCCAGGTGCTATGTACACTTCTTTTTTCACCAAATGGATTCATTCCGTCTGTACCCAAAGCAAATCTTACATTTCTGGTTTCTTTGGCAAACTCAGGATACATAAGATCGAAATTTTTCCATTGTGATGCATCAGCAGGGTGTCGAATCTGTTTGTTATTCTGCTTGCGATTTTCAGCATGCCAACGCATAAGCTCAGCCTCCCTAGGATTTGAGAACAAACGTTTTAAGCGATCAATTACTGGAAGATACCACATCACCAAAGCTGGGTTCTTTGACTTCTTTTTCCCATCCATGTCATCAAAAGTGTCATCGTCACTTTCAGGTCCAATAGTGGATTTCTTGTTTTTATTTTTCTTCGGGAATTTTTTTACATAGTCTTGATTGTAGCTCTTCTTGTATCGACTGACATTGCAAACTGGGCATCTTGATGCGTTCTCAAAATCGCCACAATACAGAATACAATGGTTCGGACATGCATGAATTTTTTGCACACCTAGAGCTATGGGAGATATAAGCTTCTTCGCTTTATAAGTGCTTGTTGGTAGTTTGTTGGGTTTTGGTAGTAATTGAGACAGAAAATTCAAAAGATCTGTGAAGCTAGTATCAGACCATCCGGCGCTAGCCTTCAACTTCAGAAGTTCTAGAACTGTATGCAGTGTAGTAAACTCTTTGTCACAACCCTTTGATTCATCATATAAAGGTTCTTTTGAAGCACTTTCCAGACCCTCCATTTTAGATAGCCCTTTCTGCAATCCCACAGAACTCAACATTTCTAGTTCCATATGGCGCAACATCTCTTCGCAATCAAATTCTTCAAAATCTTGATTAGCATCCACATTATCCACTTTACCATCAACTTTAAGATCTAAAATTCCGACAACTCTCTCGTCATTACCAGGCACTTCACACGGATCCAACTCACCATGTTCTGACCATATCGTGTAATTGTTTGTAAACCCTCTTTTTAGCAGATGTGATTGGATTACTCCTGTATCTCTCCAAGCTATCTTATTATCACAGTCGATGCACGGACATAATATCTCCTTGCTCTTTCGCAAATTCACGTGCTTTTTGGCCGCTTCAATAAAGCTTCTCAATTTTCGAATATATGACGGATGTGGTCTTGGCACATTGTACATCCAACCTCGGTCCATTACCTATCCTTATATTGATTAACATCAATAAAATCATTAATTAATTGAATTCATCCATAAAACATGAAAAGAATTAATATGTATGAAAATAAAACAAACATTGCAATAATAGATACCTTGAGGTGAGACAATTGTGTTTTTAAAGAATCTTTAAACTAGATCAACTATTATAAGTCCAAATCTTGAATTCCAAAGCTTTTCTTCAAATCCGTTCTATATTACAAAATTAAGGCAAAAAATCACATCAAAATGAGAAAGAAAACAAATGGAGATCATATATATGCATAAACTATTGAAATCAATCAATAAACTCAAAAACAAAACCTTCTCCCTGTAGATCTCAAAAAAAACCCGCCGCCACTATTAAAATTAGGGTTCTGCGAGTTAGGGTTCTGGAACCCGTCGGGGGCTAGCCCTTTTATAGTGTACACACATCACAGGCGGTTATTTAGCCAAACCGCCTGTGATAGACAACATCACAGGCGGTTTTTGTTGTCGACCGCCTGTGAAGTTAATTTATCACAGGCGGTCGGAATTAACAACCGCCTGTGATGTTGTCTATCACAGGCGGTTTGGCTAAATATCCGCCTGTGATGCTTTACAATATAAAAAGCTGAGCGCCGCCAGGAACCCTAACTCTTCCCGCCCGAGCAAGAACCCGAGCGCCGCCAGGCTGCCGCCGTGTCCCCGTCCCCGAGCACGAACCCGAGCGCTGCCGTCCTAGTCCCCGAGCTCGAGCGCCGCCGTCCCCGTCCCCGAGCCCGAGCGCTGCCGTCCCCGTCCCCGAGCCCGAGCATCGCCGTCCCCGAGCGCCCGAGCAACGCCGTCCCCTTCACCGAGTCCGAGCGCCGCCGTCCCCTTCACCGAGCTCGAGCCCCGCCGTCCTCGTCCCCGAGCCCGAGCGCCGCCGTCCCCGAGCGCCCGAGCAACGCCGTCCCCGAGACCGAGCCCGAGCGCCGTCGTCCCCTTCACCGAGCCCGAGCGCCCGCCGTCCCCGAGCCCGAGCTTGAGCCCCGCCGTCCTCGTCCCCGAGCCCAAGGGCCGCCGTCACGGTCCCCGAGCCCGAAGCGCCGCCGTCCCCAAGCTCTTAAACTTCTTCCTCTCGTAGTAAGGTCAAAGTTCAGGTTCATTTCTTCTAAGTTCATAGCTCGAATTTCCTATATGTGTTTGAATCATATATGTGTTTGAATCATATATGTTAATTGATGGCAGATTACTTGTGTTTGAATCATATATGTGTTTGAATACACAGCTGGATATATATGTGTTTGAATCATAGCTTAGGTTAATCAAATGGTTAGGTTCATAGTTCTTAGATTAATTACTATTCATAGTTCTTAGATTAATTACTGTTCATAGTTCTTAGATTAATTACTGTTGTTGTTTTCACTTACATATTTTGTTTGGTTGTCAATATGCTTATTGCTTATTGCTTGGTTGTCAATTACTTGTTTGGCTATCCCTGAATTTTGTGTGCCTCCATCGATTGGGATCTATTTTTATCCCTTCTGATTAAATGTTTTTTCACTTACATATTCAGTTATAAGAAAATCATGGAAGTACATAGCCATGACAATGTTATTATCTCCCTATGTTATAAGACTTGTTCTTATCTCCCTTCTTAGTTTTTTGACTACCTATCTTTGCTTCCCAACCCTATGTTATAAGAATTGTTCTTATCTCCCATCTTTGACTTGTTCATAGCCATGACAATGTTATTTGGACCCCTCTTTTTGCCCTATAAGCCACATCCTTGTTTTCCCTTTGATCCCTGCGTTTGTTGCGATCTCAATTTTGATTGTGAGACTTGGCCATTTTCAGTTTTAGAGATGGAAAAAGAGCCACTTGACATGGTTGAGAGCTCAGTTCGAGTCATCGAGACACATGTTGACATCATTCGCAGTCTAGTGACTGATGGGGTTGTGGATACTAGTGAACCGGAATCAGTGTACACACTTAAGACCACTTTGTTTCAAATTGGAGATGTATGCGACATGCTTGAGAAGTGTGCTCTGTCCATCAAAAAGTATGCTGACTCCAAGAGGGCTAAAATTATTCAAGATGAAGCCCTGCAATATGCTGAAGATGATGAAGCTGCAGATGATTTGGAGGAACTCCCAAGCCCAGATCTCCTTACTCAAGCCGACATATTGGAAAAATATTTTGGAATTGAGTATGATAGCGACCAGTCAATGGGTTGTTGATGTTTAGTCCTAAACAACACGATATGAGTATCGTAGGTTTCACTCTTAGAGATAATGTATTTTGTATGAACCTCTTAGAGAGTGTCAAGTCAATGAACTATCTTCGAGTACTATTGGGAAGTGGATCTCTTTGATGTATTTTTTTTAGTGATATCGATGGTGCCGAGTAGCACCAAATTTGGACTTGTGTCCATATCTATAGATGCTAGTAGCACCAAATTTGTGATGTTATAATGCTGAAGGACCCCAAGAAGAGATTAAACCTTGTAGTCTACCACCTCCCGTTATTTGTGGGCTTCACCGATGGCTAGAAACATTTGGTGATAGCAAACGACCTTCGGGCTGAAGACGTCTGCGAGCTTGTTAAGGGGCCAGACGATGGTGAGCCGGTGTACTATGTCCGGATGTGTGGTCACAAAATTTAAAGCTGCCCTGACTGCATGTGTGTGCTTCTCTTCTCTTAGGTGGGGTGCTAAGTGATCTTAGTAGCCGACATAAGAGAAGAGAAGCGCACAGATGAAGCCGGGGCGGCTTTAAATTTTGTGACCACACATCCGGATAGAGTACACCGGCTCACCATCGTCTGGCCCCTTAACAAGCTCGCAGACGTCCCCAGCCCGAAGGTCGTTTGATGTCACCAAATGTTTCCCGCCCTCGGTGAAGCCCACAAATAACGGGAGGTGGTAGACTACAGGGCTTAATCTCTTCTTGGGGTCCTTCAGCATTATAACATCATAGCCATGCCCTCTCTGTCTAACTGCATTGGAAAGTGCACTTCTATCTGCGAGCTTGCTTCCTGACCCGATCCTGCCCCGGAGGCGGGTTTGGGCTCGATTTCTTTTGAATCACCTTTTCTCCAAGTTCCCTTATTGATGGAACCAGTATATCAGACTAACAGTATATCCCTTTATCGATGGAACCAGCTTGAATGGCAGACAACGAGCAGCCTAGTATGGATGTGGTCTGCACCGGTGCGTCTAACAAAGTTGATGAAGACGCGACCAAACTTGAATGGCAGACAACGAGCAGCTCCGGTGAAGGGAGCGGGGAGGATAGTTCTAGTGACGACAATCCTTGTACTCCTATACCTCCAAGGAAGAAAAAAACATCAGATGAGCTTGATGCCGACTATATTCCCAACGATGAAGAGGTAAATAGAAATATGCCGACTATATTCTAAAATAATGTTCATATATGAAAGGCCATTAATTGTTTCACTATATAGATTTCAAATGAAGAGAAGAAAGAGGATGCATCTTCTACCCGAAACACGGAGGATGCTCCGATGCCTGAATCATCCGTTTCACATAAGCGAAAACGAGGGCGACGAGGTCCGAATCAGATGAAAGAAGGTGCAGTTATGTACGTAACAAAACTAAATGCAGAGGGGTTTCCTGAAGAACCACTTGACGTGGTTACAAAGTTTCGAAATTCCTGTGGGTCTACTGTTAGAGATATAGTGCCAATCACACTTCAAAAATGGAAGGATTTAGATGAAGACACCCGCAACAAGCTATGGGCTAAGTTGTCTGAGTCATTCAAGTTCCCAAAAGGCACAGAGGATGTAGTAAGGAAGTCGATGCTCTCTGCTATGGCCAAGATGTTTCGTGGGTGGAAGGCCGAGATGAATAGGGAATTTGTTAAGAAGAATAAGGTTCCTCCGCCCAAGAAAATGGGGAAAATCACTCAAGCTCAGTGGGAGGAATTTGTTCGTCAGAAGACCGAACTGAAGGCCAAAGAACTGGGCGAAACTAATTCTCAGAGAGCGAAGATGAACAAACACCCCCATCGCCTGGGGTCAACCAGATATCACCATAAAGTTGTGCAGTGGAACAGGATAATCGAGGAAGCTATAACTAACGGCACTTTGGACCCAATATTAAAAGATATCGATGAGAGAGCTATTCGTTGGATCTTAGGTCGGGCAGGTTTGAGTGAGGACGGCAAACTTTTGCATCCAGAATTGGTAGGCGAAGTTTCGACCAAAATTCAAGAATATGCAGATAAGAGAGAAAAAAGGAGAATTTAAGCCTCGGAGGGAGAATGACATACTAACTGCAGCACTAGGCAATCCTAAACACACTGGACGGGCTCGGGGAATCTCTTCTAAGATTTCCTGGAGAGAGGCGTTTCCAGAGTATGCGTCGTCATATAGGAAACACGAGAAGTCGAAAAGGACCCTTGAAGAGACTATTGATGAAAGGGTACAAAAGGCTATTAATGACGTGATGAACAAAATGAAGAAAACAGAATGCATATCATTTGAACTCAAGCCAAGCCACATGAGTCCACCTATAGTCCCTAGCAGCGTTGGATCTGTGCAAGACTTGACCAAGTACCCTGTAGACGATATTGTTGAGGACAAGCCTTGCTTTCTTCATATTCCAATCAATCGATCTGGGACAAAAACAAAGCAAGCTGCTACTGGTTTGGTAAAACCAGGACTTGTTAACTACAAGGATAATCCTGTCCCGCCACACTATGTTGTGGTCCAAGTTCTAGAAATCACAGACAGTGGTTGTGAAGATTGGGAGATAGATTTTCCAGTTGAGGGGATCATAACTTTGCAGGAGGCAATGAACGAGTTGGTCCTTTGGCATCGACGCGACATCAAGTTGGGTGATGAGCTGAATTCAACACCAATGCAACAAAAAGATAGTTCGATCATTCCACACCCCATGGTGCAGGAAAATATGACACCGACCTCCAAAAAAATCGTTGAAACAATCATATCGCCTCTTGCGAAGGAACTCGACGAGGGGGACGTAGACAAAATTGTTCCCCAGAATGTCGACGTCAACATCAAAAAGGAACCAAAGGTTGGCACCAATGTTGAAGGGCCAACTATTTCAAAGAAAATTCATAAGCGAATCGCCACTGACGATGTCAAGAAACCGTCAGAATCAGTGGCACGCTACCTGCATAAATTGCAGAGAGTTATGACAAATCAATCAAAAGCGGAATCAGCATCTCATGGAGTAGGCACACGGTCGACCCAAATAGACAATTTCGAAGTATGGGAAGAAGATGGAATGATTCATACTCGAGAATCATTACGTCTTAAAACCAATATCTCGGTATACAAGAAGGAGGATGTTCCTCCAAAATTTGTGAATGGGAGGCCGTTCTTAACGACGGTGCAACTTTCTAAGTTGTCGACTCCGGAGATTAGAATGCATGAGTGGTACATGGTGGCTAGCAACAAATACAAACTCGAGGAATTCACATTTGTTGTGCCAGAAGATGCATTTTGGAGCAATGATCATATAGATCCTGTGCGGCATTTATTCTTTGACGATCTCTGGTCGTTGTACCACCGACAAAGGATGGAAACCAACTACTTAACCCTCTTTTGCTTGTAAGTACCTCTAAACTTTCATATTTGTTAGTTTTGTACACGCACACATAAATGAGAGTCTAACGATTAACACTATTACACGTAGGATGCAATACATGGATGATAAGAAGAAACAACTTAAGACAGGGTTTCTTGACCCGTTGATGATATCCCAAGCTCGCTACAAAGTAGTTGCTCGGAGGCATGGAGAAGAATATAAAGACTTGAACGATGCTGAATTTGAGAAAGCCGTCAAACAGAATCAGAGAAAGAAAATGAAGGTAATGCGGCATACATTGGACGAGCCATGTATAATCATGTACAACATGGCAAGGATTTAATAATAGCTCCGCACCACTTTAAGTAAGTTATCGACATGGTTTAATTTTGAACTATAAATTATGGCAATCGTGATATTAACATGTGTTTTCGTCTATGTCTATATAGTGACCACTACATTTGTATCATGATCTGGCCAAAAGATGGTAAAGTCGTGGTCTTCGACTCACTGAGAATGGAAAAGACTATGTATAATGACTTCTTGAAGATTTTAGAGAAGTATGATTATTATTGCACACTTGTACTTATTACAACTTAACAAATGTATTCTTAATCTCACAATGCTATTCTTATATGTAGTGCATACCGTTTTTATTGGAAAGATCTTGGCGGCGAACATCCAGAGGACAAGCCTAATTTGTCAATATCATTATTTCCATATGGTGACAAACAACCTCCGGGTACTGTCCTGTGCGGTTATTATGTATGCGAATGGTGTCGTGTCACCTTCCATTACATGGTCAATCGTGAGGATGTAAGTTCGCTATCATTGTCTATGTTGCAATTTTTATGTTATATTGTTGCTCATCACATTACTCTTAGCACCGCTTGCTTTTTGATTTCATTGCAGGTTCCTAAATCCAAGATCAATGCTGAATGGTTAGAAAGAGATATGGTTTCCGTCGGCGTTGCTAAGGTTGTAAGAGACTTGCTTTACTTTATGTGCCGTGAAGTTCTTCATCAACAAGGGCTATTCTACAATGTAAATGGAAATTTACAAAAATTCCCAGAACTAAGTTTGTACACAATATCACATAGTGTTTAGGTCTTTAGTTAGGAACTTTAGATGTTTAGTTGTCTATGGAACTTTGAGATGTTTAGTTGTATATGGAACTTGATATGTGTATAATTCTGTGTATGACGATGGAACTTGATATGTGGATGAATCTGTGTATTATACATGTTATGGAACTTGTAATCTGTGTATTATACCTGTTATGGAACTTGTAATATGTGTAAATCTGTGTATGTGGATGAATCTGTGTACAATCTGTGTATTATGCAATCTGTGTATAATCTGTATATATGAATCTGTTTATACCTGTTTGAAAATTCTGTGTATTATACCTGTTTGAAAATTCTGTATATATGAATCTGTATAATGAAAACTGTCTGTGATTTATAGTGTATGCAATCGGTTCCTTTAAACTGGACCGCCTGTGATGTGTGTCTATCACAGGCAGTTCCTTTGAACTGGACCGCCTGTAATCTGTGTTTTTCACAGGCGGTTTTTGATTGACCGCCTGTGATGTTGTTTTACATCACAGGCGGTGCACCACAAGCGGTTCCTGGAACCGCCTGTGTAGTGGCGAACCAGACCGCCTGTATAGAGGTGTGCTGTAGTAGTGTAAGGGCGGTCTTGGGACGGCTGACTCGAGGTTGGGTGAGTCGCCGGCACGGAGGCTGTAGAGGAGCCGGTGGTGCAGGCAGCAGGCAGAGCACGAACACTGCAAACAGCGGCAGCAGGCAGGCAGAGACGAGAGGAAGGCAAGCGAAGGGCTGATGCGCGTTTTATAGAGGAGGTTAGGGAAGGGATTAAGCTCGGATTAATGTGCCATAAAGGCTAAATAAACGTTGTATTAACCTTCGGAGAAACGGCAACCATTAAGCTCCAACAATAGCGGCTGTAAATGGAGAGAGAAGGGGAGAAGAAATGCTAGGCGTTGAAATGGGGAGGAGAAGAGGTACTGGCTGGCCACGGCAGGTGCGGGCGCTCTACTGCACTAAATCGAGCAGGCAGGGTGAATGCGGACGGTCGGCGGATGCACTTCCAGCAACGGCTGTAATGCCCAGGAGACGAACGAACAAAGAATTTGGGGAGAAGAGGAATAGACCAGGTGGGTCCCATGTGTCATAGAGAAAGAAGAGGGAGAGCAGATGATAGGGACGTGTGACGGAACCTCCCAAGTAATCAGGCCCACCTACAGTTGTCCTTGTCTAACAGACATCAGACACCCTGTAGATGTTCCTAAGTTACTTGACAAGCTCGGTATCTTTTCCGACCTTACCAGGAACGTTTCACCCGTCTTGCAGACATTACAGAACATCGGAGATAAAGATATGCGGAAGCGAATTACATAAACTTACATTTATTTCAAAAGCAAGCTCGAGTTATGTTATTACAGACCAGTCTAAAAGTGAGTGCATAAAAGTAATAATTATACAAACCAAGGAGACACAAACTTCTCCCGAAAGACTATAAACAAAAGATCCTAGATGGAGGACCGAGTCCTCCCGCACTTCAGTCTTGTTTTTCTTCGTTGGGAACCACCTTAGCACAGAAGCAGCAAAAGTCTGCTACTTCCCCACCTAAAAACAACAAAGGGATAAACCTTGAGTATGGAATTACTCAGCAAGTCTTACCCGACTAAGGAAAAGACTCTCAAGGGTATGCTGGATAAATAGGAGTCAAGGGGAGGCTTTAGCAAAAATCAACTTATATTTTTGCAGAAGTTGCTTACTAAGGTGAGTCCTTACTTTCAATCTTTTAACGCCATATTAAGTATTAATAGACTCCATTTGCATCTAGTCTAATTTCACATCACATCAAGACAACATCATTTTTATCCATCGTTTTCACATCCTGACTCTAGGTTGCAGGGAAGTGACCAAGTCTTCATAACCGCGAAGGTACGGCGATCCGAATCGATTATACTCAGCTGAGGATCTCCAATCACACGACATATGTAGCACTTAACCCTTGCATATGTCAACCCGCCACCGGGGTTCTTAAGACCGGATCAGGTTCACGCAAACCGAGAGCACAGATACACCACCGTCCAACCTCTTGCCACGGAGGGTACACGCTACTCTCGCCACCGCTCCACTCCCATTTCGTGTTATCTTATTCCGGCCTTAGTCTGCCCGAGGCAAGGCTTACCCATGACGAGGCATGTGACCAGTTAAAGGGTCCTCGGTCAGCACGCCTACATACGCGTTAATCCTTAACCAACCTGGGTAGAACATCACCTGTTCCGACCCCAAGTCTCAATTTAAGTATTTCCATCCTTAGGATTGTGTCTGTTCCTTAGGAGGAAAGAGCATCTCAGGGAACTTTGCAGTAAGATCCCACTATTGCTCCAAATGAAAATATTCTTGCAGGTAGAAGCCATCCTCTCCATGGTTAAATTGAGGACAACCTCTATCCACAAGATCTAAGCAAGGCTAAGCATTTTTGTAAATCATATTTTGATACTTCACAAAAGTATCTGTAAAGGTATGGATATCAAGGAAAGCAATGCATCAAAGGGTTCCAATCAACTCCTATGAACTTAATGCACATTTCACTAGACTTAAAGTGTGCGAAAAGTATTTAAAAACACAAGGAAAGGGGTTGCATGCACCGGGGCTTGCCTTTGTTATCAGGTGTGTCCTGCTCGGATCCACAGATATCGAAATAAAAGCAGTTGTCTGCTTGAGGATCAGAGGTTGGTGGTATCCCTTCTTCAGAGACTTCTTCTTCTTCTTCGTGCTCTAACATAACCACATACATGCATAAGGATGGATGTCATGGGATGCTCATGAGGATGCAAAGATAATATAAACTTATTATTTATGTCTTGAGTACAACTTTCCTTCACGGTACTCCGAGAACCTAGGGTTTCCGGAGTCAGTAAAGGAGTTCATGGAGCAGGGGGGTGGTTTTGGGTTTAGTGATCAAACAAGGTCCAAATCAGCCCAAATTCTACCCAAGGCTTCTAAATAATGTGAAAAGCTCACATAAAAAGTTTGGGAAATTTTGGACTTATTATTTATTTTCTAAAAATCCAGAACCAATGGTTTAGGCTATTTTAAATACCCTAAAATTCCCTGTTCAAACTAAAAATCATAAGACTATTTTTATTAAATTCTAGAGAAAATAACAAACCTAGGAAAATTAGTTTCACAATTTTAGCATTTTTCTACATTTTCCTATAATTATTTTGGCTCTGCTGGAAAAAGAAAAAGCAAAAGGATGGAATAGGACTGGGCCGATTCTGGCCCAACTAGCCCAGGTCCACGATAAAACACGCCCGCGCGCGCGCGCCCGCGCCCGCGAGGGAGGTTTTGCGCAGAGGCCCTCGATGTTTTGACTAAACCAGAACAAGGTTGTTTACTATTGCGCAGAGTCACTGACGCTTCACGAAAAGGCCCTCGGGTTTCTGTCAATTCACAACCGAAAGTCCCCGACGGCGACCGCGCGGGGAACGAACTCCGGCGAGGTTATACTGGCGGATTTACATTATGATCAGTGCCTTTAAGCTACATACACCAGATTGAACCTCCACTGACCATTTCCCCTAAGTTAATTTCAAGATTGACGAGCTAATTAGGTCTGGCCACGGTAACCGCGCGGACGAATTCAAGAACTACGCGTTCCCGGCGATGGGTGGTCACACAGTTCAAATTGATGACTTGATAAGCATCACGGAGCTATGCCAGTGCTTAAACAAGAAAGCAGGGGACGGGGGCTGACCGGAGAGGGGCTGGCCGCGGTGAGGTGTTCTTGCGGGGTGTTCGACCCGATTTGGGGGAAGTCCCAAATTCGCGTTCTCCGGTGAACGATTGAGGACGATATTCAGTGGCTGGGTGGGTGATTAGGTTACGCAGCTAGGGAAGGGCTCAATTTATAGGTGGCTTAGACGGTGGCCGTGAATTTTGCGGAGGACGTGCGGCGGCCGGAGGGAAGGAAGAACACTGGCGCAATTAAATTCGTGGCAAATGGCGTGGCATCCTCCTCGGCGACGATGGGACAGCATTAAGGTGTCACGGTGGTGCGGTGGAAAGGCTAAGCCACGCGGCACATGGCCGGGAGGCGGCGGTCACCGGCGAGGTAATCCGCGCTAGCCGCAAAGCAGTAGAGGAAGACGACGATGAGTCACCGGAGTGACGTCCAGCGCATGGGCGGTGAAGATCTTTTCAAGGTGAGCGATATCCACACGGTCGCGGCACCAATCCCGGCAAAGCGGTCGCCGGCGGTGAGATTTTTCCACGGCGGTCGATCTAATCCGGTTAGAGCACTGTACCATGGGATATGTTCATCAGTGCACCTGACAGTCACAGTTTAGGACCAAATCTCTCTAAAATTTCTCTAGTAACTCACCCCACTCTCTGTAGCAAAGTTTTAAAGCTACAAACCAGCTACAATTCGACTATAGGGATTGAACTCATTTGAGCACTGGATCTAAATCAAAATCGAGCTCAAAGTTCACCCCATAGCACTGTAACTCTGAAATTCAACTTCAAGCAGTCTGACAGCCAGTTTTGGATTGGGTTTTTCTCCAAATTTCTCATAACAACTATGCTTACACTCTTTAGCAAAGTTGTTCTCCTATAATTGGTCTTCAACTTTGATGTGGTGACCTAGGGCAAAAACCCTATACTTTGTAAGTTACAAAGTCACAAAGATGGGCACAACACACTGAATTTCAGACTTAATCAAAAGAGTTCAAATAGGGCTCTTTTGCAAATAAGTCCAAAATTCAGGGTTTGGCTTGCAAATTCACATATGAGTGACCCAAATGACTTAAGATACTTATTTGGCTTGGTTTTTGCACTTTAGCCCAAAAGTGGACAAATTTTGCACTTAGGTCCCTAGGGTTTGGTTTTAGGGTTTTCCAGGGTTCTGATTAGGGTTTCTGGTATCCCAGGGGTATAAAAGGAATTCAAGTTTGTTTTTAGAGTCATTTTATGACTTTTACCCTAAAGCTTTTAGGTTTCCTCAACTTAGGTTAAGTTTTACCCCTTTAATCACTATTTAGGGTTAAGTCCTTTAACCAGGGTCCTATTTGCAAAACATTAAAACAATACAACTTGTTTGAAATTTTTGCCTAGTGAATGCACTCTAGGTGTGTCAAACATATGCAATGCCCATGCTCATGATGTCATGCTCAAGTTTTAGTTATAGTAACACCAGGGGTGTTACATCCTTTCCCCCATAAAAGAATCTCGTCCCGAGATTTAAAGTCCTAGGGTGAGTAATGGAAAAAGAAATGTGTCATGTTTTTATTTCTTGATTTCTGGTACAAGGCAGGGGTGGTGTGGGGGTTCATTCCTTTATTACACAGCTATACAAACTTTACAACTTACAAGAGGCTAGAAAGCCCGGGAAATTCTTATTTAAGAAGTCTTGGGTTTCCCATGTAGCCTCATCTTCTGAATGCTGGTTCCACTGTATCTTATAAAACTTGAGAGTCTTTCTCTGGGTAACCCTGTCCTTTTGATCTAGAACTCGAATGGGATGTTCCGAGTATGTTAAATCTGGTTCCAGGACAACATCAGTCACTTCAACGGTTCGATCGGGAACCCGAAGACACTTCTTCAATTGTGACACGTGGAACACATTATGCACAGCAGACAATGTTTCAGGGAGCTGAAGTCGGTATGCCACTGGTCCACATTGCTCAAGTACCAGGAATGGACCAATGTATCTGGGTGCAAGTTTTCCTTTAACCCCAAAACGCGATACACCCTTCATTGGTGAAACTTTCAAGTAGACATAGTCGTCTACCCGAAAACATAAGGGTTGTCGTCGTCGGTCTGCATAACTCTTTTGTCGAGTTTGAGCTTTCTTCATATTATGAATAATTTTCTGAACCTTTTCTTCGACCTCTTTCACCATATCAGGCCTAAAGAAGTATCTTTCTCCAGGTTCAGACCAATTTAACGGAGTTCGACACCGTCGCCCATATAAAGCTTCAAAAGGTGCCATCTTGATACTTTCCTGATAACTGTTATTGTATGAAAACTCCGCCAAAGGTAAACATTCATCCCATTTTGGTGAGAAATCCAGGAC
This sequence comes from Zea luxurians, assembly GCA_029449295.1. NCBI lineage: Eukaryota > Viridiplantae > Streptophyta > Magnoliopsida > Poales > Poaceae > Zea > Zea luxurians. The sequence goes on from JAOPSE010000004.1 coordinate 23,719,401, forward strand.
ACATGCCCGCAGCATATCTTCAAGTATTTGGTTCACTCTCTCGGTTTGTCCACTGGTTTGAGGATGATAGGCCGAACTGTGGAGCAATTTGGTACCCAAGGATTTATGAAGTTCTTCCCAAAACTTGGATACGAATTGAGGTCCACGATCCGACACTATGGTTTTTGGAATACCATGCAAACTGACAATACGGCTGATATATAATGCTGCATAAGTGGCTACCGTAAATTTGGCCCTGACGGGTAAGAAGTGGGCAATTTTTGTAAGTCGATCAACGATAACCCAAATAGAATCATACCCTTTGGCCGTCCTGGGCAGTCCCACAATAAAGTCCATGCTGATGTCTTCCCATTTCCATGTTGGGATTGGCAAAGATTGCAATGGACCAGCAGTTTTCATGTGTATGGCTTTGACACGTCTGCAAGTGTCACACTTAGCCACATAGCGTGCAATTTCAATCTTCATCTTCGTCCACCAGTAGTGTTGTTTTAGATCGTGATACATCTTAGTGCTTCCCGGATGAATAGAATAGCGACTAAGATGCACTTCATCTAAAATTTGCTGGCGGAGTTCTTCATTCTTTGGCACTACTATGCGGTTATTAAACCATAACACACCTTGATCGTCTTCCTTGAAACATTTGGCTGTTCCAGCCCTTATCTTCTCGCGTATGTGCTTCATGCCCAGATTGTCCTTTTGAGCATCAATTATCCTTTGCAAAATGGTTGACTCAAGCTTTAGCTGATTCAGAGTTCCTTGTTGGATTATCCCCAGGTTTAACTTCTCCATGTCTTGACACAAAGTGTTTTCGGAGGTCTTTACCATAAGACAGTGGCAGGAAGTCTTACGACTCAATGCATCTGCCACCACATTGGCCTTGCCTGGGTGATAATGGATTTCCAGTTCATAGTCTTTAATGAGCTCAAGCCATCGTCTTTGCCTCATATTTAACTCTGACTGGGTAAATATATACTTCAAACTTTTATGATCTGTATATATGTGACAGATATTTCCCAGCAGATAGTGACGCCATATTTTCAGGGCATGAACCACAGCAGCTAGCTCGAGATCATGAGTTGGATAGTGCTCCTCATGTCGGCGTAACTTCCTTGAAGCATATGCAATTACTCGGCCCTCTTGCATCAGCACACAGCCGAGTCCACTGCCTGACGCATCACAGTATACATCAAAAGGCTTAGTGATGTCCGGTTGAGCCAATACCGGAGCAGTGGTCAATAGTGTCTTCAGTTGCTCAAAGGCTTCATTACACCTAGAAGACCAATTGAATTTAACATCATTCTTCAATAAACTTGTGATTGGCTTCACAAGCTTAGAAAAATCAGGTATGAATCTGCGATAATATCCCGCTAGTCCAAGAAAACTCCGGACTTGGTGAACAGTTGTTGGGGGTTTCCATTCCAGAATATCCTTGACCTTGCTAGGATCTACCGCAATTCCTTTAGCTGATAACACGTGCCCCAAAAATTGAATTTCTTCCAGCCAGAACGCGCACTTGCTGAACTTGGCATACAGCTGATGTTCCCTCAGGCGTGTCAATACAATCCGTAGATGCTGAGCATGCTCCTCTTCATTTTTAGAGTATATCAAAATATCGTCGATGAAGACCACCACGAACTTGTCTAACTCGGGCATGAACACCGAGTTCATCAAATAGGTGAAGTGGGCAGGAGCATTTGTGAGCCCGAAAGACATTACTAGGTATTCAAACAATCCATACCGCGTAGTAAATGCGGTCTTCGGTATATCCTCGGGCCGAATACGGATTTGATGATAGCCCGACCTGAGATCAATTTTAGAAAATACCCTCGCCCTAGTCAGTTGATCAAATAAGATATCGATCCTTGGAAGAGGGTACTTATTCTTAATGGTGACCTCATTTAGGGGCCGATAGTCCACGCACATGCGCAAGGTTTGATCCTTCTTCTTAACAAAAATGGCGGGACAACCCCACGGGGACGAGCTTGGCCGGATAAATCCCTTATTCAGTAGATCTTGTAATTGAATCTTCAATTCCGCCAACTCATTAGGGGGCATACGGTACGATCTTCGGGAGATGGGAGCCGTACCGGGCTTTAGCTCAATTACGAATTCTACATCTCTTTCAGGGGGTAGTCCAGGCAAATCTTCCGGAAATACATCTGGAAACTCACATACTACTGGAATGTTCTTGATCTCCGGTACAATGGCTTCAAATATTCTACCAGAAGCTTTGGCTGGATTGGTTTTGGGGAGAGACAAGAGAATTTCTTCTTGATTATAACTCAACCTGACGGTTCTGAGTTCAGTGTTGAGAATTGCCTTGTGTTGAGTTAACCAATTCATACCCAAAATTACATCTATATCCTGGCCTTTCAGAACAATCATGTTAGCAGGAAAGTTCCGTCCGGCCATGGTTACTGGCACTTCATAGGCCACTTCTCTAGTAAAAATATGTCCCCCAGGTGAATGAATTTTAAATCCCTCTTTTGATTCATGACATGCAATGTGATGTTGCTCCACAAATTTCTTGCTAATGAAGGTATGCGAAGCACCAGAATCAAAAAGAATAATTGCAGGGTGACTGGCCACAGGGAACGTACCCATCATCACCGGCTCTCCCTCCGGTGTGGTAGCCACTTGCGTGTAATATACTCGCCCCGTTTTCTTGATATTCTTGCCCGAAGTACTTCCCTTGCCTGGAGCTGAATTTCCCGATCCTTGCTGATTACTAGCCTGATTTTGCCTAGGATAGGGGCAATCTTTAATAAAATGCCCAGATTTGCCACAGTTAAAACATCCAGTTGAAGAACTTGGCAGAGCAGGGAATCGAGTGCCTGGGGCACCCGGCTGACTTTGGACAGTAGGGGCTTTGTTGGGACGAATAATTATGGGCTGCTTGAAAGGGAAAGATGGTGCACTTGAACGGTTCTGGTTAGAGGGCCGGAGAATAAACCGTTGCCTCTTTATCGAGCCCTGATTAGGCCTATCACCACTGAATCCCTTATTTTTCCCAGCACTTGAGTATTTTGCCTCCACAGATAAGGCTGTGCTGACAGCCTTCCCATAGGTAAGATCAATACATGCAGCCATTTTTCGCTGCATTCGGTCATTCAGACCTCTCATAAAACAGTTCCTTTTCTTCAGATCCGTGTTCACCTGATCAATTGCATATTGTGACAGGTGATTGAACTTGTTGAGATACTGATTAACAGTATCTCCCCCTTGTTTCAGTTTCATAAACTCTTCTTGTTTCATGTGCAGCACTCCCTCAGGAATGTAATGCTCGCGGAATGCTGCTTTAAACTCGTTCCATGTAATTTGATGGTTGTCCGGTTGGATGGCCACAAAGTTCCCCCACCAAGTACTGGCAGGGCCTCGGAGTTGCTGTGCCGCAAACAATGGCTTCTGGGTTTCCGAACAACGAAGAAGTCCAAATTTCTGTTCAATGACTCGTATCCACTCGTCGGCTTCGAGCGGGTCTTCTGCTTTGATGAAGAGAGGCGGACGAGTCTCGGAGAAGTCCAGATAAGTAGTCTCACGGGGACCTTGCGGAAAACCTCTTCCTGCTTATTGTTGGAACTGTTGCTGACCCGCCATCTCCCTCAGGAAGCGGGTATTGTCGGCTGTAGCATTCACCAAGGCAGCAATTGCCTTGGCTAGCGTGGGTGGAACTGGAGGCGGATTCGGTGTAACATCCCGACCCCCGGATGTTCCGGCTGCGTCCTGTCCGCGAGTCCGGGTCGGCATCTGAGGCAAAAACATTTGAATAAACATAATGTGCCAAAGAAAACCTTCCGTTTTACATTACTATAAAGAGTAATGATACAGACTCGATATTACACAATAGGATACATTACCCATTTTACAAAAGTTTAACCTATTATACAACAGTACATCCTACAATACACTACTCTACTTTATTACACCATTAGTCCTGCTTTCCGTTGCTTTTGGCGGCTTCATTGTCAGGTGTGGGAGTCCAGACGTCAACCAACCTCAAAGAAGGAGGGGGTTCAAAAAGATCTAACTCCCCACCCAACGCGCGTCCCGCAACGTGAGAGGGTCCGGCTTCCGCCTCAGCAGAGTGTGCAGGCTCACTAGGGTGTAGTTGTGAGTATAGCACATGGACTTCCTCATGCAACGTATTGCAGTAGACCTGCAGGTTGTCAACAGCTGAGCTAAGTTCTTTAATTCGGGCCTGAGCCCTCGCTTCCTTAGCACATGCCAACATATGTGACTGTACTGCCCAGTCAAGTGCTAAGTCCCGATCAGCCAGCTGATCCTGCAAGTGACGGATGTCCCTTCTTAGTTCATTAATTCTATCTCCGTCTGCGATCCAAGTATTGGTCCTGTGTCGCAGCGTTGCTTGAAGTCGACTCACTTCGGCTTCCAGGTCTCCTATAGGGTCATTACTTCCGCTGCTACTGCTTTCATGACGAGGGGCTAGTTGATGCCGGGGTACTCCAATTGGTCCCGTTGACTTACGTGCTGTGAGCCTTGTGCGTGGCGGCATCTTTCTAAGGGGAAAAACTTATTAGTATAATTCTTAGCATGATGCATGAGTAAGTACAGAATCAACCTTGGTCGATTCAACCTTCTATACGTTGCACTCTTCCTATCTAGTCTTTAAGATAAACTCTTCAGAATACTTAGGTAAGAAGAGAAAAGAATCTTTAGGTAAGACTTTTGAAAAGCTTTTTTGAAGATGCCTTATAATATCTGCAAAGAAGGGCTACACTCCGATACCAGCTGTGACGGAACCTCCCAAGTAATCAGGCCCACCTACAGTTGTCCTTGTCTAACAGACATCAGACACCCTGTAGATGTTCCTAAGTTACTTGACAAGCTCGGTATCTTTTCCGACCTTACCAGGAACGTTTCACCCGTCTTGCAGACATTACAGAACATCGGAGATAAAGATATGCGGAAGCGAATTACATAAACTTACATTTATTTCAAAAGCAAGCTCGAGTTATGTTATTACAGACCAGTCTAAAAGTGAGTGCATAAAAGTAATAATTATACAAACCAAGGAGACACAAACTTCTCCCGAAAGACTATAAACAAAAGATCCTAGATGGAGGACCGAGTCCTCCCGCACTTCAGTCTTGTTTTTCTTCGTTGGGAACCACCTTAGCACAAAAGCAGCAAAAGTCTGCTACTTCCCCACCTAAAAACAACAAAGGGATAAACCTTGAGTATGGAATTACTCAGCAAGTCTTACCCGACTAAGGAAAAGACTCTCAAGGGTATGCTGGATAAATAGGAGTCAAGGGGAGGCTTTAGCAAAAATCAACTTATATTTTTGCAGAAGTTGCTTACTAAGGTGAGTCCTTACTTTCAATCTTTTAACGCCATATTAAGTATTAATAGACTCCATTTGCATCTAGTCTAATTTCACATCACATCAAGACAACATCATTTTTATCCATCGTTTTCACATCCTGACTCTAGGTTGCAGGGAAGTGACCAAGTCTTCATAACCGCGAAGGTACGGCGATCCGAATCGATTATACTCAGCTGAGGATCTCCAATCACACGACATATGTAGCACTTAACCCTTGCATATGTCAACCCGCCACCGGGGTTCTTAAGACCGGATCAGGTTCACGCAAACCGAGAGCACAGATACACCACCGTCCAGCCTCTTGCCACGGAGGGTACACGCTACTCTCGCCACCGCTCCACTCCCATTTCATGTTATCTTATTCCGGCCTTAGTCTGCCCGAGGCAAGGCTTACCCATGACGAGGCATGTGACCAGTTAAAGGGTCCTCGGTCAGCACGCCTACATACGCGTTAATCCTTAACCAACCTGGGTAGAACATCACCTGTTCCGACCCCAAGTCTCAATTTAAGTATTTCCATCCTTAGGATTGTGTCTGTTCCTTAGGAGGAAAGAGCATCTCAGGGAACTTTGCAGTAAGATCCCACTATTGCTCCAAATGAAAATATTCTTGCAGGTAGAAGCCATCCTCTCCATGGTTAAATTGAGGACAACCTCTATCCACAAGATCTAAGCAAGGCTAAGCATTTTTGTAAATCATATTTTGATACTTCACAAAAGTATCTGTAAAGGTATGGATATCAAGGAAAGCAATGCATCAAAGGGTTCCAATCAACTCCTATGAACTTAATGCACATTTCACTAGACTTAAAGTGTGCGAAAAGTATTTAAAAACACAAGGAAAGGGGTTGCATGCACCGGGGCTTGCCTTTGTTATCAGGTGTGTCCTGCTCGGATCCACAGATATCGAAATAAAAGCAGTTGTCTGCTTGAGGATCAGAGGTTGGTGGTATCCCTTCTTCAGAGACTTCTTCTTCTTCTTCGTGCTCTAACATAACCACATACATGCATAAGGATGGATGTCATGGGATGCTCATGAGGATGCAAAGATAATATAAACTTATTATTTATGTCTTGAGTACAACTTTCCTTCACGGTACTCCGAGAACCTAGGGTTTCCGGAGTCAGTAAAGGAGTTCATGGAGCAGGGGGGTGGTTTTGGGTTTAGTGATCAAACAAGGTCCAAATCAGCCCAAATTCTACCCAAGGCTTCTAAATAATGTGAAAAGCTCACATAAAAAGTTTGGGAAATTTTGGACTTATTATTTATTTTCTAAAAATCCAGAACCAATGGTTTAGGCTATTTTAAATACCCTAAAATTCCCTGTTCAAACTAAAAATCATAAGACTATTTTTATTAAATTCTAGAGAAAATAACAAACCTAGGAAAATTAGTTTCACAATTTTAGCATTTTTCTACATTTTCCTATAATTATTTTGGCTCTGCTGGAAAAAGAAAAAGCAAAAGGATGGAATAGGACTGGGCCGATTCTGGCCCAACTAGCCCAGGTCCACGATAAAACACGCCCCCGCACGCGCGCCCGCGCCCGCGAGGGAGGTTTTGCGCAGAGGCCCTCGATGTTTTGACTAAACCAGAACAAGGTTGTTTACTATTGCGCAGAGTCACTGACGCTTCACGAAAAGGCCCTCGGGTTTCTGTCAATTCACAACCGAAAGTCCCCGACGGCGACCGCGCGGGGAACGAACTCCGGCGAGGTTATACTGGCGGATTTACATTATGATCAGTGCCTTTAAGCTACATACACCAGATTGAACCTCCACTGACCATTTCCCCTAAGTTAATTTCAAGATTGACGAGCTAATTAGGTCTGGCCACGGTAACCGCGCGGACGAATTCAAGAACTACGCGTTCCCGGCGATGGGTGGTCACACAGTTCAAATTGATGACTTGATAAGCATCACGGAGCTATGCTAGTGCTTAAACAAGAAAGCAGGGGACGGGGGCTGACCGGAGAGGGGCTGGCCGCGGTGAGGTGTTCTTGCGGGGTGTTCGACCCGATTTGGGGGAAGTCCCAAATTCGCATTCTCCGGTGAACGATTGAGGACGATATTCGGTGGCTGGGTGGGTGATTAGGTTACGTAGCTAGGGAAGGGCTCAATTTATAGGTGGCTTAGACGGTGGCCGTGAATTTTGCGGAGGACGTGCGGCGGCCAGAGGGAAGGAAGAACACTGGCGCAATTAAATTCGTGGCAAATGGCGTGGCATCCTCCTCGGCGACGATGGGACAGCATTAAGGTGTCACGGTGGTGCGGTGGAAAGGCTAAGCCACGCGGCACATGGCCGGGAGGCGGCGGTCACCGGCGAGGTAATCCGCGCTAGCCGCAAAGCAGTAGAGGAAGACGACGGTGAGTCACCGGAGTGACGTCCAGCGCATGGGCGGTGAAGATCTTTTCAAGGTGAGCGATATCCACACGGTCGCGGCACCAATCCCGGCAAAGCGGTCGCCGGTGGTGAGATTTTTCCACGGCGGTCGATCTAATCCGGTTAGAGCACTGTACCATGGGATATGTTCATCAGTGCACCTGACAGTCACAGTTTAGGACCAAATCTCTCTAAAATTTCTCTAGTAACTCACCCCACTCTCTGTAGCAAAGTTTTAAAGCTACAAACCAGCTACAATTCGACTATAGGGATTGAACTCATTTGAGCACTGGATCTAAATCAAAATCGAGCTCAAAGTTCACCCCATAGCACTGTAACTCTGAAATTCAACTTCAAGCAGTCTGACAGCCAGTTTTGGATTGGGTTTTTCTCCAAATTTCTCATAACAACTATGCTTACACTCTTTAGCAAAGTTGTTCTCCTATAATTGGTCTTCAACTTTGATGTGGTGACCTAGGGCAAAAACCCTATACTTTGTAAGTTACAAAGTCACAAAGATGGGCACAACACACTGAATTTCAGACTTAATCAAAAGAGTTCAAATAGGGCTCTTTTGCAAATAAGTCCAAAATTCAGGGTTTGGCTTGCAAATTCACATATGAGTGACCCAAATGACTTAAGATACTTATTTGGCTTGGTTTTTGCACTTTAGCCCAAAAGTGGACAAATTTTGCACTTAGGTCCCTAGGGTTTGGTTTTAGGGTTTTCCAGGGTTCTGATTAGGGTTTCTGGTATCCCAGGGGTATAAAAGGAATTCAAGTTTGTTTTTAGAGTCATTTTATGACTTTTACCCTAAAGCTTTTAGGTTTCCTCAACTTAGGTTAAGTTTTACCCCTTTAATCACTATTTAGGGTTAAGTCCTTTAACCAGGGTCCTATTTGCAAAACATTAAAACAATACAACTTGTTTGAAATTTTTGCCTAGTGAATGCACTCTAGGTGTGTCAAACATATGCAATGCCCATGCTCATGATGTCATGCTCAAGTTTTAGTTATAGTAACACCAGGGGTGTTACATCCTTTCCCCCATAAAAGAATCTCGTCCCGAGATTTAAAGTCCTAGGGTGAGTAATGGAAAAGGAAATGTGTCATGTTTTTATTTCCTGATTTCTGGTACAAGGCAGGGGTGGTGTGGGGGTTCATTCCTTTATTACACAGCTATACGAACTTTACAACTTACAAGAGGCTAGAAAGCCCGGGAAATTCTTATTTAAGAAGTCTTGGGTTTCCCATGTAGCCTCATCTTCCGAATGCTGGTTCCACTGTATCTTATAAAACTTGAGAGTCTTTCTCTGGGTAACCCTGTCCTTTTGATCTAGAACTCGAATGGGATGTTCCGAGTACGTTAAATCTGGTTCCAGGACAACATCAGTCACTTCAACGGTTCGATCGGGAACCCGAAGACACTTCTTCAATTGTGACACGTGGAACACATTATGCACAGCAGACAATGTTTCGGGGAGCTGAAGTCGGTATGCCACTGGTCCACATTGCTCAAGTACCAGGAATGGACCAATGTATCTGGGTGCAAGTTTTCCTTTAACCCCGAAACGCGATACACCCTTCATTGGTGAAACTTTCAAGTAGACATAGTCGTCTACCCGAAAACATAAGGGTTGTCGTCGTCGGTCTGCATAACTCTTTTGTCGAGTCTGAGCTTTCTTCATATTATGAATAATTTTCTGAACCTTTTCTTCGACCTCTTTCACCATATCAAGCCTAAAGAAGTATCTTTCTCCAGGTTCAGACCAATTTAACGGAGTTCGACACCGTCGCCCATATAAAGCTTCAAAAGGTGCCATCTTGATACTTTCCTGATAACTGTTATTGTATGAAAACTCCGCCAAAGGTAAACATTCATCCCATTTTGGTGAGAAATCCAGGACACATGCCCGCAGCATATCTTCAAGTATTTGGTTCACTCTCTCGGTTTGTCCACTGGTTTGAGGATGATAGGTTTAACTGTGGAGCAATTTGGTACCCAAGGATTTATTAAGTTCTTCCCAAAACTTGGATACGAATTGAGGTCCACGATCCGACACTATGGTTTTTGGAATACCATGCAAACTGACAATACGGCTGATATATAATGCTGCATAAGTGGCTACCGTAAATTTGGCCCTGACGGGTAAGAAGTGGGCAATTTTTGTAAGTCGATCAACGATAACCCAAATAGAATCATACCCTTTGGCCGTCCTGGGCAGTCCCACAATAAAGTCCATGCTGATGTCTTCCCATTTCCATGTTGGGATTGGCAAAGATTGCAATGGACCAGCAGTTTTCATGTGTATGGCTTTGACACGTCTGCAAGTGTCACACTTAGCCACATAGCGTGCAATTTCAATCTTCATCTTCGTCCACTAGTAGTGTTGTTTTAGATCGTGATACATCTTAGTGCTTCCCGGATGAATAGAATAGCGACTAAGATGCACTTCATCTAAAATTTGCTGGCGGAGTTCTTCATTCTTTGGCACTACTATGCGGTTATTAAACCATAACACACCTTGATCGTCTTCCTTGAAACATTTGGCTGTTCCAGCCCTTATCTTCTCGCGTATGTGCTTCATGCCCAGATTGTCCTTTTGAGCATCAATTATCCTTTGCAAAATGGTTGACTCAAGCTTTAGCTGATTCAGAGTTCCTTGTTGGATTATCCCCAGGTTTAACTTCTCCATGTCTTGACACAAAGTGTTTTCGGAGGTCTTTACCATAAGACAGTGGCAGGAAGTCTTACGACTCAATGCATCTGCCACCACATTGGCCTTGCCTGGGTGATAATGGATTTCCAGTTCATAGTCTTTAATGAGCTCAAGCCATCGTCTTTGCCTCATATTTAACTCTGACTGGGTAAATATATACTTCAAACTTTTATGATCTGTATATATGTGACAGATATTTCCCAGCAGATAGTGACGCCATATTTTCAGGGCATGAACCACAGCAGCTAGCTCGAGATCATGAGTTGGATAGTGCTCCTCATGTCGGCGTAACTTCCTTGAAGCATATGCAATTACTCGGCCCTCTTGCATCAGCACACAGCCGAGTCCACTGCCTGACGCATCACAGTATACATCAAAAGGCTTAGTGATGTCCGGTTGAGCCAATACCGGAGCAGTGGTCAATAGTGTCTTCAGTTGCTCAAAGGCTTCATTACACCTAGAAGACCAATTGAATTTAACATCATTCTTCAATAAACTTGTTGTTGGGGGCCTTCGTCCTCCGAAGGTCCTCAAAAACATGATTTGACAATGTTTTCCAAGTGGATTATATGAACAGGTATTTTCGGATTCAGAATTATGGATATGGAGCACGACCAGGACGAAGCCTGAACCAGACGAAGGTCGAGGGCAGCCGAAGCTGTGCGCAGGGAAGCTTCGGCGCGATGGCATAAGGGGGAACCGACTTAAAGATGAAAAGACTTCGGGGGCCTCGACAGATTTCCATAAACCGTTAACAAATGTAATGGACATGGATGTAATTTTACGTGGGCTGCGTCCCGCGTCTATAAATAGATGAACAGTACTCCCGTACTGTTCACGCTGACTGTGCATTGGCATTTGCGTCACGCTTGTACTTTTTACCTTCTCTCAGGACCGAAGGTACATTTGTAATTTGTAATCATTTCTATTTCTTTGTGTTAATAAAGTAGAAATGATTCTATGTTCTACATTTCATGTTTTATATGAGTTCTTCGTTATTACTTGTTGAATTTACGAAGGTATGTCTCTTGTGATCTTCGTCCGGAACTCATTATTCCCGAAGGGGAATAATGTTCAATAGGACGAAGGGCCTTAACGTTTAACACTTTTTATGTTGCCTTGTTCTTAAACCGAAGCATTTGAGAACAAGTCCCCAACACTTGTGATTGGCTTCACAAGCTTAGAAAAATCAGGTATGAATCTGCGATAATATCCCGCTAGTCCAAGAAAACTCCGGACTTGGTGAACAGTTGTTGGGGGTTTCCATTCTAGAACATCCTTGACCTTGCTAGGATCTACCGCAATTCCTTTAGCTGATAACACGTGCCCCAAAAATTGAATTTCTTCCAGCCAGAACGCGCACTTGCTGAACTTGGCATACAGCTGATGTTCCCTCAGGCGTGTCAATACAATCCGTAGATGCTGAGCATGCTCCTCTTCATTTTTAGAGTATATCAAAATATCGTCGATGAAGACCACCACGAACTTGTCTAACTCGGGCATGAACACCGAGTTCATCAAATAGGTGAAGTGGGCAGGAGCATTTGTGAGCCCGAAAGACATTACTAGGTATTCAAACAATCCATACCGCGTAGTAAGTGCGGTCTTCGGTATATCCTCGGGCCGAATACGGATTTGATGATAGCCCGACCTGAGATCAATTTTAGAAAATACCCTCGCCCTAGTCAGTTGATCAAATAAGATATCGATCCTTGGAAGAGGGTACTTATTCTTAATGGTGACCTCATTTAGGGGCCGATAGTCCACGCACATGCGCAAGGTTTGATCCTTCTTCTTAACAAAAATGGCGGGACAACCCCACGGGGACGAGCTTGGCCGGATAAATCCCTTATTCAGTAGATCTTGTAATTGAATCTTCAATTCCGCCAACTCATTAGGGGGCATACGGTACGATCTTCGGGAGATGGGAGCCGTACCGGGCTTTAGCTCAATTACGAATTCTACATCTCTTTCAGGGGGTAGTCCAGGCAAATCTTCCGGAAATACATCTGGAAACTCACATACTACTGGAATGTTCTTGATCTCCGGTACAATGGCTTCAAATATTCTACCAGAAGCTTTGGCTGGATTGGTTTTGGGGAGAGACAAGAGAATTTCTTCTTGATTATAACTCAACCTGACGGTTCTGAGTTCAGTGTTGAGAATTGCCTTGTGTTGAGTTAACCAATTCATACCCAAAATTACATCTATATCCTGGCCTTTCAGAACAATCATGTTAGCAGGAAAGTTCCGTCCGGCCATGGTTACTGGCACTTCATAGGCCACTTCTCTAGTAAAAATATGTCCCCCAGGTGAATGAATTTTAAATCCCTCTTTTGATTCATGACATGCAATGTGATGTTGCTCCACAAATTTCTTGCTAATGAAGGTATGCGAAGCACCAGAATCAAAAAGAATAATTGCAGGGTGACTGGCCACAGGGAACGTACCCATCATCACCGGCTCTCCCTCCGGTGTGGTAGCCACTTGCGTGTAATATACTCGCCCCGTTTTCTTGATATTCTTGCCCGAAGTACTTCCCTTGCCTGGAGCTGAATTTCCCGATCCTTGCTGATTACTAGCCTGATTTTGCCTAGGATAGGGGCAATCTTTAATAAAATGCCCAGATTTGCCACAGTTAAAACATCCAGTTGAAGAACTTGGCAGAGCAGGGAATCGAGTGCCTGGGGCACCCGGCTGACTTTGGACAGTAGGGGCTTTGTTGGGACGAATAATTATGGGCTGCTTGAAAGGGAAAGATGGTGCACTTGAACGGTTCTGGTTAGAGGGCCGGAGAATAAACCGTTGCCTCTTTATCGAGCCCTGATTAGGCCTATCACCACTGAATCCCTTATTTTTCCCAGCACTTGAGTATTTTGCCTCCACAGATAAGGCTGTGCTGACAGCCTTCCCATAGGTAAGATCAATACATGCAGCCATTTTTCGCTGCATTCGGTCATTCAGACCTCTCATAAAACAGTTCCTTTTCTTCAGATCCGTGTTCACCTGATCAATTGCATATTGTGACAGGTGATTGAACTTGTTGAGATACTGATTAACAGTATCTCCCCCTTGTTTCAGTTTCATAAACTCTTCTTGTTTCATGTGCAGCACTCCCTCAGGAATGTAATGCTCGCGGAATGCTGCTTTAAACTCGTTCCATGTAATTTGATGGTTGTCCGGTTGGATGGCCACAAAGTTCCCCCACCAAGTACTGGCAGGGCCTCGGAGTTGCTGTGCCGCAAACAATGGCTTCTGGGTTTCCGAACAACGAAGAAGTCCAAATTTCTGTTCAATGACTCGTATCCACTCGTCGGCTTCGAGCGGGTCTTCTGCTTTGATGAAGAGAGGCGGACGAGTCTCGGAGAAGTCCAGATAAGTAGTCTCACAGGGACCTTGCGGAAAACCTCTTCCTGCTTGTTGTTGGAACTGTTGCTGACCCGCCATCTCCCTCAGGAAGCGGGTATTGTCGGCTGTAGCATTCACCAAGGCAGCAATTGCCTCGGCTAGCGTGGGTGGAACTGGAGGCGGATTCGGTGTAACATCCCGACCCCCGGATGTTCCGGCTGCGTCCTGTCCGCGAGTCCGGGTCGGCATCTGAGGCAAAAACATTTGAATAAACATAATGTGCCAAAGAAAACCTTCCGTTTTACATTACTATAAAGAGTAATGATACAGACTCGATATTACACAATAGGATACATTACCCATTTTACAAAAGTTTAACCTATTATACAACAGTACATCCTACAATACACTACTCTACTTTATTACACCATTAGTCCTGCTTTCCGTTGCTTTTGGCGGCTTCATTGTCAGGTGTGGGAGTCCAGACGTCAACCAACCTCAAAGAAGGAGGGGGTTCAAAAAGATCTAACTCCCCACCCAACGCGCGTCCCGCAACGTGAGAGGGTCCGGCTTCCGCCTCAGCAGAGTGTGCAGGCTCACTAGGGTGTAGTTGTGAGTATAGCACATGGACTTCCTCATGCAACGTATTGCAGTAGACCTGCAGGTTGTCAACAGCTGAGCTAAGTTCTTTAATTCGGGCCTGAGCCCTCGCTTCCTTAGCACATGCCAACATATGTGACTGTACTGCCCAGTCAAGTGCTAAGTCCCGATCAGCCAGCTGATCCTGCAAGTGACGGATGTCCCTTCTTAGTTCATTAATTCTATCTCCGTCTGCGATCCAAGTATTGGTCCTGTGTCGCAGCGTTGCTTGAAGTCGACTCACTTCGGCTTCCAGGTCTCCTATAGGGTCATTACTTCCGCTGCTACTGCTTTCATGACGAGGGGCTAGTTGATGCCGGGGTACTCCAATTGGTCCCGTTGACTTACGTGCTGTGAGCCTTGTGCGTGGCGGCATCTTTCTAAGGGGAAAAACTTATTAGTATAATTCTTAGCATGATGCATGAGTAAGTACAGAATCAACCTTGGTCGATTCAACCTTCTATACGTTGCACTCTTCCTATCTGGTCTTTAAGATAAACTCTTCAGAATACTTAGGTAAGAAGAGAAAAGAATCTTTAGGTAAGACTTTTGAAAAGCTTTTTTGAAGATGCCTTATAATATCTGCAAAGAAGGGCTACGCTCCGATACCAGCTGTGACGGAACCTCCCAAGTAATCAGGCCCACCTACAGTTGTCCTTGTCTA
Organism: Zea luxurians; assembly: GCA_029449295.1. NCBI lineage: Eukaryota > Viridiplantae > Streptophyta > Magnoliopsida > Poales > Poaceae > Zea > Zea luxurians. Next base: position 23,734,500 of record JAOPSE010000004.1, read on the forward strand.
ACAGACATCAGACACCCTGTAGATGTTCCTAAGTTACTTGACAAGCTCGGTATCTTTTCCGACCTTACCAGGAACGTTTCACCCGTCTTGCAGACATTACAGAACATCGGAGATAAAGATATGCGGAAGCGAATTACATAAACTTACATTTATTTCAAAAGCAAGCTCGAGTTATGTTATTACAGACCAGTCTAAAAGTGAGTGCATAAAAGTAATAATTATACAAACCAAGGAGACACAAACTTCTCCCGAAAGACTATAAACAAAAGATCCTAGATGGAGGACCGAGTCCTCCCGCACTTCAGTCTTGTTTTTCTTCGTTGGGAACCACCTTAGCACAGAAGCAGCAAAAGTCTGCTACTTCCCCACCTAAAAACAACAAAGGGATAAACCTTGAGTATGGAATTACTCAGCAAGTCTTACCCGACTAAGGAAAAGACTCTCAAGGGTATGCTGGATAAATAGGAGTCAAGGGGAGGCTTTAGCAAAAATCAACTTATATTTTTGCAGAAGTTGCTTACTAAGGTGAGTCCTTACTTTCAATCTTTTAACGCCATATTAAGTATTAATAGACTCCATTTGCATCTAGTCTAATTTCACATCACATCAAGACAACATCATTTTTATCCATCGTTTTCACATCCTGACTCTAGGTTGCAGGGAAGTGACCAAGTCTTCATAACCGCGAAGGTACGGCGATCCGAATCGATTATACTCAGCTGAGGATCTCCAATCACACGACATATGTAGCACTTAACCCTTGCATATGTCAACCCGCCACCGGGGTTCTTAAGACCGGATCAGGTTCACGCAAACCGAGAGCACAGATACACCACCGTCCAGCCTCTTGCCACGGAGGGTACACGCTACTCTCGCCACCGCTCCACTCCCATTTCATGTTATCTTATTCCGGCCTTAGTCTGCCCGAGGCAAGGCTTACCCATGACGAGGCATGTGACCAGTTAAAGGGTCCTCGGTCAGCACGCCTACATACGCGTTAATCCTTAACCAACCTGGGTAGAACATCACCTGTTCCGACCCCAAGTCTCAATTTAAGTATTTCCATCCTTAGGATTGTGTCTGTTCCTTAGGAGGAAAGAGCATCTCAGGGAACTTTGCAGTAAGATCCCACTATTGCTCCAAATGAAAATATTCTTGCAGGTAGAAGCCATCCTCTCCATGGTTAAATTGAGGACAACCTCTATCCACAAGATCTAAGCAAGGCTAAGCATTTTTGTAAATCATATTTTGATACTTCACAAAAGTATCTGTAAAGGTATGGATATCAAGGAAAGCAATGCATCAAAGGGTTCCAATCAACTCCTATGAACTTAATGCACATTTCACTAGACTTAAAGTGTGCGAAAAGTATTTAAAAACACAAGGAAAGGGGTTGCATGCACCGGGGCTTGCCTTTGTTATCAGGTGTGTCCTGCTCGGATCCACAGATATCGAAATAAAAGCAGTTGTCTGCTTGAGGATCAGAGGTTGGTGGTATCCCTTCTTCAGAGACTTCTTCTTCTTCTTCGTGCTCTAACATAACCACATACATGCATAAGGATGGATGTCATGGGATGCTCATGAGGATGCAAAGATAATATAAACTTATTATTTATGTCTTGAGTACAACTTTCCTTCACGGTACTCCGAGAACCTAGGGTTTCCGGAGTCAGTAAAGGAGTTCATGGAGCAGGGGGGTGGTTTTGGGTTTAGTGATCAAACAAGGTCCAAATCAGCCCAAATTCTACCCAAGGCTTCTAAATAATGTGAAAAGCTCACATAAAAAGTTTGGGAAATTTTGGACTTATTATTTATTTTCTAAAAATCCAGAACCAATGGTTTAGGCTATTTTAAATACCCTAAAATTCCCTGTTCAAACTAAAAATCATAAGACTATTTTTATTAAATTCTAGAGAAAATAATAAACCTAGGAAAATTAGTTTCACAATTTTAGCATTTTTCTACATTTTCCTATAATTATTTTGGCTCTGCTGGAAAAAGAAAAAGCAAAAGGATGGAATAGGACTGGGCCGATTCTGGCCCAACTAGCCCAGGTCCACGATAAAACACGCCCGCGCGCGCGCGCCCGCGCCCGCGAGGGAGGTTTTTCGCAGAGGCCCTCGATGTTTTGACTAAACCAGAACAAGGTTGTTTACTATTGCGCAGAGTCACTGACGCTTCACGAAAAGGCCCTCGGGTTTCTGTCAATTCACAACCGAAAGTCCCCGACGGCGACCGCGCGGGGAACGAACTCCGGCGAGGTTATACTGGCGGATTTACATTATGATCAGTGCCTTTAAGCTACATACACCAGATTGAACCTCCACTGACCATTTCCCCTAAGTTAATTTCAAGATTGACGAGCTAATTAGGTATGGCCACGGTAACCGCGCGGACGAATTCAAGAACTACGCGTTCCCGGCGATGGGTGGTCACACAGTTCAAATTGATGACTTGATAAGCATCACGGAGCTATGCCAGTGCTTAAACAAGAAAGCAGGGGACGGGGGCTGACCGGAGAGGGGCTGGCCGCGGTGAGGTGTTCTTGCGGGGTGTTCGACCCGATTTGGGGGAAGTCCCAAATTCGCGTTCTCCGGTGAACGATTGAGGACGATATTCGGTGGCTGGGTGGGTGGTTAGGTTACGCAGCTAGGGAAGGGCTCAATTTATAGGCGGCTTAGACGGTGGCCGTGAATTTTGCGGAGGACGCGCGGCGGCCGGAGGGAAGGAAGAACACTGGCGCAATTAAATTCGTGGCAAACGGCGTGGCATCCTCCCCGGCGACGATGGGACAGCATTAAGGTGTCACGGTGGTGCGGTGGAAAGGCTAAGCCACGCGGCACATGGCCGGGAGGCGGCGATCACCGGCGAGGTAATCCGCGCTAGCCGCAAAGCAGTAGAGGAAGACGACGGTGAGTCACCGGAGTGACGTCCAGCGCATGGGCGGTGAAGATCTTTTCAAGGTGAGCGATATCCACACGGTCGCGGCACCAATCCCAGCAAAGCGGTCGCCGGCGGTGAGATTTTTCCACGGCGGTCGATCTAATCCGGTTAGAGCACTGTACCATGGGATATGTTCATCAGTGCACCTGACAGTCACAGTTTAGGACCAAATCTCTCTAAAATTTCTCTAGTAACTCACCCCACTCTCTGTAGCAAAGTTTTAAAGCTACAAACCAGCTACAATTCGACTATAGGGATTGAACTCATTTGAGCACTGGATCTAAATCAAAATCGAGCTCAAAGTTCACCCCATAGCACTGTAACTCTGAAATTCAACTTCAAGCAGTCTGACAGCCAGTTTTGGATTGGGTTTTTCTCCAAATTTCTCATAACAACTATGCTTACACTCTTTAGCAAAGTTGTTCTCCTATAATTGGTCTTCAACTTTGATGTGGTGACCTAGGGCAAAAACCCTATACTTTGTAAGTTACAAAGTCACAAAGATGGGCACAACACACTGAATTTCAGACTTAATCAAAAGAGTTCAAATAGGGCTCTTTTGCAAATAAGTCCAAAATTCAGGGTTTGGCTTGCAAATTCACATATGAGTGACCCAAATGACTTAAGATACTTATTTGGCTTGGTTTTTGCACTTTAGCCCAAAAGTGGACAAATTTTGCACTTAGGTCCCTAGGGTTTGGTTTTAGGGTTTTCCAGGGTTCTGATTAGGGTTTCTGGTATCCCAGGGGTATAAAAGGAATTCAAGTTTGTTTTTAGAGTCATTTTATGACTTTTACCCTAAAGCTTTTAGGTTTCCTCAACTTAGGTTAAGTTTTACCCCTTTAATCACTATTTAGGGTTAAGTCCTTTAACCAGGGTCCTATTTGCAAAACATTAAAACAATACAACTTGTTTGAAATTTTTGCCTAGTGAATGCACTCTAGGTGTGTCAAACATATGCAATGCCCATGCTCATGATGTCATGCTCAAGTTTTAGTTATAGTAACACCAGGGGTGTTACAGGACGTCAACTGCTACGGGGGAATAAGGAAGGGTGCGCTTGGGCCTAGTGCCGAGCGTGACTTTTTTTAATTTATTTTCGTTTTATCATGTTCTTTTTTTGAATGGACGTTCATAATTATATAGATAAAATATATTTAAATACTATAACAATTATAGTAAACTTAGAACATAATATTTTATAAAAAATACGTAATTTTAAAGAATAAATCATTTTAGTCAAAAGTTTATTATTTAAATAGATTGAGCTCCATGAAAAGAAAATCAACAAAATAAAGTTTTCACAAATACCTACAAACAAAAAAATATTAACGTATCAAGGTACGTATTTTCTATTTTTAACAATTTCTTATTTTATAATTAGGGGTTTCTTTCTCACCAAATTAAATCCAGGAATTGGAATTACAAATCAAGTCAAACAAAAATTATGGTTCGGCATGAATGCATCAAACAATTGACAACATTTTATCCAATTAGGAAATCAACATTTCATTACTTGAAAACATAATAATTTTTTCTAATATAAATTAATAATATAAACTAATTTGTTTTCCATTGACAGATTAGGGTGTTACACTCGGGGGTGGAGCTGGCGCCGCCGTCTGATGCGGGCAGAGGCCCCTCGTCGACCCCCACGCCGACTGGAGATGGCAAAGACCCCGCTCCAGCCCCTGCGCCAAAGGGCGAGGACGCCCCGAAGGCGGTGGTCGAACCGGATGCCGAAGACCCCGTGACCATGGCCAGGCCCTCGCAGGTGGCTGAATAGGTGTTGGGGAGTTTAAGTGTAAATTTTCTGTGTGATACTGAACCTCGGTTGCTGCGCAGGTTCCGACGTTTGGGCCTGCGCATGCAACCGCTACTGACAATACTATTTTTGTGGCGGCCTCAACCGTGGTGTCTATCGATGGTGATTCGTGTGGCTCTGTGTCTAAGTGTTTTGAGTCTAATGATTCTGGGAGTTCGATTTCGTGGACGGAGGAGTCTTCGGATGAAGGCTTGGATTATTTTGCGGCATTAGATGTGGCTGCAGCGGAGCCTTCGTCGTGCATAGAGGGTTCCGGGGGGCTCGCGGGTGCGAGTACTGGGTATAGGCAACGAAGGGCGGTGGCAAAACAGAGAGTTAGTGAATCGTCGCGAAGTGGTCATCGTATTGGGATGAAGTGTGGTCGTCTTCGCGTGGACCGGACTGGTAGGCAAGAATTGTTGTCCTCGCCGATTGGGGCGAGCATAGGTGAAGGGGAGCTGCGAAATCTTTTTGAAGGTGAGGAATTGAGGATAATGCTGTTCAATTACAGGGAGATGGGTATCATCCCGAAGGTTGAGCCAATGTAGTATATGGTGCCCTCGCTGTGGGTATGTAACCGTAATTTGTATGATGAGGCTGCGCGCCGTCGTTGATCCGGCTGCACCCGTAGGCGACTTCTGTATGGAGAGTCTTTTGGAAAAGACTTCGATATTTGCGCACTTATTGTGCTGTTCTGGCTGCACCCTTAGGCGACTTTTGCACGGAGAGTCTTTTAGGGAAAGACTTCGATTTTGCGCACTTATTGTGCTATTCCGGCTGCACCCTTAGGCGACTTCTGCACGGAGAGTCTTTTAGGGAAAGACTTCGATTTTGCGCGCTTATTGTGCTATTCCGGCTGCACCCTTAGGCGACTTTTGCACGGAGAGTTTTTTTGGAAAAGACTTCGTTTATCGCTATTTCGGCTGCACCCTTAGGCGACTTTTGCACGGAGAGTCTTTTAGGAAAAGAATTCGATTATCGCTATTCCGGCTGCACCCTTAGGCGACTTTTGCACGGAGAGTCTTTTGGAAAAGACTTCGATTATGCGCACTTATTGTGCTATTCCGGCTGCACCCTTAGGCGACTTTTGCGTGGAGTGTCGCACACGAGGATAGTCTACGCTGCCTCTCGCGGTGACTTCGGAGTGGTCGAATGCCGAAGACCGTCGATGCAGTCTTTTTCGACATGCTGTATCTGAGTTTTTGCGGGGGATTTTTGCAGGTATATTACATGGCGCCGCCTCGTTAAAAACCTCACCCCCCAAGAGGAAAAGAGTGCGGGCCGGAATAGTACTGTTTGGTGAATTACAAGGGCGCGTAGGCCCTAAGGATTTACACAAAAAGTTTGCATAGATTGTCAATATTCCAAGAGTGGTCTAGGTCTTCGCCGGATGGCGTTGTTAGCCTGTAAGCGCTGGGGGACGCCTTCGAATTGACGATGAACGGACCCTCCCACTTTGGCTCTAGCTTACCCCGTGACTCTATCTGGGTGGTTCGGACAAGTACGAGGTCTCCTTTGTTGAATTCTCTTGGGACGACTGCGTGGTCGCGCCAGGCCTTCGTTTGAGCTTGGTATTTGTTGAGGGCCTGTAGGGCGAAGACACGGTCTCCATCGATGAGGTCTTTGGACGTTGGCTCGTCTACGTCGGGGACGGTTGATGCACTTGTTCGAGGTGACCCATGCTTTATTTCCTGCGGGGTCATGGCCTCCGATCCATAGAGTAGACGAAAAGGAGTGAATCCAGTCGCCCGACATTTGGTCGTGTTTAGCGCCCAGACTGCTTCAGGTAGATGGTCGGCCCATTTACCCTTGCTGTCGTCGAGTAGCCTTTTCTTGATAGCAGTGAAAATCTTGTTGTTGGCGCGCTCGACGACACCGTTAGATTGCGGGTGATATACTGAGGCGAAGGCAAGCTTGGTGCCGATGGAGAAGCAGAAGTACCTGAAGTCCTGGCTGTCAAATTGTTTGCCATTGTCGACTGTGAGCTCGGACGGGACTCAGAACTGGCAAACAATGTTTTGCCAGAAGAATTTCTGGGCAGTCTTCGACGTTACTGTGGATACTGCCCTTGCCTCGATCCACTTGGTAAAATACTCGACGGCGACAAAGGTGAACTTGAGGTTCCCTTGAGCCGTGGGTAGTGGCCCGACAATATCCAGCCCCCAGCGTTGAAGTGGCCATGTGTGGGCAATCAGCTTTGTGAATTGTGAAGGGTTGCCCGAACGGGGAGAAAACTTCTGGCAGGCCTCGCACGACCTCATGACTCGATTTGCGGCGCAGATTATAGCGGGCTAGTAGAACCCTTGACGGATCACCTTGGCAGCGAGGGCCCTAGGCCCCGAGTGAGAGCCACAAGTTCCATTGTGGACTTCGCACAGGATCTGGATGCCTTCGGTTTTGGTGACTCATTTAAGCATAGGTTGACTGACCCCCTTCTTGTATAGCTGGCCCTCAATGATTGCGAAGTCTCGGCTTCGGTGCTTGAGGCGCTTGGCCTCGTTGATGTCGCTTGGATGATAATATCCTTGCAGGAACAGGGTTATTCGGGCCCGCCAATCTTCGGTCATGATGAGGTTGACTATGCGATGGCCCTCGATGTCTTTGGTTATTTATAGACCCTCTAGACTGCGGATGGCTGGCGTGCCGATGACGTGGTAGAACACGTCGGAGGGCAAGGCTTCGCCTCTGGCAGCTACTTTGGCCAATGCATCGGCCTCCTCGTTCCTGGCTCGGTCCACATGCTGCAAGGTGAAACCCTTGAATTGTCTCTCAAGACTGCGAACAGCCGTGAGATACTGCATGAGTGCGGGATCTTTTGCTGAATATTCTTTTTTGACCTGACCGGCAACCACTTTGGAATCTGTCTTGATTATGCAGGTGGTGACACTAAGCGCTCTTAGCTTGCGAATACCCAGGATGACAGCTTCGTATTCTGCTACGTTGTTGGTGCATCTGTCGGACTCCAAAGCAAAGCTGAGGCGTGCTGCATATCTGTGTTTGACCCCTATGGGTGATGTGATGACTGCAGCCACGCCTGCCCCCGCATGGCACCATGTGCCGTCGCAGTGGATGGTCCACACTTTATCTGCAGGCTCGTCCTGCTGCGCTACTGGCCCTGTCCAGTCAACGATGAAGTCTGCCAAGACCTGCAACTTGATTGCTGTCCTGGGTTCGAAGATGATATGGTAGCCGGAGAGCTTGGCTGCCCATTTGGCAATCCGGACAGACGCCTCCGGGTTGCGGAACAGCTCTCCCAGTCCCCTGTCTGAGGTGACCCGCACTTTGAATGCTTCGAAGTAATGGCGCAGCTTGCGTGATGCCATGACGACTGCGTAGGAGATTTTTTCCAACTCGGTCATGTTACACTTGGAGGCCGTGAGGACCTCGGAGACGTAGTAGACTAGACACTACCGGGTCGTGCCCTCCCTGTTTTGCTCTTGGACTAGGGCTGCGCTGACTGTATATGGCGAAGCGGCGATGTAGAGCAGAAGCGGCAGCGAAGGGTCTGGACTGGTGAGAATGGCTAAGTCTGACAGGTGCTGCTTGAGTGATGTGAAGGCTGCCGCCTATTCTGGTCCCCACACGAAGTCCTTCGCACCCTGCAGTGTCTTGAGGAAAGGTAGACTCTGCTCGGCGGACTTGGAGATGAATCTGTTCAGAGCGGCCAATCTGCCTGTTAGACGCTGGACGTCCCTAGTTGACCGCGGGGGTTTCATGTTGATTATTACCTGAATCTTGGTCGGGTTGGCCTCGATCCCACGGTGCGACACCAAGTAGCCTAGTATCTTCCCCTGGCAGACCCCGAAGACGCACTTCTCGGGGTTGAGGCGAAGTCGTGCGTCCCTCATGTTTGCAAATATCTCTGCGAGGTCGGTCAGGTGATCCTCCTTATTTTTGCTGGCGACGACGATGTCGTCCACATACGTGAAAATGTTCCAGCCTACTTGGCTCTTGAGCACCGTCTTGGTGAGGCGAGAGAAGGTTGACCCAGCGTTCTTGAGTCTGTCCAGCATTCTAATGAAGTAGTATGTGCCGAAGGGTGTGATGAAACTGGTACTGGCCTTGTCTTCCTCCTTCATATATATTTGGTGGTAGCCGGAGAAGCAGTCAAGGAGTGACATGACTTCGCATCCGGCCGCACTATCGACTATCTTGTCGATTCGTGGCAGTGGGAAATTATCCTTGGGGCAGGCCTTGTTGAGGCTGGTGAAATCGATGCACATCCGCCACTTGCCGCTCTTCTTCTGCACCATGACTACGTTGGATAGCCACATAGAGTAGGCGACTGGCTCGATGAAATTGGCCTCCAACAGGCGGTGTACTTCGGCTTTAGCGGCTTCTGTTTTTTCATCGGATATTTTGCGCAACCGCTGCTTCTTTGGGCGCACCGAAGGGTCGATGCCTAGACTATGCTCGATGACGGTGCGACTGACTCCGACCAGGTCGAGGGTGGACCAGGCGAAGACGTCCTTATTTCTGGAGAGACAGAGATGAGTTTCTCCTCCTCCTGCGAAGTCAAGTCTTCGCTTATGATGACTGTTTGCTTTGGCGTTGCTGGGTCAAGGGGAACCATGTTCGTTCCGTCGTTGCTTTGCAGCTGTGCCTTTTCATGTTCATTGGCGGCTGGGCGGGTAGCCTCGGGGATTTCGCGCTGCGCCGTAATGCAGTGTATGTTCCATTGACCGGGAACGAAGTCTCTCTTAATGTTACGCGCAGCCTGCTAGTTCCCGTACATCGTTATTATGCTTTGTGGACCCGGAATTTTCATGCAGAGGTATAATCTGTGGATGGCCGCTTCAAATTTGTTGATAGAGTCCCGACCCATTATGGCGTTGTAGGGATAGACCATGTCAACGATGTCAAAGGTGACCTGTTCACTTCGCGCATTGGGTGCTACGCCGAAGGACAGGGGTAGCTCTATCTTGCCCACAGGGAAGGTGCCCTTGCTGCCAAAGCCATAAAGGGGGTTGTCCGAAGGCTTGAGCAAGCTGTGGCTGATGCCCATGCGGTCGAAGGCATGGAGGAAGATGATGTCCGCCAGGCTGCTGTTGTCAACTTGGACTTTGTGCAGGTCCCAGCCTGCCACACTGCAGTTAATTACCATGGCGTCAATGTGGGGTGCGTTGCGCAGATCAACATCTCTGGCATCGAAGGTTAGCGGCACATGTGACCACTTCGTTTGCACGACTGGGCCGGTGATGGTGATGTGGTTGATGCTTCGGTAGTGGTCCCTCTTTTGTCACTTCGTGTCGAAGTCGACGTTGGACCCTCCGGTGATCATGTGAATGACTCCACGATACGGTTGATCAGCGAAGTCTTCCTATTTTGGTGCTTGGGGGTGATTTTGGTGGTGGATGTTTGGTTGATGCGGAGGCGGGATTGGGAGTGGGGGTGGTACGACTTGTACTTCCTGGTGGTGTTGATATGCGTGGTTGGGTAGATGCTGGGTGGGGCCGTGGTTGTATGGTTGTGGGTGGTGGTGTTGATATGTGTGCGCGACAACTCTTGGGTTGTCAGTTGGTTGTGCCCGAGACATCCTGTCCCTGGTGGCCTTCGTTTCTGGGCAATCCCTGGTTGGGTGCGCGCAGTCTTCGCCGTGAAACAGACAGTAATATCTACGCGGCTGTTGCGCCCGTCCCCGGCCCTTACCATGCGTGCCATTGCCGCGGCCCTGAGGGGATAATCTTGGCGGCGAGGGGCTTCGCCGGCGGGGTGCTGGTTGGTAATGTTATACACCTGCTGCTAACTACGGCTGTCCCGGCCGGAGTCTGACTGCGAAGGTCTTGTCCATGTTCGGCTAGACTGCGGAGGGTCCTTGGGCTTTCTTTGAGATTCGACCTTGCGCTAATGGAGCTCTTCGGATCTGGCGTACTTTTCAAACAACTGATAGAGCTCCTGGAGGTTTCTGGGTGGGTCCCTGATGCAGTGACTGTGTAGGACGCCAGCCCGAAGGCCACTGATGGCGTAGTGTATGGCAATTTGGTCGTCGACCGAGGGCAGTTGTTACTTGAGAGTCAGGAACTTGCGGTAGTACTCCCGCAGGGTTTCTTTCTCTTGCTGTTTGCAGAGTGACAGCTCGGCCAAGGCATCGGTGTCTGGGCGGTACCCCTGAAAGTTTAGCAGAATCTTGTCCCAGAGACTTCTCCAGGAGTCGATGGACAATGGGGGCAACCTGGTGTACCAGGTCAAGGCCGGACCCTCGAGGGCGATGATGAAAGACTTGGCCATCATGGCGTCGTCCCCTCCGGATGATGCGATGGCGACTTGATAGCTCATGATGTATTGTGCTGGGTCAGTGATGCCATTGTACTTGGGATAGGTCCCTGCCCAGAAGTTGGTGGGCCATGGCGACACTTGCAGTTGCGATGCTACAGGGCTTCACTCATCGAGGTAGTTGATGCCCTGGAAAGCTGCTGCATGCTGGACGAAGGGTCCGCACTGGGGAATGAATAAGTCTCCGACCGGCGCACGCTGTTGGAGGGGCAGGTCGTGCTGCGGATCATGTTGGCCTTCGCGCTGCATGAGCGCAATCTCCTATTCGAGTTTCTGAGCCCTCTGCTCCTCGTCTCGTATCATCTAGCGTACCTTGGCTTGTGCGAAGACACGTTGGCGCTTGGCCTCGAGGATCTCTTTCTACTTCTGGAGGTTGCGGTTCTTGAGGCGCAGGGCCCGTAGTTGTAGCTGCTCTTCTTCTGAGACGCCGATGACTTCGCCGTCCTCTGTTGCATCGTCGCCCTCTAGTGGAGCAAAGCCTGGGGGTGGTACTTGTAGTTGCCCTCTGGAGCTGCAAGTGCGGAGAGTGCCTTCGGGAGTGTGTTGATCGTTGCGCTGTCTCTTACTGTGTGCTTCGTCTTCGCCAGCTTCTTGGTGGGTGTTGTCTGCGAGGGCCTTGCCCTTTTTCTCAGCTAGCAGTGCTGCCTTCGCTGCTTTGTCGATGGAGGGGGCTGCCTTGGAACTAGCTCTTTTGGGTGCCATCGCGGGTTGTTTGTTCGTAGCACGAACGGTGGGCGCCAAATGTTGGAACTTGCTCTCCTGGGCAAGTTGATCCAACGGGGGAGTGGAAATGATGCAAGTAAGGTTTTACTCGAGATGGCGACTGCTCTGTTAATCCAGCCTCTCAAGGGCATTGTACAGGGGTATTTATAGGTGCCCGAGCGCCCAACGTTCGATGTAAGGACGCTTATGCCCTCAGACACCTGGATTATCCCTAGAATATTCCCATAAAGGAGGGTTACAAACTGTCATTACAGAAAATCCATTACAAATTAGGTCCATAACACGCCTATCTGTGTGGGGCCTGTTACGATGGGCCGAATCCCACGTGGGCCTCCAGGTAGGACCGAGGACGCGGGATGGAGAGACTTCGTCGTAGGCCTTCGTCTTGCAGTGAAAAGGACGAAGGGTGGGCCGCGCCTGTCATCTTGCCTCCGTCAATGCAGCGAGTTGATGAAGGCCTGGAGCGAAGGGTAGCGTCTTCGCCTTCGCCCCAACATCGGGTTAGCTAGACTCGTATTCACTTCCGAGGTTAATGGCTAGGGTCTCAATACGAGGCTTTTCCCTAGGAGTCCTCATTATGCAAATGCTGGAAATGGTCAAACTACATAAAGCACACCTAACGTAACCAACTTATAGACCAGTCTGCAGGGTAAAGCTTGGGAACTATTTTTGTATCCAATCTGCTTGAGCCGGAAATATAAGCGCTTGGCAGATGCCCTCGTTTCGGTCGACCACAACCAGCACCCAACATAAGACTTCCCTAGTTATTTAGCCAAGGGCGTCCCATACCACCCTCATGGTAGCACTGTTTTCCTGGGTGGTCACTCCGTGTTCCAATTAAATCATATGATCTTGCTTAATCGTCGGATTAGCAACAATAATGTAAACTTATCATTTGGAACATTAATATTACAAACAGGAGTGACTGCATAAAGTTAAGTTGTAGCAATAGCATAGTTACGAAGGTAAAGTATAGTACCCAAGTTTGATCAAGGAATACGGTTGGAAAGGTTAGGTGTATCCGAATAGGTAACCCATCAAATTATGCATATATATTCAAGAATAAACTATATTAAATGTATTGTTTGGGATCAAACAGAGTATGCAGAGAGAGAAGTCAACTTGCCTTGCTTATAGAAAACTTGAGTTTCTTCCACGGATCGGAATAGATCTTGATTCTTAACTACTAGATCAACCACTGAATATCACACAAACAAATAAGAAGAAACAAACACCACTCAATAACATACAACATTCACCATACACAAAATTAAAAAAATGCTTAACAAAAAGAGCATTTGCTTTTCAAAAACATCGCAAGCAATGGTTATAACAATAAGGCACTCTTTTGAAAATGGTTTGGTTCATATTTTATAAAACAAGACCTAAGCTTGAAAATATCTTAATTACAAATATTAGGTTTACCATTTTAATCTTTTATAAAAGCCATATGTGGTATGTCCAAAATTAAGGGTTCACTATATGATAAATCACATTATAACATTATTAAATCTTTTTAATGTTTTAGAAAAGATATATGTTATATATTCATGGTTAACAAATTATGAAACACATTATTAAACAATAATTTTATAAAACTAATAAATAGCTTAAACAACTTTTTATGTGAAAAGATTATATTATTAAACACCTATTTATGAAGAGTTAGGCTATAGGCCTTAAGTGGATTTTCATATAAAAGATAATGAACAAATAACTATCCTTTATTTTTATTAGAAGGTACATGGTCTATATTCTTTATTAAGAAAATTATATACAAAACAATATGTAAACTAACATTTTAATTATAAAAAGAACATGAACATTAATTTCTCTATTTTATCCTTTAGGAAAAACCAAATGATATATATAAATAATATGGATTCAATTTGATGAACGGATTAATCACGCTTATATTACTAGTTATGGAGATATTGAAATGTAAGTCTAATTAATAAATTGTGAGAAAATATAAATAATCTATTGATTATGTTTAGTTTCAATTTAGGAACATATGACCTAAATCATTTGAAAGGAAAATGTATAAACTATCATTTTAGTTTATAAAATCAAGGACACTAATTAATCCATTTTAACATTCATATTAGAAAAAAGCCCTATATTACTTTTAAACATTGTGAGACATAATATATCATCATTTATAAGAACTTGAATATAAGGTTAAGTTAAATTTTATGGGAAATGTAATTGGACATATATTTATCTGTTATTTTTATTAGGAAACATATGGTCTACAGTTTCTTTTAAATTTTTATTTAAGAAAGCTATACCTAAACATCTATAAAGAACATTGTTAAATTAAAAACATGATATCTACTGAAAAGGTAATTTTAAACTAGAAACAAATTATCTAATTCATTGGTAAGAGACCTATGTTTATCAACATAACTACCATTTTCTTTATGAGAAAAGTATGAGCACCTAATTAAGTTATTTTAAAATTATTATAAAATTCTATCGTTTCGGTTTTCTCCTTTCTTTTCTAAATAGAAATTATATGTATCATTACAACGTTTATTTCTAAATCACCTTTCATTAATATTCTAAGAATTAATGTAGATTACTAATTTTGGACTTTTAATAAACATGGTTATTATGACATAAATAAGCATTTTACTAATTCTAAGTAATTAAGTCCTGTACTTATGAATACATTTATCATGAATAGTAAAATCTATATCTTCATCTGACCGGGAATATGTGGCCTAGTATTTCTTCTATTTCTTCATGCTAATAAATTTACACTTAAAATACTACTAACAATTATCGTTCCCTACACTAAAGCGAAGTTAAATTTGTAAACATATTCTAGTATGAAAATCACTGAGGTAGTGAATAGTGACAGTATTCATTTTTTAAAATCATACACATATCCGAAATATTGTTGCGGGGTTCGATTTTGGCTACACGTATACATCAAAATCTCTTTTCGACAGTCTCTAAACTGAAAATCTCAAAATTAAGTTTATTTACATGCAGGGACCAAACTGCAAAAATCGCTTTCTTCTACCTTGGAGCTTTTGTTCATGCGTAGGAATGGAGGTTGACGAGCAGGTGAGGGCTCGACGGTCTCGGTGGGTAGGGAATAGGCGTGGTCGAGGTGGCCGGGGACGGTGAGGTACGAGCTCCGGCGAGGCTCCACGGATGGCGGATGGGGGACGGCGGCGTGGGCGCGGTCGCCGGTGAACTCGAGGGCGAGGAGAGCGAGAGGGAGAGCAAGCTCGGGGAGGGAGAAAGGAAGGGAGTCTGGGCGCTTTTATAGAGCGAGAGGGAAGAGGAGAGGGCGAGCCGGGGAGAGAAACGGCGGTCGACCATCAAAACACCATTGATGGCCATCAATGGAGCTCCATAATGGGGAGAAGAAGGGGAAACGGGGGGAGAAGGGGCGGCGGTTTCTGGCTCCTGGATTCCGAACGGGCGTGGCAAGGCTCGGGGTCAGCGGCCAGGGTGCGGGCGGCGCGCGGGTGCGGCCTGGAGAGTGGGTAGGCGACGACGGCCAGAGAGAGAGAGAAGGGAGGAGGGAAGAGAGGAGACACGAGTGGGGCCCGCCTAGCGGTGAGGGAGGAGAGGGGGTGCGGACGGCTGGGCCTAATTGGGCCAATTGGCCGGTCGGCTAGGGTTTTCATTTTTTTCTTTTAATTTTTGAATTTCTTTTTATGGTAACAGAATATATATATATACTCTAAAACTTATAATAAATCCAAAATTAATAGTTTATAAATAAAATACATAATTTTATGATAGATTCTATTTAAATAAAACGTGTGTCACAATAAAACAATAAAAGTGAGATTTTTTGCAAATAATTATATACAAAATGATTAACCATATCAAAATACATGGTTTCCTAAATATATTTGTTTTTGGACCAATTTTTCTATATTAATTAATTGGATTTTCAATATGGAAGAAATTTCACTAAACATCCAAAAATCAAATATGAGCAAACAAAAATTATTCTAAATGCAAATAAAAATCAAACACTTAAAAGAAAATTCATTACTTACCATTAATAAACTAAATGCATTACTTTTATTTGATGGTTTTTATAGTGCTACAGATGTATCAGGATTTGAAGCAGAAGTACTGGTGGTATGGGCTGAAAAGGGATGTGGCTGCACACGTGGCTATGTGTGATGTGTGTCAAAGAGTCAAAGCGGAACATCAAAGACCAGCTGGACTATTGTTGTAACACCCCAGTGTTACCTAGGGTTTTTCTCAGTGCTAACTCAAGATCATTATCACATGTGAATCCAATTGAGCAAAAGACACGGAAACTTAGGAGTAAAAACTCAACTAAGTCTTTTTATCTTAAGGATCATGCCTTAATCATATCATACACCTCAAAGTGAGAAAAATGCCCAAACCCTAGAATAACCCTAATTAAGCCATTTAAGTGAAAATGGGAAATTTGGTAAAAAGACCATGAAAAACATGGAATCATGGCCTGGGTCATTTATAAAAGTTGAAATACACTAATTAAGCTATAAAAGTTAGTAAGGGAGTTTGGCCAAAAGAATTTGTCAAAAACCCCAAATAGGACATTCAATGGGAGGCTTTCTAGAGAAATATGAAATTCAGATTTCTGAATTTCAGCCTCTAACCCAAAACTGAGTGCGTTCACCTTAATCCCTAACTCAAAACCCTAAGCTCCCATTAACAAATACGTGCTAAACTAAACTCTCTACCACATATCTGAAGATGGCATTGGGATTTGGACCCTAGACACGACAAAACCAAAGATTTGCCTCAGGCTCGGGTAGAGAGACAAACCCGACTTGAGTGCTCCATATCTTTGGAACTAGTAGGCCAAATCCTTTGACCTCCACACATAATCGGTAGCTTATAGGGAGGAGAAGAGGTTTTGTGCACTGACCAAGGCAAGAGCAGGCTTGGAAGAGTGACTACACGCGCCAGAACTTGGGCAGAAGAAACGCACACACGTGTTCAACCCTGGTCGGCACGCCAGCGTTCGCCCAACCCGCGCGCGCTCGCCCTAGTGCACGGTCAAGTCTGCCGCATGCCCTCGCCCATGCTGCGCCTATAAAGTAGCCATGAGGCCTCGGTCGTACTCCCCCAAACGCTCATAGTCCCACCCAAGCCCAACTTCATCGGACTTTTCCCTGAGCACGACGCGCCACCACCCGCCAAGACACCCGAACTTCGGCCATCGTGGCCAGCTTGCCCCAGCCATCCGTAGTCCGCGATATCAGCTCTGCTAGCTTTGCTAGAGACCCGTGAAGCTCCCTAAGCCCTCAAACCCGGCAGAGCCTCACCGGAGACCCCGAATCACCCTCGCCGAACTTCTTCCGCTCACCGGCGAACGTGAACCGGGTAAGTCTCTGCGCCATTTTCCAATTCCTTCTGTGTACCGCCTCTATGTCACCTAATCGAACCTCTCGAGCCAACCATTTGGACTATCTTGCCGTGAGCAGGCCGAATTTTTCTCCACTGACAAGCTTCCCCGCCTGCGCTCGTGGACTAGCCAACTCCGGTCATCTCCGACGATGACCCGCACATCGACGTGACTGCCACGACCTCCCCTACATCCTCGACCACCTTATCGGAGCAATCTCGCCGCCGGTAAGCCCCTCCACCCTTTCCTCCGCCGCGGGTACTGTTTAAATAGGAGAAAGACCGCGGGTTAGATTAGGGTAAACCCTAGGGGTTTTCTGCGCTGTTAGAGACACATTTGAATAGTGACCCGAGGACTAGTCTATAAGGAAAATAGGAAGTACACGCAAGGGACCCCGATGCAAAACCTAATTCCTTTAACCATTTCTGTTTATTTTTTTAAAATGAGCAGAGAACTTAGGAAATTCATAACTTGAGTATTATTCAATCAAAATTAGTCAAACCAATTTTGCTGGATTCCAAATATTATGAACTATCAGACAAAAATATTGAATCTCATGTTTTCTATACTAATTCTTTACCCAAACCTTATTAATAGAGAGAAAAATAGAAATACTTCTATACTAGGCTTAAGAAAATTTGTAGAGATACATACCCAACATAAACATTGTTTAAAAATATTAAGCACCCTAGTATGCAAGAACAACTCAAGATTATCCATGAAAAACTATATCTGTCCAAAACTTAGAAAATTTAGAAAGGCAGTGGAAAATAATAAACAGAGGATGAACATATTTTTCCTAGTATACTTAAGTGTTAAAGAACATAGGAAAAATACAGAGAACCCTAGTTCAGAGCTAATCCAATGTCAATTATTTTATTAGGCACTAAGAAATTAAGAAAAACCAGGATTAAAAATATAAGGACCACTGCAAAAATGATAAGGAAATTTCAGTAGACTCCTAACTGCTAGAACACCACTATAAAAATAATAGACACCTCAACCCATCACAATAACGGAGTTAAACAATTAAAACTTGAATTTGGCCCATGTTTTAATTAAATTATGAGAAAGCCTAAAATTGTGCAACAATGGGCAAACAAATTTTTACCCAATTACTTATGAGGTAAACTACCAGAGAAAAATATAAAACTCAATTAAAAATGTAAGATAACACCCATTACCCCTACCCCATGAAAAAGACCATATATCCCAAGGATTTCTACCACCCTCTCCCTTAAGCAAAAAAGTTGCCAAATTCTATAATGATTGCTCTTGCGCAAAGATAAAGATAGGAAAAATAAGAAATCTGTTGTTTGACATTTTTCAAGTATAGTGGTAGTAGAAAGCACCCCTATGGCCAAGGACTTTAGAAAATCATAGTAAAACGACCAATAGGCATTAGTGGCTAAAACTTGGTACAAAGTCATATTATTACACCTAAATGCCAGCAAAAATGAGCTTTAGGGATTAATTCACTGTTAAAAGAGAGTTGTAGTTCAAAGCACCCCCTCTGCCCTACAACTTGATAATTTTGTACAGAGTAAACCCTTAACTTTTTAAGCCCCAATTTGAGGCAGAAAGTTATACACCAGTGAGAAGCTACTGTAATTTTTATAGAATTTTTGGAAATTTATAAAGCTATGTTGTAGTTCAAGCCTACCTTTAAAGCATAAGGGAAAAGGAGAAGAAGAGAGAATTAGTGAGGATAATAAATCTCACCCCAATAAATTCAACAAGGATCATAATAAACATTCACTAAGACACTAAAAGAAAATCAATGGGGCAGCTAGTGCTTTTGGCAAGTTCTTTTGGCAAACCAAACCCCTCAGCCAAACAGCTGCATGGTCTAGAGGTAGAGGAGTAGACTCCTCGCACTAGGTAAGTCTAGCTGAGTATTAGTATACTCAGCCTTGCTTATGGCACAATTTTTACAGGTACGCTACAGGATATGGTTGATGGTCTGACTTGGCCTTCCACCCTGCCACCGGGATGGATGGTCAAGTGGGATGCTGCTCCAGCAGGAGAGGAGCAGGAGGAGTAGTGGGCCAGGCCTTGCCCTATTCCTCAGCATTCGACGTTATCGATCATCCACTGCATTTCAAATTATGAACTTCTTTCCATCTACTTAAAAACTTCAATTTATGTAATAACTCTAGTACTTAATTTGTGCTCGCATGCTTTATTGTATTCTCTCTGTGACTCACCTTCGAGTGAGCTAGTGGTGTTTGATCCCGGGGAAGTGGCTTTATTAGACTAGATCTAAGGGACTGACGGGTTATTCCAATTTAAGTGTGTTGCTGCCTCTAAGGCGTGACTTGGGCACTTAAGCTGGAATAATTCGGGCGGTTCTGCCACAGCTGCACCTATTGAAGATACCCGAATGGAAGTGGGAAGAGATTGGTATGGATTTCATTACTGGTTTGCCTCGCACCCCGAAAGGATATGATTCTATATGGGTGATTGTGGATAGACTGACCAAAGTGGCTCACTTCATTCCGGTCAAGACTATTTATTAAGGCTCTCAGCTGGCAGAGTTATATATGGCTCAGATTGTGTGTTTACACGGAGTACCAAAGAAGATCTTGTCTGATTGAGGTTCACAGTTTACCTCTAGATTTTGGAAAAGCTTTCATGAGAATATGGATACGAAGTTGAACTTCAGTTCGGCCTATCACCCTTAGACTGATGGCCAGACTAAAAGGACTAATCAAGTATTAGAAGATATGTTGAGAGCTTGTACCCTTCAACATGGAGGAAGTTGGGACAAGAGTCTACCATATGCTGAGTTCTCATATAACAATAGTTACCAGGCCAGTCTGAAGATGTCACCATTTGAAGCTTTATATGGCAGGAAGTGTAGGACTCCTCTATATTGGGATCAGACTGAAGAAAGACAGTTCTTTGGGCCTGAACTTATTCAAGAGGCAGAAGAACAAGTCCGTATAATCAGGGAGAACTTGAGGGTAGCTCAGAATAGGCAAAAGGGCTACACTGATAATCGAAGAAGACCACTGGAGTTTGAGGAAGGTAATCATGTGTACCTCAAGGTGTCACCACTTCGTGGAATGAGGAGATTCAAAGTCAAAGACAAATTATCCCCTCGCTTATTGGCCCTTCAGAATCTTTAGACGAGTTGGGGAGATTGCATACCAACTTGAGTTACCTGATAATCTATCTGATGTGCATGATGTATTCCATGTGCGTCAACTCAAGAAGTGTCCCTGTGTCCCTGAGGAACAGTTACTAATGGAAGAACTCAGTGTTCAGGGTGATTTGACTTATGCAGAATATCATATTAAGATTCTTGATACTTTGACTCGAGTTACAAGAAATAAAGTGATAAAGATGTGCAAAGTGCAATGGAGTCACCATGGAGAAGATGAAGCTACTTGGGAGAGAGAAGAAGAGCTTCGCATAGATTTTTCCCATCTTTTCCCTAGTCCTTCCTAAATCTCGAGGATGAGATTCTTTTTAAGGGGGGTAGGATTTGTAATACCCAAAAAGTGTAAAGAGAAGATATAGATGTTTTATATGTTTGCCTTCATTTGTTGTAACATGTGAATAATCACATCAAAAGGCCATTAATTAACTAATGACACCAAAAACATTATGTGCATCATGTTGGGTTTTCATTTTGTGTGCATCTTGTGAAAATATAAAATAATGTAAGAAGAAATATGTTAATTCTCAAATTAGAATTTAAGTTCTAAAGGAAATTCTAAGATTTGAGAGAAGAGGATAAAACTACTACACAAAATAGAGAAATAAATTTATGAACACATGAGGTCCTTTCCATATTAGTATATTCAATTTGTACATTTGAAATGAGTATAAGTTCATAGTTAAAATTGAATTCAAATTTGAATTCTAGAAATTAAAAGAGAAAAGAAAAGGGAAAGTAAAAATATAAAAGAAAATGGAAAGAAAAATGGGAAAACAGCTATTGGGCCAATTCCTCCGCTGCGGCCCAACTTCTGTTATTGGCGCCGACAGGTGGGGCCTAAGCGTCAGCCTCCCCTCTGTCTGCGAAACCCCGCGCTCACTGTCTCCGTGACCCCACTCGTCAGTCGCGCGTCATACGCTATGTTTCGTGCCCACATTGTGACCTAGTCCCTTCACTGCACTTAGGGCCCACCAGTCAGCCGGGACTCCCCTTCTTCTCCACCATCCAGGCATCACGCCACCATTGCCGCACGCCTGAGATCACGGCCAGCCTAACCACCTCGCGGAGATCTACTCGGCACTATCCCTTCACACCCGTATTCTATTTAACATGGCCGACCCCTCCCTTTCTTCTCCTTTGCCCCACCGTCACCGAGCAGCGAGATATCGGTGAGAGAGGGAAAGGGGAGATCCACCGTCGGCACTTGGTGCCGTTGACGTCGCCCGAGCTTCAGGAAGGGATTCAGGGACATTGTTAGATGCTGTAAGAGCTTGCCTGGGACCGAGCACGGCGTCGAATCGTCTATGCCATCGGCAATTGCTCGTCGGCGATAGAAATCACCACGGATCCATGCTGCCACTCCATTATTGGTAAGTTACCCACGAGTAATTTCACTTTTCGTGGGGCATCACGTAGGGCTAGATTTGTCCGGTTTGGACCGGTAGGATGCGAGATCGTCGTGGCCGGCCATGGTGCCGCCGTGTTGCTTGGCAGCGCCACCGGTCGGAGTCTGGTGAGGGTTGAACAGGATCGCGCGACCGTTGAATCCTTGATCTGCGGCCGAGATTAGATGACCGCATACCCGTTCGCGCCCAAGATCTGTACCGTCGATCGCAGATCTGGTGGCTGTAAGCAAGTGCTAGTTCATAATAGCGCTGGTCAGATCCTAGACGTGGATCCCTGATCCAACGGTAGTGGGGGACGTGACCTGGGGTGATCTAATCTGGGTGCTTTGTTGCTGATCGGACGGTCAGAAGTCCGCGATACCCCTTCGCGAGCCCTTTTTCACAAGAAACCCTAGCTTTAACTATAATTAACCCGCAGTCCATGGTGACTGTGCTCTTTGTCTTGGAATCTTACACCGAGGCCCCTACCGTTCTTTGGTTTTGTGCGCCCAGTCTAGAGAGTTTGTAAATTAGAGAAATTGAATTGGAAATCTATTTTTAATATAAAAATAATGGCTAGAATTTGTTTAATCTATAGAAAATTCATACTTAGTCCAAATTGATCCATTCTAGTTTCTATAATTTTGTAATATTATTATTTATTAAATAGTGCCACTGTTTTGACATGAAAGCCACATTAAAATTTGTATCCTAATTAATCTTGTATCAAACACATAAAATCTTTGGAAATCCATAACTTAAAATTTATAACTCCATAATGATTTCTGTTCCTATGATCTTATTTTAAAATGTAGATTATTAATATGTATTTTGTATATATGTTTGGTGTGATGTTAATTTCCTCTATATACTATGCTTGTTTGTATTATGGCAAGTAGAAGAGCCAGTGGCTGAGGATCCCGATGTCCAGCAGATAGAAGTTGCTGAGCAGGAGCTCATTGAAGGCAAGTTGTGCCCTTGACCACTTTTATTACCCAATAATGTTCTTTAATATCACTTATTCATGCATAGGTTTAATTTTGATGGGATCCAATAGGTCACCCTAGTCTGATTATCTTTTACCTTGTTTACCCCTGAATCATTTGGGTAGTTTTGCTATTGCTTTATATGGTTTTTGGTTAATATTTCATTATATCCATGTTCCAATTATTCCGTTATTTTATTTATGTTCATGTCAAGATCATTATCTTTAATTGGAACATGGAGCTTAACTTGAGAAACACGTGCCACCACAAGGGTGGAATGGGACGCCTTGGCTGACTAACTAGAAAAGCTAGTGGAAGACTACCTTACCCGAAAAGGGCAAGGGCAGTAGGGGAGTAGGCATGTAGGGAGGTTCTCGGGTTGATTTTGCTACGATGGCGGTCAGACGAGGGATTCCTACAATTGCTCTTCCCAGAAACTGTAGCGGGTTTTCGGAAGCTAGTAGAACTTTGTAAAGGCCACGTAGTGTTACCCTGCCTCGCTTCCTTGGTAGAGGTGTATGGGGCCCGTATAACCCCATGGCAGATGGGTAACATGACTTGTGGGTACAAGGTACAACCTCTGCAGAGTGTAAAACTAGTATACTAGCCGAGCTCACGGTCATGAGCAGCTCAGGACTCTCGCATGATTAAATTATGGAACTTAAATTCAATTTGTCATTGGCATTGCATGGGATTATTTATTAATTTTGTTCTATTCTTATTATGGTTGGTATCTACTTACATTTAGTAACTGCTAATAAAAATTTGACCAAATTATTAAAAGTGTCGGTGTTTCGAAACCCGGAGGGTCCCTGGACCTACGAGTAAATTGTCGCTGCGTGCCCTAGCCCAGATGGGTCGGCGCGAGGCGGAACGCGAAGGGGGAGAAGCAGCCGGAGGGAGACAGGCATGGGAGGTGGAACCCGCGGCCTTCGTGTTAGCCCCGCGCCCAGGTCGGGTGCGCTTGCAGTAGGGGGTTACAAGTGTCCACGCGGGAGGGAGCGAGCGGCCTTGCGCGAGCGCTGTCCCGTCCTTCCCCTCGCGGCCAACCCTCTGTAAGAGGGCCCTGGACCTCCCTTTTATAGGCGTAAGGAGAGGATCCAGGTGTACAATGGGGGGTGTAGCAGTGTGCTAACGTGTCTAGCGGAGGAGAGCTAGCGCCCTAAGTACATGCCATCGTGGCAGCCGGAGAGGTTTTGGCACCCAGTTCGTGTGGTGTCGTGGCCGTTGGAGGAGCGCTGGAGCCTGGCGGAAGGACAGCTGTCGGGGCTGTCGAGTCCTTGCTGACGTCCTCTTGTTTCCGTAAGGGGGCTGAGAGCCGCCGTCGTCACAGGGCATGCGGGGCGCCATCATTACTCGTATAGTGGAGCGAGCCAGATGGGACGCCGGTCTTGTTCCCTGTAGCCTGAGTCAGCTCGGGGTAGGGTAATGATGGCGCCTCCTATCGACGTGGTCGGTCTGTGCCCTAGGTTGGGCGAGGTGGAGGCTCCTCCGAGGTCGAGGTCGAGTCTGTCTTCCAAGGTCGAGGTCGAGTCCGAGCCCCCGGGTCGGACAAGGCGGAGACCATCGGCTGAGGCCAGGGCTGAGTCCGATCCCTGGGGTCGGGCGAAGTGGAGTTCGTCGTCCTTCGGGGCTGAGCCCGAGTCCGAGCCCTGGGGTCGGGCGAAGCGGAGTTCGTCGTCTTCCGGGGCTGAGCTCGAGTCCGGGCCCTGGTGTCGGGCGAAGCGGAGTTCGTCGTCTTCCGGGGCTGGGCCCGAGTCCGAGCCCTGGGGTCGGGCGGAGCGGAGTTCGTCGTCTTCCGGGGCTGAGCCCGACTCTGAGCCCTAGGGTCAGGCGAAGCGGAGTTCGTCGTCTTCCGGGGATGAGCCCAAGTCCGAGCCCTGGGGTCGGGCGAAGCGGAGTTCGTCGTCTTCCGGGGCTGAGCCCGAGTCCGAGCCCTGGGGTCAGGCAAAGCGGAGTTTGTCGTCTTCCGGGCCTGAGCCCGAGTCCGAGCCCTGGGGTCGGGCGGAGCGGAGTTTGTCGTCTTCCGGGGCTGAGCCCGAGTCCGAGCCTTGGGGTCGGGCGAAGCGGAGTTTCCCATGGTGCCTAGGGCCGGACTTGGCTACTGTCAGCCTCACTCTGTCGAGTGGCTCAGCAGTCGGAGCGGCGCAGGCGGCGCTGTCCTCTTGTCAGACCGGTCAGTGGAGCGGCGAAGTGACTGCGGTCACTTCGGCTCTGTCGACTGGAGGGCGTGCGTCAGGATAAAGGTGTCAGGCCACCTTTGCATTAAATGCCCCTACGATTTGGTCGGTTGGCGTGGCGATTCGGCCAAGGTTGCTTCTTAGTGAAGACTGGGCCTTGGGCAAGCCGAAGGTGTGTCCGTTGCTGGAGGGGGTCCTCGGGCGAGACGTAGATCATCCAGGGTCGGCTGCCCTTGCCCGAGGCTGGGCTCGGGCGAGGCGTGATTGCGTCCCTAGAATGGACCGATCCTTGTCTTAATCGCACCCATCAGGCCTTTGCAGCTTTGTGCTGATGGGGGTTACCAGCTGAGATTTAGGAGTCTTGAGGGTACCCCTAATTATGGTCCCCGACAGTAGCCCCCGAGCCTCGAAGGGAGTGTTAATACTCGCTTGGAGGCTTTTGCCGCACTTTTTTGCAAGGGGACCAGCCTTTTTTTTGTTGCATTGTGTTCCGGTGGGTGCGCGCGAGCGCACCCACCGGGTGTAGCCCCCGAGGCCTCGGAGGAGTAGTTTGACTCCTTCGAGGTCTTAGTGCGTTTCGCAACACTTCGGCTGGTTTGGTTCTTCCCTCATGCGAGCTGGTCGTAGCCCGGGTGCACGGTCGGGTCCCAAGTTCTCGGGCTGGTATGTTGACGCTGTCAACGGTTTGGCCGGAGCCGGGTTTGCGAGAGCAGCCCCCGAGCCTCTGCACAGGGCGAGAGGACGGTCAAGGACAGACTCGACTTTTTTACATACGCCCCTGCGTCGCCTTTCCGCAAGGAGGAGGGGGGGAAAGCGCCATGTTGCCCTCGGAGGGCGCCGGACATGGTGTCTCCGGTGAGCTGCTGGCGGGTAATCCGAGTGGACGCCCGTGCCCTATTTGTTAGGGGTCGGCTAGAGGCCCGGAGGCGCGCTCAAAAAGTACCTGCGGGTGATCTGCCGGACCCGGTCCCCTTTTGATGGGGTCCGAGGGCTCGATGCCTCCCTCTGATGGGATTCCGTTACAAGATCGTTCCCGCTGGTCTCGGAAATGTCCTAGGGTACCTCGGGAGCGTAGCCCGAGCCTTGGTTATGTATCGAACGTACCCAGGGTCATCCCTCGCTCTGTGTCTGAGGCGACTGTGAACCCTTCAAGGGCCAGCCTACGAACCCCTGATCAGTAGTGGGCGCGGAGCCCGAGTGGCCTGAGGCAGCCGTTGAACCCTTCCGAGGGGCCGGCCATCGAACCTCTGACCAGTAGTGGGTGCAGAACCCAAGCGCTCTGAGGCGGCCGTTGAACCCCTCCGAGGGGCCAGCCTTTGAACCTCTGATCAGTAGGGAGGCTCGGGGCCTGTTTCCTTCACGGAGAAGGGTCCTTTTCGGGGTATCCCCCTTTCCCGGTCCCTGTTGTAAGAGAGAGAAAGAGGAAAAGGAAAAGGATACGAAATCGAATGACGTGGCGTACCTTTTTTGACGCGGTCATTATGGCGAAGGCGAAGCGTCGCTTGCTTCTCCTGCCTGAGGCGCCGCCTGTCCCGCCGCGGAGTTAATGCGACGGGGCGAGTGGTTCGTGAGGCGGCCGTTGCGCATGTGCGAGCCGTTCGAGGAACGGTCATTTCGCTTTGAGTCCTTGAATCCCACGGCGGGTTCGGGCGACGCGTCGAACGGGTCTTGCCTTGGTCTTTATATACTCGGGGGAGGGCCTGGTGACGGTTCTTTGCTCTGCTTCTTGCCTTCTTCTTAGGTTTTCGCAACCTGAGAGATTTAGCCAGAGAAAAGGAAACCGCCCACCCAGTCCTTTCCGCCACCACCCCTTCCGCTCGGTGATGGCCGACCGGGTGACCATTATTTCGCCGCGCGACCCATGGCCTTTCTCCACAGTCACGGCGGGTGACCTGGAGGACCTCGTTGTTGAGGGTTTACTTCGCCCTCTCTCTGATGAGAGGCAGCCGGAGTGGATTCCCCCCCGAACGGAGCTGCCCCGTCCCCGCCGCCGGGGTACGTCGTGAGCTTCGTCTCCTTCCACGAGCGGGGATTCGGCGTGCCGGCATGTCGCTTCATGCAGGCGATCCTGCATAACTACGGGGTGGAGTTGCACAACCTCAGCCCCAACTCCATCTCGCAAGCCACCATCTTCGTAGCGGTGTGCGAAGGATACTTGGGGATCGACCCCCACTGGGACTTGTGGACTCATTTCTTCTCCGCGGAGCTTTTTGCTTCGCTGACGGGGGAGAGAAGGGTCCGCGTGGCAGTGCAGGCCGGCGGCTGCATCCTCCAGCTGAGGCAGTCGCGGGCATCGCAGTATATTCCTGCCGTCCTTGCGTCCTCGAATAAAGGGTGTGTAATACTCAAGTTGTATACCAAGTGTAATAGAGAGAGAGTTCCTCATTTTGTGTGTTTCATTTGCATCATAAAAAGAGCACCTATGTAATTGAGAGTGACTAAACAAAATAATTATGCTAAAATAAAGAAAAAGTGCATTTGTTGGAGTTTTATATGTTGTGCATTAAATAAACCATGAGGATAAAAATAATAGGGTATTGACTATTTGAAACTTGATTTAACCCTAAATTTGAAATTAGGGTTTTGAAAATAAGGAAAAGAGAAGGGATAGGAAAATATAAATGAAATGTATAAATAATTACCTTCAGACTTAGTATTTCTAATGGCAAAAATAGAGTTTATAAAAGAGGATCCACAAAAGTTTGAACTAAGTCAAATTTGGTTTGAAAATGAAGAAAGAAAACAGAAAAATAAAAAGAAAAAGGAATAAATCTTACCTGGGCCTCGGACATCACTTTCGGCCCATTCCTCTCACGCCTACCGCGCGGCCCACTAGCGCTTCTGCTCGGCCCTCTGCACTGGCGTGTAGGCCATGGGTGTCAGCCGCACGGGGACTCCACATGGGGCGCTGCCATCCGGGCCCAAAAGCCAGTCATACCGCGCTCGCCCGCACTCAATCGGTGGCTGACCGACATGTGGGCCCCGCTGGTCGGAATCGTCCTCAACCACCTAGCCGACCTCCGCGGGCGATGTCAACAGAATCCGCGTGCGCTGGATCTCCGGGTGAGCCCCGTCAAAGCTGACCGCGGACTCCATGGAGTCTATTTGACGGGCCTCGCGACCTCCTCGCCCCATACTAATCCCTCACACCGCTGCTAACACGCCTGAGTCCCATCACACCCGATCGAACCCAGCCGCCATAGCCACCGATAGGAGGGGAGCGAAGGGCAGCGCTTCAACGTGGATTGGCATCGGAAAAGTGTTGCCGGAGCTCCGCCGTAGCTTGCCGTAAAGCTTCCCGGCCTCTCCTAGGTGAATCGTCGACCGAACCCGCTTGGAGTCGCTCACCGGCGTTCGTTCTCCGCCGCGCTCGGTGGACTGTGGTCTGCACCGCGTTAATCAAGGTAAAAACACTTCTCTTATCTTCGTACTAATCGCCCTCGCGTATGGCTACATCGAATCGATGGATGGGGCGCTGTGGCTCCGGCGGGCCGCGCACGGCAATGGCGCCGCCGCGGCTGGTGGCTGACGGTCGTCGCCGTTGGCATCTTGGGTAGGGGAGCCGTGGGCCGTTGATCTCCCTGGGAGCGGCCCAGATTAGATCAAAGTTACCGGTTCGGCCTGATCCGTTCTGGATCGTTGGATCTTGATCGGACGACTCGGGAGGGATCGAAGGGCATCGTGCGCCGTGCGCCGTGGATCTGGGATCCCACGGCTGTGGGCGCAACTGGGTATGTAGTCGGGTTCAATCTAATCTGAGCGCTCGGCTTGCGATCCAACGGCTCAGATCGCACCGTACCCTTTCGCCGAGCCGAAATTGTAAAAGAGACCCCGCAGAATCATAGAATAAACCCGCCGTCCACTGGCCACTGTACACTGAGTCTGGTTTAAATTACCCGCTAGCCCCTGCAGTTTTTGGTATTTGACGCCCAGTCCAGAAGGTATTAAAAACAGAGAAATTAATATTAAAATTCATTTTTAATACAAAAACAAATCTAGAAACTTGTAAAATGCATAGAAAATTCATTTTAGCTCCAAATTGAGTCATTCCAATTTCTAAAATTTTATAATATTATTCTCTGTCATTTAGAATCACTGTTTTGACATGAACTCTGTTAGAAAATAAATTTATCATTTAATCCTATTATAATCACCTTAAATCTTAGGAAATTCATAACTTAAATTCTATAACTCCAAATTCAGTGATTCCAGCTCCTATGGTTTCATTTTAATGTGTAGATTTTTACTGTATATTTCATTCATCTGTTTGGTGTGATGTTGATTTTGGCTATACTATGTATGTTTTGTATTGATGCGAGTAGACGAGCAAGCCACTGTGGAAACTGAGGTTCAGCAAGTAGAGATAGCTGAGCAGGAGCTCATTACAGGCAAGTTGTGCCCTTGATCACTTACTTTTCCCAGCCATGTTCTTATTAATTTTAATGATCTGCATAGGTTAATTTTGATGGGATCCTTTATGTACCCCAGTTTTGATTACCTCTATACCTTGTTCACCCCGGGCACATTTTTGGGTAGTACTTGCTATTGCTTTATGTGGATTGGGTATGGAGATTCATTATTCATGATTATTCTGTTATTATCTTGTTATTATTATTGTTCATGTTAAGATCATTAAATTAATGGGAACATGGAGCGACCACCCGGGAAAACAGTGCTACCACAAGGGTAGTATGGGATGCCCTTGGCTGATTAATTAGGAAAGCTAGTGGAAGACTACCTTACCCGAAAGGGGCAAGGGCAGTAGGGGAGAGGTCAGTGCGGGGAGGTCCCTAGTTGATTTTGCTGCGATGGCTATCAGCTAGGAACCCTTTACTGGATCTTCCCATAAACTGTAGCGGGTTTTCGGAAGCTAGTGGAACTTTGTAAAGGCCTCGTAGTGGATCCCTAGCCATTCACCTCGGTAGTGTCTAAGGGCCTTGCAAACCCAGGCGACATGGGATACACGACTTGTGGGTAAAGATGCGCAACCTCTGCAGAGTGTAAAACTAGTATACTAGCCGTGCTCACGGTCAAGAGCGGCTCGGACCCTCACATGATTAAATATGGAACTTAAGTTTAATTTGACATTTGCATCGCATTTGGGATTATTTTACTATTATTGTTCTTTATTATTATTAAGGTTTGGTATTTACTTACACTTAGTAATTGCTAATAAAATTTTGACCAACTTATAAAAGCAATGCTCAGCCTCAGCCTTTATTTCATTGATCAGCCTTACACTTCATGAACTCCCACCTTTGGTGAGTTCATGTCACATTATTCCCCACGACTTGTTGAGCTATGATCGTATGTGAGCTCACTCTTGCTGTCTCACACCCCCCCCACAGGAGAAGAACAGGTTGTTGAAGAGGAGCTGCCTAACACCGAGGAGTTCGATCTGATCTAGGTGGCGTTTCTCAGTCGACATTGGCGCCATCGATCCTTAGTTCGTTTTATATTTATCTTTATTTTGTAATAAGTCTTCCGCTATGTAATAAATACTCTGATGTTTTATGACATTTATCTCTATACACTCTGTTATTATATATGTTGTCTTCTTGGCGCATGTATGAGATGCACCCGGCTTTGTTCTTTAAAACCGGGTGTTACAGAAGTGGTATCAGAGGAAATGTTGACTGTAGGACGAAACCTAGATAGACTGGACAAACCCTTATCTACTTATCTCATTCTGATTCATTCTACACTCACCTTACTCTGATTCTTTCTACACTTATCTTAATCCTGTCTCACCTTCTACTGTCCTACTCTGATCATTCTTACCTTTTCTACTCTGAGACAAGAGGGATTTCAAACCTTGGAATCCCTACCCCTATGACATTTTTAAGAGATAGGAAGCCTGAGACAAAATTTAAAATTATTTTCTCTATAAAAAAATATTGGTTGATTGTTCTGATGATCAATGCCTGATTTGCTTCTTTGATTGATTGGAATAGTATAGATGGACATCTTAGCATGTACCAACATAAGGTATTGAATTAGCTATGGTAGGTGAAATATTAATCTGCTTAGCTAAAAAGTCCCCCAAAGTAACATGATTGTAATTACTGCCTTGACTACTGCTTTTTCTTACCATATGTATCTAACTCAGATGGTCAATACCAGGAGGGGTGGTGGAATTGACTTGCCTCCTAACCAACACACTCGACGACAACCTCAGCCACAGCCTGCAGGGATGAATCCTCCTAATCCTCCACCAGGCGGAGTTGACCCACTGGTTGCTGCTCAGATGGCGGTGATGCAGCAGATGGCAGACACCATGGCTGATATGCGTGCTCAGATGCAGCAAGAACGCCAGGAGATGCGTCAAGAAAGAGAAGACATACGCCAGGAGTTGCGCCAGGAGAGAGATGAGATACGCCAAGAAAGAAGGGCGCAACAACAGCTTCAACAACAGCAACAGCAGCAACAAGTGCCACTGCCTCCACCACCACCAGTTCCACCCCGAGACAAGCATAGAGAATTTATGAGTCACAAACCACCGACCTTCGCCAGCTCGCCGGATCCACTTGATGCAGACGATTGGTTGAAGTCAATTGAGAAGATGCTGAATATTGCACAATGCACTGATCGGGAGAAGGTCTTATATGCTTCGGGACGTCTGACTGGTCCTGCTGCTGACTGGTGGGATTCTTATACAGCTGCCCATGATGCTGCGGACACTATTACTTGGGCAGAGTTCAGTACGCAGTTCAGGAACTACCATATTCCAGCTGGTATGATAAAGATTAAGAAGAAGGAGTTTCTGTCGCTGAAGCAAGGGAGTATGTCAGTCAGCGAGTACCGCGACAAGTTTATTCAGTTATCCAGATATGCTCCGGAGGAAGTTGCTGAGGATGAAAGGAAGCAGGAGCATTTCATTGAAGGACTTAATGGACCACTGCAGTATGCTCTAGTGGCACACACATTTCCATCATTTCAGAGACTGTTGGATAAGGCCCTGGCTATTGAACACAAGCGTGTTCAGTTGGGAGATTTGAAGAGGAAGGCTATCTCACAAGGACAGGGTAGCAGCAGTGTTCGTCCTCGATACAGCTCACCACAGAGTACACCGCCTCGACCCGGAGGACCACGCCCAGTTCAGCAATCACCACTGAGGACACCTACTCGACAGGCTACACCTACTGGCACCCCGACGAAGTTTGCAGGACAGAGTGCGGGCACTCAGTGTTTCAAGTGTGGGAAGATTGGTCATTATGCAAATGTCTGCCCACAGAGGATTGCCACTACTCCAGCTCCAAACAAGCAACAGACCCCTGGCAAGGGATATTCTATAGCCAGGGTGAATCAAGTCAGTGTTGATGATACTCCAGATGGAGGGGACCTCGTGATTGGTATGTTTTATGTTAATGCAATTCCTGCAACAATATTATTTGATTCTGGTGCTACACATTCATTCATGTCTGCTAGATATGCCAACACAAATGAAATACCACTGCTAAATATGAGAAAACCCTTGATAGTAATTACACCTAAAGGGCCTGTTGAGGCGAATCAAATGACACGTAGATTGACATTAACCATTATGGGTAGAGAATTTGGAGCTACTGCTATAATATTGGAGTCAAGCAGTATAGATTTAATCCTTGGTATGTCATGGCTAAGAAAGGCAAAGGCCGTTATAGCATGTGGTAGAGGTACCGTAGAACTCACTACTACTAAAGGAGAAAGGTTTCAAGTTAACATTGCAGTAACCTCCTCATCTATGCGTGCAATGTTCTTCATGCCTGAGGAGTTTGTTGGTGACAACATCCGGGTGGTTAGAGATTTTCCGGATGTCTTTCCAGAGGAGTTACCAGGGATGCCACCCGATAGAGAAGTTGAGTTTGTTATTGATCTCTTACCTGGAACCGCCCCTATTTCTAAACGGCCATATAGAATGTCCGTAGAGGAGTTAAAGGAATTGAAGAAGCAGTTGACGGAGTTACAAGAGGCGGGGTATATTCGTCCAAGTTCATCACCTTGGGGAGCACCAGTGTTATTTGTGCAGAAGAAGGATGGATCGCAACGGATGTGTGTGGATTATAGATCTCTTAATGATGTTACGGTGAAGAACAAGTACCCGTTGCCCCGTATTGAGGATTTATTTGATCAGATGCGAGGTGCTAGAGTATTCTCGAAGATTGATCTCCGATCCGGTTACCATCAGATGAGGATTAGACCATCGGATATTCCCAAGACGGCCTTCTCGACTCGATATGGATTATATGAGTTTACTGTTATGTCATTTGGACTAACCAATGCACCGGCTTATTTCATGAATTTGATGAACAAAGTGTTTATGGAATATTTGGACAGATTCGTCGTGGTATTCATCGACGATATTCTTATCTATTCTAAGAATGAGAGTGACCATGAAGAACATCTAAGGTTGGTGCTACAGAAGTTACGAGATAATCAACTCTATGCTAAGTTCAGCAAGTGCGAGTTTTGGATTGGCGAAGTGCCATTTCTTGGTCATATTATTTCTAATGGAGGAATAGCAGTGGATCCTGCTAAAGTTAAGGAGATAATGGAGTGGAGAGTGCCCACTACAGTTACTGAGATTCGGAGTTTCTTGGGACTCACAGGATATTATCGGAGATTTATTGAAGGATTTTCTAAGATTGCTAAGCCCATGACTTCACTTTTGGAGAAAGGAAGGGAATTCAAGTGGGATGAGAAATGTCAAGAGAGCTTTGATCAATTGAAGGAAAGATTGATGTCACCTCCGGTATTGATTATGCCAGATCTGCAGAAGGGATTTGACATTTATTGTGATGCATGTGGCCAAGGACTTGGATGTGTGCTTATGCAAGATGGACATGTGATTGCCTATGCATCTCGTCAGTTGAGGAAGCATGAATTGAACTACCCCACTCATGATTTGGAATTGGCTGCAGTTGTGCATGCACTTAAGATTTGGAGACACTACATCATGGGAACTAAGTGCCAAGTATATACGGATCATAAGAGTTTGAAGTATATATTCACTCAGAAGGATCTCAATCTCAGACAACGTCGTTGGTTGGAGCTCATTAAGGATTATGACTTGGAGATTCACTATCACCCAGGCAAGGCGAATTTGGTTGCAGATGCCTTGAGTCGGAAGGAGCATGTTCACTCCGCTTTCGTTGTTCAGCTACCTGATGAATTAGCAAAGGATTTTGAGAGACTCAACCTTGGAATTTTCACACATACGGAAGGAGTCACCATTGAATTGGAACCTACCTTGGAACAAGAAATTCGGAAGGGTCAAATTGGTGATGCTAAGATTCAGGAGATTAAGGATCTTATTACTGAAGGAAGAGGCCCGGAGTTCACGGAGGATGAACAAGGCACGATATGGTTCAAGAATCGGATCTGTGTTCCCGATATTGATAGTCTTCGGGAAACCATATTGAAGGAGGCACATGATTCAGCTTATTCTATCCACCCTGGGAGCACTAAGATGTATCAAGATTTGAAGCAAAAGTATTGGTGGTATGGACTAAAGAGAGATGTGGCTGCACATGTGGCTATGTGCGATGTATGCCAAAGAGTTAAAGCTGAACACCAGAGGCCAGCCGGACTATTGCACCCACTGAAGATACCTGAGTGGAAATGGGAAGAGATTGGCATGGACTTCATTGTTGGATTACCCCGCACGTCTGCTGGATATGATTCTATATGGGTGATTGTGGACAGGCTAACTAAAGTAGCCCACTTTATTCCAGTGAAGACCACTTATTCAGGAGCTAAGTTGGCAGAGTTGTACATGGCACGGATTGTATGCTTGCATGGTGTGCCAAAGAAGATTGTGTCAGATCGAGGATCACAGTTTACCTCTCGATATTGGAAGCAGTTGCACGAGTCATTGGATACGAGATTGAATTTTAGTTCGGCTTACCATCCCCAGACTGATGGGCAAACTGAGAGGACTAACCAAGTACTGGAAGATATGTTAAGAGCTTGTGCTCTTAAGCATGGTGGAAGTTGGGATAAGAGTCTACCGTATGCGGAGTTCTCATATAATAATAGCTATCAGGCCAGTTTGAAGATGTCACCGTTTGAAGCTTTGTATGGCAGAAAGTGCAGGACTCCCTTGTATTGGAATCAAACTGGTGAAAGGCAGTTGTTTGGACCTGAGATTATACAAGAAGCAGAGGAACAAGTCCAACAGATCAGGGAGAATTTGAGAACTGCACAATCCAGGCAGAAAAGTTATGCTGATACCCGGAGAAGACTGCTTGAGTTTAAAGAGGGAGATTATGTCTATTTGAAGGTGTCACCACTCCGGGGCATGAGAAGGTTCAAAGTCAAAGGAAAGTTGTCCCCTCGCTTTATTGGACCCTTCTTAATCTTAAAGCGAGTGGGAGAGGTTGCATATCAATTGGAGTTACCAGATCATCTCGCGGATGTTCATGATGTATTTCATGTATCTCAACTGAAGAAATGTCTCAGGGTACCTGAGGAACAATTACCAATGGAGGACTTTAGTGTTCAGGAGGATTTGACTTATGCGGAGTACCCCATCAAGATTTTGGATACTTTGGCTCGAGTTACGAGGAATAAGGTTATAAAGATGTGTAAAGTTCAATGGAGCCACCACGGTGAAGATGAAGCAACTTGGGAAAGAGAAGAAGAGCTTCGTATAGATTTTCCCCACCTTTTCTCTAGTTCTTCTTAAATCTCGAGGACGAGATTATTTTTAAGGGGGGTAGGATTTGTAATACTCAAGTTGTATACCAAGTGTAATAGAGAGAGAGTTCCTCATTTTGTGTGTTTCATTTGCATCATAAAAAGAGCACCTATGTAATTGAGAGTGACTAAACAAAATAATTATGCTAAAATAAAGAAAAAGTGCATTTGTTGGAGTTTTATGTGTTGTGCATTAAATAAACCATGAGGATAAAAATAATAGGGTATTGACTATTTGAAACTTGATTTAACCCTAAATTTGAAATTAGGGTTTTGAAAATAAGGAAAAGAGAAGGGATAGGAAAATATAAATGAAATGTATAAATAATTACCTTCAGACTTAGTATTTCTAATGGCAAAAATAGAGTTTATAAAAGAGGATCCACAAAAGTTTGAACTAAGTCAAATTTGGTTTGAAAATGAAGAAAGAAAACAGAAAAATAAAAAGAAAAAGGAATAAATCTTACCTGGGCCTCGGACATCACTTTCGGCCCATTCCTCTCACGCCTACCGCGCGGCCCACTAGCGCTTCTGCTCGGCCCTCTGCACTGGCGTGTAGGCCATGGGTGTCAGCCGCACGGGGACTCCACATGGGGCGCTGCCATCCGGGCCCAAAAGCCAGTCATACCGCGCTCGCCCGCACTCAATCGGTGGCTGACCGACATGTGGGCCCCGCTGGTCGGAATCGTCCTCAACCACCCAGCCGACCTCCGCGGGCGATGTCAACAGAATCCGCGTGCGCTGGATCTCCGGGTGAGCCCCGTCAAAGCTGACCGCGGACTCCATGGAGTCTATTTGACGGGCCTCGCGACCTCCTCGCCCCATACTAATCCCTCACACCGCTGCTAACACGCCTGAGTCCCATCACACCCGATCGAACCCAGCCGCCATAGCCACCGATAGGAGGGGAGCGAAGGGCAGCGCTTCAACGTGGATTGGCATCGGAAAAGTGTTGCCGGAGCTCCGCCGTAGCTTGCCGTAAAGCTTCCCGGCCTCTCCTAGGTGAATCGTCGACCGAACCCGCTTGGAGTCGCTCACCGGCGTTCGTTCTCCGCCGCGCTCGGTGGACTGTGGTCTGCACCGCGTTAATCAAGGTAAAAACACTTCTCTTATCTTCGTACTAATCGCCCTCGCGTATGGCTACATCGAATCGATGGATGGGGCGCTGTGGCTCCGGCGAGCCGCGCACGGCAATGGCGCCGCCGCGGCTGGTGGCTGACGGTCGTCGCCGTTGGCATCTTGGGTAGGGGAGCCGTGGGCCGTTGATCTCCCTGGGAGCGGCCCAGATTAGATCAAAGTTACCGGTTCGGCCTGATCCGTTCTGGATCGTTGGATCTTGATCGGACGACTCGGGAGGGATCGAAGGGCATCGTGCGCCGTGCGCCGTGGATCTGGGATCCCACGGCTGTGGGCGCAACTGGGTATGTAGTCGGGTTCAATCTAATCTGAGCGCTCGGCTTGCGATCCAACGGCTCAGATCGCACCGTACCCTTTCGCCGAGCCGAAATTGTAAAAGAGACCCCGCAGAATCATAGAATAAACCCGCCGTCCACTGGCCACTGTACACTGAGTCTGGTTTAAATTACCCGCTAGCCCCTGCAGTTTTTGGTATTTGACGCCCAGTCCAGAAGGTATTAAAAACAGAGAAATTAATATTAAAATTCATTTTTAATACAAAAACAAATCTAGAAACTTGTAAAATGCATAGAAAATTCATTTTAGCTCCAAATTGAGTCATTCCAATTTCTAAAATTTTATAATATTATTCTCTGTCATTTAGAATCACTGTTTTGACATGAACTCTGTTAGAAAATAAATTTATCATTTAATCCTATTATAATCACCTTAAATCTTAGGAAATTCATAACTTAAATTCTATAACTCCAAATTCAGTGATTCCAGC
The DNA here is from genome assembly GCA_029449295.1 of Zea luxurians. NCBI lineage: Eukaryota > Viridiplantae > Streptophyta > Magnoliopsida > Poales > Poaceae > Zea > Zea luxurians. Next base: position 23,771,917 of record JAOPSE010000004.1, read on the forward strand.
TCCTATGGTTTCATTTTAATGTGTAGATTTTTACTGTATATTTCATTCATCTGTTTGGTGTGATGTTGATTTTGGCTATACTATGTATGTTTTGTATTGATGCGAGTAGACGAGCAAGCCACTGTGGAAACTGAGGTTCAGCAAGTAGAGATAGCTGAGCAGGAGCTCATTACAGGCAAGTTGTGCCCTTGATCACTTACTTTTCCCAGCCATGTTCTTATTAATTTTAATGATCTGCATAGGTTAATTTTGATGGGATCCTTTATGTACCCCAGTTTTGATTACCTCTATACCTTGTTCACCCCGGGCACATTTTTGGGTAGTACTTGCTATTGCTTTATGTGGATTGGGTATGGAGATTCATTATTCATGATTATTCTGTTATTATCTTGTTATTATTATTGTTCATGTTAAGATCATTAAATTAATGGGAACATGGAGCGACCACCCGGGAAAACAGTGCTACCACAAGGGTAGTATGGGATGCCCTTGGCTGATTAATTAGGAAAGCTAGTGGAAGACTACCTTACCCGAAAGGGGCAAGGGCAGTAGGGGAGAGGTCAGTGCGGGGAGGTCCCTAGTTGATTTTGCTGCGATGGCTATCAGCTAGGAACCCTTTACTGGATCTTCCCATAAACTGTAGCGGGTTTTCGGAAGCTAGTGGAACTTTGTAAAGGCCTCGTAGTGGATCCCTAGCCATTCACCTCGGTAGTGTCTAAGGGCCTTGCAAACCCAGGCGACATGGGATACACGACTTGTGGGTAAAGATGCGCAACCTCTGCAGAGTGTAAAACTAGTATACTAGCCGTGCTCACGGTCAAGAGCGGCTCGGACCCTCACATGATTAAATATGGAACTTAAGTTTAATTTGACATTTGCATCGCATTTGGGATTATTTTACTATTATTGTTCTTTATTATTATTAAGGTTTGGTATTTACTTACACTTAGTAATTGCTAATAAAATTTTGACCAACTTATAAAAGCAATGCTCAGCCTCAGCCTTTATTTCATTGATCAGCCTTACACTTCATGAACTCCCACCTTTGGTGAGTTCATGTCACATTATTCCCCACGACTTGTTGAGCTATGATCGTATGTGAGCTCACTCTTGCTGTCTCACACCCCCCCCCCACAGGAGAAGAACAGGTTGTTGAAGAGGAGCTGCCTAACACCGAGGAGTTCGATCTGATCTAGGTGGCGTTTCTCAGTCGACATTGGCGCCATCGATCCTTAGTTCGTTTTATATTTATCTTTATTTTGTAATAAGTCTTCCGCTATGTAATAAATACTCTGATGTTTTATGACATTTATCTCTATACACTCTGTTATTATATATGTTGTCTTCTTGGCGCATGTATGAGATGCACCCGGCTTTGTTCTTTAAAACCGGGTGTTACAGGGTGGCAGCGCCGGTGGTTCTATCTCCAGAATGACGACGAGAGGCTCCCGTCGTTTTCTTAGCGAGTGGTCATCGTCGCCGCCAATGCTTGGCACTACGGAACCCCGCACGACAGACAGAAGAATCTCGAGCCCCTTCTCAAGGCCCTGGAGGCGTTGCGGAAAGGAGGGCTCACCGCTGCGGGAGTGATTGCCGCCATTCATCGCCGGAGGGTGCTTCCCTTGGCGGAGCAGCGATTGCCGCTTTGGGAGATGACGCCAGAGGCTGACTTGGAGGGCTCGCGGATGTCCTCGGATCCCCTTCCCATCGACGTTCTCCACGGGCGGGTGGCCGCCGCGTTGGGAAAACCGGACGCCAGCGCCTTCTCCCAGCCCTTGATGCGCCCCGACCGTGGGTGTGTGTCCCTGGTGAGTGTCCGCTCCTTCTTTCTCCTTGCGTCGGATTGCCCTTGGTCCTTACGGTCGAGACTTTTCATCTGTCTCCAGGAGGTAGGGTGTCACAAGCCTTCCCGGCCATGGGTCCCGGAGGACGTGGTGGACCGAGCAGCGCGGCGGGTTGCCGCGGAGGAGAAGAAGAAGAAAATGGACGCGAAGAAGGCTCGGGCCCGCGAGCGGACGCGGGCCCGAGACGCCTTGGAAAAGCTCCGTCGCCGGCAGGAGAGGGATGGACTCCCGAGGGAGCCGTCGCCGGAAACGCCTGACGACGACGACGACGATGATGAAGACGATGACGAGGATGACGACACGGCTGCCCGACTTGGCCTCAGCCCGGGTTTGAGGCTAGGCCAGGAGTCGTCCAGCCAGCCCCCGAGCGGGCTGGTGCCGTCAGTTCCTGGGGTCGGGACACCAAGGTCCCGGCCCGAAGAGCGGGGGCAGACCGAGGGGGTACTCGACCCCTCGGCTGGGGAAGTTGAGGTGACCCCGGGGAGTCAGGCCGAGGCGCCTGTTCCCCGAGAGCCGTCGCCCATGCCGGCAGCGTAGGAGAGCGACCCTCAGATCGCCGTGGCAGCGCCTGGGCAGTCCGTCTCCCGGGCGTCCAAGGTGCCCAAGGCGAGGATGGTACCGAAGCTGGCGATGAGGCGGACCTCGGCGGTACCTTCGGGGGTCGAGATCCGAGAGACCTCTCCTCAGGCATGATTGATCATGGCCCGGAGCGGGTAAGTACCTTAGAACGTCTTCGTCCTGGCTCCTCATCTGTATGTCCCGACCGTGACTTTCTTTTCCTCCTCAGTAAGCGAAGCCATGGCCTGACCGATCTGGCTCCCCGGAAAGTCCTTAAGACGGCGTCGGCTTCCGCAGCCGGTGCTGCGCCGGGCCTCGCCGTTCAGCTGACCTTCTCGCAAGGCGTCCCACAGCGGGGGGCTCAGGCGGCACCAGTCGCCGCGGAGCGAGTTCCCGAGGCCGGCTCTTCTGTCGAGGTGGCCGTCACGCTGGGGGAGGCGGCTGGCGCGGACGTGGCCTCGGGCCCACCAGACATGCCGCCGGCACTGGCGCCAGCTGCTGCCGAAGCCGCTGCCGTCCCGGTCGGGGAGCGACCTGTCGCCGCCGATGCTGAGATGGCCGAGGCGTCGGCGCTTGGTGCCTCGGAGGAGGGGGGCGTGGAACCGCGACTCGTCCCGCCGAGCGGCGGCCTTGTCCCTGCGCGGCAGAGCTCCGAGGGGTGGCGCCAGTTGCTCCGGTTCCGGACCCGTGAGGCTTCGGATCCCTTCTTCGTTCTTGACGATGAGCGGGAGGAGCAGTCTTGGGACGAGCTCCGCGAGTGTGCCGAAGCAATGGTGGGGTCGCTCCGGTCATCCTTGGAGGTCTTTTGCAGGGACGTCCCCAAGATCCTCCAGGTAATGATTTCAGGCATACCTTTTTTGTGATCAAGGTGTCCTTTGTGACACCCCGCTTCCTTCCCTCAGGATCTGACGAATCTGAGCGCCGCCAAGTCGTCGTTTATCCGCCACGAGGTCGATGTCTAGGGCTCGCTGCGATCCCTGAGGACCTCGCTCACCGGGGCTACCGCGCGCCTCTCCTAGCAGGGCACCGAGGTGGTGGACCTTCGGTTGCTCTGTGCCGATCTGAGAGCAGAGGCAGCAGCGGCACGCGCAGAGGTGCAGCGACAGCAGTCGGAGTTCGACTAGGTCGTCGATGAGCGAGATCAATCTCGGGGCCGGGCTGCCGAGGCCGAAAGCCGGGCCAGAGCCCTTGCAGCAGACCTAGCCGTAGCCCAAGCCGTAGCCTCGGAGCAGCGTGCCCGAGCCGGAGGTATGTCCTGGCTGTTTTCGGTTTTCGTTTCAGCTTGTTTCCTCCACTTGTGTTTGAGGCCTTGTGCTCTGGCTGTTCACAGAGCTCGAGTCTGCCCTTGATGAGTCCACTAGGGCGCTTGCCCAGGCGGCCGAGCAGAGGGAGGCCGACCACGCGGCCATGTCCGAGGCCATCTCGGACTTCTGCCGGGTCTTTGGCTTCGGCGACGTCCCCTCAGGAAGCTCCCCTCAAAGTCGCCTGCAGGCCTTGGGTGACCACGTGCGTGGCAGACTCTGTGAGGCACTACACCACGGCGTCAGGCGGGCCTTCGCCGTGCTTGCTTCCCACTACGTCGTGGATCTGGAGCGAGTCAGCGAGGGGTATTGCCTCCCTGACGAAGATGAATCCGCCCTGGCTGAAGTCCAGAGGCTCGACGCGGCCGCCGCGGGCCCGAGCGCAGTGCTGGCGACCACCTTCGAGGCAGAGATCCTCCTGCCTGCGCCGTCGTCCGAAGCCGGGGTGGACTTTGCCGAAGGCGGGGACGAAGCCGAAGGCGCGGCTCCTTCCCCGGGCGACGCCTAACTCTGCCGGAGCAGTTTCCTTTGAATGCACGTGTGTCTTTTGCGGCCGCTGAGGCCCGAACACTTTATTATCGTAGTATAAAGTCGTGCCCCTTTTCCTTTCATTTTGCGTGTCCGGCCCCGTTCGTCAGTAGCAGGGTGGCTTGCCCAAGTAGGAGTCATTTTTCGTGGTAGGTGACGAGTGAGGTGTCCGTAACCCAGAGGCGTAGGAGTCCCTCGGCTCAGTCAGCCTTACCACTTACATGCACCCGTGTTCGCTTCTTGGGGTCCTGCTACCGACATAGCCGGGGGAACGCGGAAGCCTTTTTGATTGAAAATTTTGACGCAGAGGGGGTTCCCCCCTTTTAGCCCCCGAGGGAGGGTCGGGCTTTGCCGAGGCAAGGCTGACCCTTCCTTGATGATCAAACTTTGCATGGGAATGAGGTATACGAACAACTTGAAAGCATCTTAAGGGTAGAAGCGACGTAGCTGTTGGATGTTCCAAGCGTTGCTGTAGACCTCGCCTTGACTGTTGGCCAGCTTGTATGTTCCGGGCTTCAGAATTTTGGCGACGACGAACGGCCCTTCCCAGGGAGGCGTGAGTTTGTGCCGCCCTCGGGCGTCTTGTCGCAGCCGAAGCACCAGGTCACCCACCTGGAGGTCTCGGGACCGAACCCCTCGGGCGTGGTAGCGTCGCAGGGACTGCTGGTACCGCGCCGAGTGTAGTAAGGCAATGTCCCGAGCCTCCTCCAGCTGGTCCAGTGAGTCTTCTCGATTAGCTCGATTGCTTTGGTTGGCATAGGCCCTCGTCCTCGGGGAACCGTATTCTAAGTCTGTGGGCAAGACGGCCTCGGCCCCATAGACTAGAAAGAACGGTGTGAAGCCCATGGCTCGGCTCGGTGTTGTCCTCAGACTCCAGACCACCGAGGGGAGCTCCTTCATCCATCGCTTGCCGAACTTGTTGAGGTCATTGTAGATCCGCGACTTGAGCCCTTGCAGGATCATGCCGTTAGCCCGCTCTACTTGCCCATTCGTCATGGGGTGAGCCACGGCGGCCCAGTCCACCCGGATGCGGTGATCCTCGCAGAAGTCCAGGAACTTTCTGCCGGTGAACTGGGTGCCGTTGTCGGTGATGATGGAGTTCGGGACCCCAAAGCGATGGATGATGTTGGTGAAGAACGCCACCGCCTGTTCGGACCTGATGCTGTTTAGGGGTCGGACCTCGATCCACTTGGAGAATTTGTCGATGGCGACCAGCAGGTGCGTATAGCCCCCGGGTGCCTTCTGCAAGGGGCCGACTAGGTCCAGACCCCACACAGCAAACGGCCAGGTGATGGGTATGGTCTGCAGAGCCTGAGCGGGCAGGTGGGTCTGCCTTGCGTAGAACTGACACCCTTCGCAGGTGCGGACAATTCTAGTGGCATCGGCCACCGCCGTCGGCCAGTAGAAACCTTGTCGGAAGGCGTTTCCAATAAGGGTTTGAGGTGCTGCGTGATGGCCGCAAGCCCCCGAGTGTATCTCTTGTAGGAGCTCCTGACCTTCGGCGATGGAAATGCATCGCTGGAGGATGCCCGAGGGGCTGCGGTGGTAGAGCTCCTTCCCATCTCCCAGCAAGACGAAAGACTTGGCGCGCTGCACCAACCGCCGAGCTTCGGCTTGGTCGAGGGGTAGCTCTCCTCGGTGGAGATATTGCAGGTACGGGGTCTACCAGTTTTGATTAGGCGTGACCTCGCTCCGCTCCCCCTCGACGCGTAGCGCCTCACCCTCGGGGGCCGAGGGTACCTCGGGCTGAGCCGAGGGTGCCTCGGGTTGAGCCGAGGGTGCCTTGGGCCGAGCCGAGGGTACCTCGGACTGAGCCGAGGGTGCCTCAAGCTGGGCCGAGGCCTTCTCGGGCTCGGGCGTGTCGTCGGTCTTGACGGAGGGTTGATGCAGGTCTCGGGAGAATACGTCCGGGGGAACCATTGTTCGCCCCGAGGCTATTTTAGCCAGCTCGTCCGCAGTCTCGTTGTAGCGTCGGGCGATGTGGTTGAGCTCGAGCCCATAGAACTTGTCTTCCAGGCGCCGAACCTCATCGCAGTAGGCTTCCATCTTCGGGTCGCGGCAGTGGGAGTTCTTCATGACTTGGTCGATGACGAGCTGCGAGTCACCGCGAGCGTCGAGGCGTCGGACCCCTAGCTCGATGGCGATTCGCAACCCGTTTACCAAAGCCTCGTACTCAGCCATGTTGTTGGACGCCGGGAAGTGGATGCGTAGCACGTAGCGTAGGTGCTTCCCGAGGGGCGAGATGAAGAGCAGGCCCGCGCCGGCCCCCGTCTTCATCAGCGACCCGTCGAAAAACATGGTCCAGAGTTCCGGTTGGATCGGAGCTATTGGGAGCTGGTTGCCGACCCATTCAGCCACAAAGTTCGCCAAGACCTGGGACTTGATGGCCTTCCGAGGGGCGAACGAGATCGTCTCGCCCATGATCTCCACCGCCCACTTTGCAATTCTACCCGAGGCCTCTCGGGACTGGATGATCTCCCCCAGGGGGAAGGATGACACCACAGTTACCGGATGAGACTCGAAGTAGTGTCGCAACTTCCGCCGCGTCAGGATCACCGCGTATAACAGCTTCTGAATTTGTGGGTAGCGGATCTTGGTCTCGGACAGTACCTCACTGATGAAGTAGACTGGCCTCTGGACGGGCAATGCATGCCCCTCTTCTCGTCTCTCAACCACAATCGCGGCGCTAACCACCTGAGTGGTAGCGGCGACGTAGATCAAGAGGGCTTCTCCGGCAGCGGGGGGCACCAAGATGGGCGCGTTCGTGAGGAGCGCCTTCAGGTTCCCGAGGGCTTCCTCGGCCTCAGGGGTCCAAGCGAAGCACTCGGCCTTCCTTAAGAGGCGGTACAGAGGCAGGCCTCTTTCGCCGAGGAGCGAGATGAAAACGGCTCAGAGCCGCGAGGCATCCCATGACCCTCTGTACGCCTTTCAAGTCCTTGATGGGCCCCATGCTGGTGATGGCTGCGATCTTCTCTAGGTTGGCCTCAATGCCCCGCTCGGAGACGATGAACCCCAAGAGCATGCCTCGGGGGACCCCGAAGACACACTTTTCGGGATTGAGCTTCACGCCTTTCGCCTTGAGACATCGGAATGCCACTTCAAGGTCGGAAAGGAGGTCGGAGGCTTTCCTCGTCTTGACTACGATGTCATCGACGTAGGCCTCGACCGTTCGGCCGATGTGTTCGCCGAACACATGGTTCATGCATCGCTGGTACGTTGCACCCGCATTCCTCAAACCAAACGGCATGGTAACATAGCAGTACATGCCGAAGGGTGTGATGAAAGAAGTCGCGAGCTGGTCGGACTCTTTCATCCTGATCTGGTGATACCCTGAGTAGGCATCGAGGAAAGACAAGGTTTCGCACCCAGCAGTGGAATCCACGATTTGATCGATGCGAGGCAGAGGGTAGGGAACTTTCGGACATGCTTTGTTTAGACCAGTGTAGTCTACACACATCCGCCATTTCCCCTTTCTTTCTCACAAGCACAGGGTTGGCAAGCCATTCGGGATGGAATACCTCTTTGACGAACCCTGCCGCCATTAGCTTGTGGATCTCCTCGCCTATGGCTCTGCGCTTTTCTTCGTCGAATCGGCGCAGAGGCTGCTTCACGGGTCGGGCTCCAGCTCGGATATCCAGCGAGTGCTCGACGACTTCCCTCAGTATGCCGGGCATGTCCGAGGGGCTCCACGCGAAAACGTCGGCGTTTGCGCGGAGAAAGTCGACGAGCACTGCTTCCTATTTGGGGTCGAGCTCGGAGCCGATCCGGATCTGCTTGGAGGCATCGTTGCAGGGGTCGAGAGGGACGGACTTAACCGTCTCCGCTGGCTCGAAGTTGCCGGCGTGGTGCTTCATGTCTGGCGCCTCCCTAGAGAGGTTCTCCAGGTCGGCGATGAGGGCCTCGGACTCGGCGAGGGCCTCGGCGTACTCCACGCATTCCACTTCGCATTCATACGCGTGTCGGTACGTGGGCCCGACGGTGATGACCCCGTTGGGGCCCGGCATCTTGAGCTTGAGGTAGGTGTAGTTGGGGACGACCATGAACTTGGCGTAGCATGGCCTCCCCAGCACTGCATGGTAGGTTCCTCGAAACCCGACCACTTCGAGCGTGAGGGTCTCCCTTCGAAAGTTGGAGGGCGTCCCAAAGCAGACGGGTAGATCGAGTTGCCCGAGGGGTTGGACGCGCTTCCCGGGGATGATCCCGTGGAAAGGCGCAGCGCCCGCCTAGACCGAGGACAGATCGATCCGCAGGAGCCCGAGGGTCTCGGTGTAGATGATGTTGAGGCTGCTGCCTCCGTCCATGAGGACCTTGGTGAGCCTGACGTTGCCGATGATGGGGTCGACAACGAGCGGGTATTTCCCCGGGCTCGGCACATGGTCGGGATGGTCGCCCTGGTCGAAGGTGATGGGCTTGTCGGACCAATCTAGGTAGACTGGCGCCGCCACCTTTACCAAGTAGACCTCCCGACGCTCTTGCTTGCGGTGCCGAGCCGAGGTGTTTGCCACTTGCCCACCGTAGATCATGAAGCAGTCGCGGACCTCGGGGAACTCTCCTGCCTTGTGATCTTCCTTCTTAGCGTCGTCGACAGCCCTGCCACCCTCCGCGGGTGGCCCGGCCTTGTGAAAGTGGCGTCGAAGCATGGCACACTCCTCAAGGGTGTGCTTGACGGGCCCCTGATGATAGGGGCATGGCTCCTTGAGCATCTTGTCGAAGAGGTTGGCACCTCCGGGAGGTTTCCGAGGGTTCTTGTACTCGGCGGCGGCGACAAGGTCCGCGTCGGCGGCGTCGCGTTTCGCTTGCGACTTCTTCTTGCCTTTCTTCTTGGTGTCGCGCAGAGTTGACGCCTCGGGGACCTCTTCCGGTGGGCGGCCCTGGGGCTGCTTGTCCTTCCGGAAGATGGCCTCAACCGCCTCCTGGCCAGAGGCGAACTTGGTGGCGATGTCCATCAGCTCGCTCACCCTGGTGGGGGTCTTGCAACCCAGCTTGCTCACCAGGTCACGGCAGGTGGTGCCGGCGAGGAACGCGCCGATGACATCCGAATCAGTGACGTTGGGCAGCTCGGTGCGCTGCTTCGAGAATCGCTGGATGTAGTCCCGGAGAGACTCTCCCGGCTGCTGGCGGCAGTTTTGGAGATCCCAGGAGTTTCCAGGGCGCACGTACGTGCCTTGGAAATTGCCGGCGAAGGCTTGGACCAGGTCGTCCCAGTTGGAGATCTGCCCCGGAGGCAGGTGCTCCAGCCAGGCTCGAGCGGTGTCGGAGAGGAACAGGGGGAGGTTGCGAATGATGAGATTATCATCGTCCGTTCCACCCAGTTGGCAGGCCAGCCGATAGTCCGCGAGCCATAGTTCCGGTCTCGTCTCCCCCGAGTACTTTGTGATAGTAGTCGGGGTTCGGAACCGGGTCAGGAACGGCGCCCGCCGTATGGCGCGGCTGAAAGCCTGCGGACCGGGTGGTTCGGGCGAAGGACTCTGATCCTCCCCGCTATCGTAGCGTCCCCCACGCCTGAGGTGGTAGCCTCGGCGCACCCTCTCGTCGAGGTGGGCCCGACGGCTGTGGTGATGGTGCTCGTTGCCGAGGCGACCCGAGGCCGCAGGCGCTGTGTTGCGCGTGCGCCCGGTGTGGACCGAGGCTTCCCGCATGAATCTGGAAGTCGCGGCGCGATGTTCCAAGGGGTACCCCTGCCTTCGGGAGGCGGAGCTTTGGGCCAGTCGGACCGCGGCGTCCTCCAGGAGATTCTTGAGCTCTCCCTGGATACGCCGCCCCTCGGTGGTTGATGGCTCCGGCATCGCGCGGAGAAGTATTGCCGCTGCGGCCAGGTTTTGGCCGACTCCACTGGAAACCGGTGGCGGCCTTACCCTGACGTCATCGGCGATGCGGTGTTGGATGCCCTGGGGGAGATGACGCGCTTCTCCAGACAGAGGTTGGCCCGCCCATTCCTGCCCGATGTCCCGGCGGATCGGCTCAAGTGTTCCTGCTCGAGCTGTGGGTCATGACCCCCCGCCGGGACGGGGACCACAGCTAGCTCCCGAAGGATGTCGACGCGAGGCACGGGCCTAGGGGGATCACCGTTCTCCAGTATACCAGGATGGTTGCCTTCGCCGGGACCCCCTAGATCGACGTGGAAACATTCGTGACTTGGACCACAGTCCTCGTCGCCGAGGCTGCGGCTACTGTCGGAACAGTCAGAAAGGCAGTAGTCACATGCGGTCATGAAGTCCCGCACGGCACTGGGGTTACCAAGTCCGGAGAAATCCCAACAGAAGTCGGGCTCGCCATCTTCCTCGGACCCCGAGGGCCCGTAGGTCGAGACGGCCGTCAGTCGGTCCCAGGGTGACCGCACACGATACCCCAGAGGGTTTGGACTCACCTCTATGAGAGTGTCCACCGAAGCAGAGTTGCTTGGCGGGTCGAGGCTGAATCCAAAAGGCGCAAGATGGGAATCGGTCGGTACCTTTTGGTCGACGGGCGGCGACGAAGTCACGTCAGGGACTGACTGCACCGTTGTCTCAGGTACGAGGGTGACGCCCAGCAAGTCCTTCGTGAGCGTGCTGGCATCGTCCATTTGCTTGAGGTTGGTGTGTTGCGGGGAGACGGCGCTCGTCTTCGTCTCAGACGCGAGGTCGATGCCCGACGCGCTCTCCGTTGGGGCGCCAGCGCCGTCGACTTGCTCGACAGCCAACGAGGTGCCGCCTCCTACTTGGCCTTGGTTGCTCCGCCTCCTCCTCCGTCGGCGGGGGAGGGGACGAGACAAGCCCGAATGTCGTCCTTCCACCACGTGGGGAAGGCGTCGTCGATTTCCCCGTCGGCGGGCGGGTTGTCGACCGCCATTGTCGCTGTCGCGCGGCGGGGGACCGACGAGTAAATTGTCGCCGCGTGCCCTAGCCCAGATGGGTCAGCGCGAGGCAGAATACGAAGGGGGAGAAGCAGCAGGAGGGAGACAGGCATGGGAGGTGGAACCCGCGGCCTTCGTGTTAGCCCCGCGCCCAGGTCGGGTGCGCTTGCAGTAGGGGGTTACAAGCGTCCACGCGGGAGGGAGCGAGCGGCCTTGCGCGAGCGCCGTCCCGTCCTTCCCCGCGCGGCCAACCCTCTGTAAGAGGGCCCTGGACCGCCCTTTTATAGGCGTAAGGAGAGGATCCAGGTGTACAATGGGGGGTGTAGCAGTGTGCTAACGTGTCTAGCGGAGGAGAGCTAGCGCCCTAAGTACATGCCATCGTGGCAGCCGGAGAGGTTTTGGCACCCAGTTCGTGTGGTGTCGTGGCCGTTGGAGGAGCGCTGGAGCCTGGCGGAAGGACAGCTGTCGGGGCTATCGAGTCCTTGCTGACGTCATCTTGCTTCCGTAAGGGGGCTGAGAGCCGCCGTCGTCACAGGGCATGCGGGGCGCCATCATTACTCGTATAGTGGAGCGAGCCAGATGGGACGCCGGTCTTGTTCCCCGTAGCCTGAGTCAGCTCGGGGTAGGGTAATGATGGTGCCTCCTGTCGACGTGGTCGGGCCGTGCCCTAGGTTGGGCGAGGTCGAGTCTGTCTTCCAAGGTCGAGGTCGAGTCCGAGCCCCCGGGTCGGACAAGGCGGAGACCGTTGGCTGAGGCCAGGGCTGAGTCCGAGCCCTGGGGTTAGGCGAAGTGGAGTTCGTCGTCCTTCGGGGCTGAGCCCGAGTCCGAGCCCTGGGGTCGGGCGAAGCGGAGTTCGTCGTCTTCCGGGGCTGAGTCCGAGTCCGGGCCCTGGGGTCGGGCGAAGCGGAGTTCGTCGTCTTCCGGGGCTGGGCCCGAGTCCGAGCCTTGGGGTCGGGCGGAGCGGAGTTCGTCGTCTTCCGGGGATGAGCCCGAGTCCGAGCCCTGGGGTCGGGCGAAGCGGAGTTCGTCGTCTTCCGGGGCTGAGCCCGAGTCCGAGCCCTGGGGTCGGGCGAAGCGGAGTTCGTCGTCTTCCGGGGCTGAGCCCGAGTCCGAGCCCTGGGGTCGGGCGAAGCGGAGTTCATCGTCTTCCGGGGCTGAGCCCGAGTCCGAGCCCTGGGGTCGGGCGGACCGGAGTTCGTCGTCTTCCGGGGCTGAGCCCGAGTCCGAGCCCTGGGGTCGGGCGAAGCGGAGTTTTCCATGGCACCTAGGGCCAGACTTGGCTGCTGTCAGCCTCACTCTGTCGAGTGGCTCAGCAGTCGGAGCGGCGCAGGCGGCGCTGTCCTCTTGTCAGACCGGTGAGTGGAGCGGTGAAGTGACTGCGGTCACATCGGCTCTGTCGACTGGAAGGCGTGCGTCAGGATAAAGGTGTCAGGCCACCTTTGCATTAAATGCCCCTGCGATTTGGTCGGTTGGCGTGGCGATTCGGCCAAGGTTGCTTCTTGGTGAAGACTGGGCCTTGGGTGAGCCGAAGGTGTGTCCGTTGCTGGAGGGGGTCCTCGGGCGAGACGTAGATCGTCCGGGGTCGGCTGCCCTTGCCTGAGGCTGGGCTCGGGCGAGGCGTGATCGCGTCCCTCGAATGGACCGATCCTTGTCTTAATCGCACCCATCAGGCCTTTGCAGCTTTGTGCTGATGGGGGTTACCAGCTGAGATTTAGGAGTCTTGAGGGTACCCCTAATTATGGTCCCCGACAAAAAGCAATGCTCAGCTTTAACCCCCTATTGTTGATCAGCCTTACACATCACATGAACTCCCACCTTTGGTGAGTTCATGCACATTATTCCCCACAACTTGTTGAGTGATGAACATGTGTGAGCTCAACCTTGCTGTCTCACACCCCCCCACAGGAGAAGAACAGGTGGTTTAAGAGGAGCCACACAACGTGGAGTTCGACTTGATCTAGGTGGCGTCTCCCAGTTGACTTTATGGCGCCAAGGATGGACTTTAGTTTGCTTTTATATTTATCTTTTATTTTGTAAGACTTTCGCTATGTAATAAATAATTTTATGCTATTTTGACATTTATATCTATACACTGTTATTATATGTGTTGTCTTCTTTGGCGCATATATGAGATGCACCCGGCTTTATCCCTTAAATCCGGGTGTGACAGTGGTCGACCCAAATAAAGTCAAGGACATTTTGGAATGGAAACCACCCACTACAGTACATCAAGTTCAAAGTTTTCTTGGAATGGCGGGATATTACCATCGTCTTATTCTAGATTTCTCCAAGATAGCTAAGCCTATTATTGAGTTACTAAAGAATCATGTCAAGTTTGTGTGGTCAGCCAAGTGCAACAAAGCTTTTGAGGAACTAAAGAAGTTGTTGACTACATCACTAGTATTGACACAACCTGATATTGAGAATTCATTTGATGTTTATTATGATGCTTCGGCATTGGCATTGGATGTGTACTTATGCAAGAAGGTCGAGTGATTGCTTATGCATTACGACAACTCAAGCATCATGAAGAGCATTACCCAACCCACGATCTCGAATTGGCTGCTGTTGTGCATACACTTAAGATTTGGCGCCATTATCTTTTGGGTAATACATGTCACATATATACCGACCATAAAAGTTTGAAGTACATTTTTACCCAATCTAAGCTGAATATGAGGCAAAGGAGATGGCTTGAGTTGATCAAGGACTATAATCTAGAAGTCCATTACCATCCTGGCAAAGCTAATGTCATGGCAGATGCTCTAAGCCAGAAGTCTCAGTGTAATTGTCTTTCGGTGAAGCCTTTGTCACCCTATGTTAGAAAATGGAAAGGATGAATTTGGGGATAATTCAGCATGGAACCCTAGCCAATCTTGTTCTTGAATCAACTATCCAAAGCCAAATCATTGAGGCTCAAAAGGTGAATAAGGGTATAACTCATATTAAGGACGGAGTTGAAGCAGGAAACACTACATGTTTTAGAATCAATGAAAATGGTGTCCTTTGGTTCAAACACCGTTTGGTAGTTCCAAAGGTACCTAAATTACGTCAACAAATATTGGATGAAGCTCATTTATCTCGGTATTCCATTCACCCTGGAAGCAATAAAATGTATCAAGATCAGAAGCAAAGGTTTTGGTGGACCAAGATGAAGGTAGAGATTGCTCGGTATGTAGCTAAATGTGACATTTGTCAACGTGTGAAAGCTATCCATTTGAAATCTGCCGAGCCATTACAACCTTTGCCCATTCTAGCCTAGAAATAGGAAGATATCAGCATGGACTTCATTGTTGGTTTACCCAAAACATGAAAAGGGTATGATTCTATCTGGGTGATTGTGGATCGTCTTATCAAGTTAGCTCATTTCCTACCAGTGAACAAGAGCAATTCAGTCCTTGCATATGCTAAGCTATATATTGCTCGTATTCTAAGTCTGCATGGTGTACCCAAGACCATCGTGTCGGATCGGGGTCCGCAACTTGTTGCCAAGTTTTAGGCAGAGTTGCACAAATCTTTGGGTACCAAGCTAATTCATAGTTCAGCTTATCATCTGCAACCAGTGGTCAAACTGAGAGGGTGAATCAGATCCTTGAAGATATGTTAAGAGCTTGTGTTCTCGCTTACTCAGATAAGTGGGATGAATGCTTGTATTTGGCTGAGTTCTCGTATAATAATAGTTATCAAGAAAGTATAAAGATGGCACCTTTTGAAGCGTTATATGGTCGAAGGTGTAGAACTCTGAATTGGTCCAAACCAGGTGAAAGGTGTTTCTTTGGGTCAGATTTGGTAAAAGAAGCAGAAGAAAAGGTCAAGCTAATTTAGCATCACTTGAAGATAGCCCAACATCGCCAAAAGAGTTATGCTGATAAGAGACGTCGATCTTTGATTTTCCATGTTGGTGATCATGTATATTTAAAAGTGTCACCAATGAAGGGTGTGGCTCGATTTGGTCTTAAAGGAAAACTTGCACCTCGCTATGTTGGTCCATTTCCAGTTCTTGAACGGTGTGGACCAATGGTTTATAAGGTGAAATTGCCAAAGAATCTTTCAGCAGTGCATAACATGTTTCACGTATCTCAGTTGAAGAAATATCTTCGAGTCCCTGAGCAAGTAGTTGAGGTTTCAGATGTTAACCTTGAACCTGATCTAATTTGCTCTAAACATCCTATTTGGGTTCTGGATGAAAAATATCAGGTCACACAAAGAAAAATTATCAAGTTCTACAAAATACAATGGAACCAATACTCAGAAGATGAAGCTACATGGGAATCAGAAGACTATCTAATGGAGCATTTTCCTCAGTTTTTAGATTCCTATAAATCTTAGGACTTGTGTATTTTGTCTTTGATGTAAATAAACAGGGTACACCCCTACCTTGTAAGAACAAATGTGGAATAAGATCATGACACGTTTCCTTTTCCATTACTTAGCCTAGTGTTTTAATCTCGAGACGAGATTCCTTTTTAGGGGGGAAGGATGTAACACCCCTGGTGTTACAAGAACTAAAACCATGGCATCTCATCATATGCATCAACATCATCTTATTTGATACACCTAGAGTGCATTACTAGGCCCAAAATTTCAAAACAAATGTAGTGTGTTGTGTTGTTGTGAGTCAGAGAAGTTCAAA
This sequence comes from Zea luxurians, assembly GCA_029449295.1. NCBI lineage: Eukaryota > Viridiplantae > Streptophyta > Magnoliopsida > Poales > Poaceae > Zea > Zea luxurians. Next base: position 23,787,613 of record JAOPSE010000004.1, read on the forward strand.
AACCCCGTTTTCAATCAAGTATAAGCAACCAACTTCTAAACTAGTGGCACTATGGACATGAGCTCTATATACCAAAGTTAGATCTTAGATTAAGGAGTAGCTTTACTTTTAAGTAATGGATTAAAGTTGAAAGGTTGTTGGAGAAAAGCATTCCCAATTGAAATCCTAAACTAGCCCCAAAATTGGAATTTAAAATCTAGTGAGAATTTGCTAAAAGTCCATATACCAAAGTTATAGATCTTGGAAAAGTGAACAACTTTCTTAGTTGGAGATTTCCATGTTGTGTGGAAAAGTATGGAGTAATTTGCAAAAGTTCAGAATTGGGGCAATTTGGATTTAGCACAAAATAGTTTTGTTTAGCTGACTTTGGACCTCTGTATCTTGTAATCCATGAGCCTTTAGTAAAACGTTGCTATAACAAACTTGTAGAGGTATTATAGGAGAACAACCTTTACTAAATGTGGTAGCCCTAAAACCATATGCAACTAGGAAAAAAGTGGTCCAATGTGGGCTGACAGGTTTGGATTTCAGACTGGCTGATTGAAAACTGAATTTCAGAAGTGCCAAGTTTGAAGCTCCTTGGTGATCAATCCATGTGCCTTTACACTGTAGTTATTGTAGCAAACTTGGATACTTATCCTAGGGGAGTAAATCTTAATAAGGGTCATGCCCCTAATGTTACTTGGAACTGGGAGGAAATGGTGCCCAAAACACGCTGTCAGACTTTGATTTCAGACTTGATTCAATTACCTAAAACTGAATTTCATGAGTTTTACTCAACTTTGGAGCTTTCTTGTGGCTAATCCATGGAGTTATGAACTATGGTTTCTATAGGAAAATCATATAAAAGTGAACAAGTTTTCTTAAATAAGTTTGATTTGGTGCTGCACTAAATTTGGAGTAAATTGTGCTCAAACTCTCTCTGTTAGGTGTGGGTTCAGCTTTTGGTTTAGTTAGCTGAATCTGAATATCAGTATTTTCACCCCACTTTGAAGCACTATAACTCTTGATCCATGATTATTTGACCTAGGGTTGCTGCAGAAAGTTTGTAGAGGTATGTTTTGTGAGCAAATTTTGTTACCTAAGGTCAGCCTATTATTATTGAAAATTGGGAGAAAATTTGCTCCAAATTGATCCTGTCAGGTTCATGTGTTCAGGTAGCCGAAGTAGAAAATTCAGTGTATTGGAAGGAACTTTGGGGCATTGTAACTTTTGACCTGGGTGCTTTTAGCTCTGAGATTCCATAGCAAGGTGGTAGAGGTTTGTTTTGTGATCATAATTGGTTAGGCTTGGTCGACCTGGTTCAGGTGGGCAGTAGAATGTTGGACTCGATAAACTTCAGTGTGGATTTTTAACTATAAGCCAGATCTTTATGCACAGTTGATGGCGGTTAGTTTTGGCCTGTGGTGTTGTGGATATGTGAGGGTGTCTGTGGGGATGTAAGGATAGACCTTGAGTTCCAAATATCTAAGCCTAAGGAAGTTTATAACTTATCTCCTAAGTGGTGGCTATCTGTTTGCCTGCTTCTCTATTAAACATCCTAGGGATCAGACAGTTGCTGTCCTGCTATGATATGAGTCCTGCATAGTGAGATGGACAGACACTGCGTGTCCTGTTTCATGCAACTCCTAACCCTCGGTGTGTGCATAGTGAGATGGACAGACACTGCTTGTTACCGTGGCCACCAGTGTAGTGCTGTTCTCCCTGCCTGAACTCGCCCCGCATCGTCGACGGACATTTAGATTGACGAACATTTAGGTCTTACGAACATGTTCTTCGTGCTCGTAATTTCTTTCTTATATTTTTGTCGTTGTCGTCGCTGTTCCCCATCCTGGTGACCACGCCGACCAATGTTCCCACCCCGCCGTGACCAAGGCTTTCCAAGGTGATGCTTGTTTGTTATGTTCATGTTCCCTCACCCCCTTATGACAATCAAGTTCATGCAGCTTTTCGTTTGAACGCCGCCGGATCGTTGGCCTACCCTGTCCGTGGCCACCTCACCTCGCCGTCGCGTTCCAGGTCCAAATCGGTAGCGAGTAGGTTCAAGTCCCGATTTGCTTCGCGGTGAGCTCCATGCGCTCTCCATATGTTTTGCTAGTGCAGCGGGTTAGTGGTGGAGCCGTGTCGGCGTCGAAGTAGACGCAGCGCCGCCGCCGGCGTACGCGGGGAAAGCAGCGCGAACGCACACGAGTTCTGGAACCTGGGTTGTCAGCGCAGCTTTTGTTCCTGGTAATTGGGCTGGCTGGGCGAGTTTTGGTCCAGTCTATTATGAAATTTCTTTATTAATTAACTGATAACTTGTAAACTAGGTTAAAAATTGTAGAAAAATTGGAAAAATGTGAAACAAATCTGTGGGGTTCATTAAATGGTGTAGTTTCTGTTACAATTAATTTTGGAATTTTTACAACAAATAGTAAATTTTGGCTAACTAAAAGATGCTCTTAAAAGGATTAAATGAATTTTAGTAGTAAAACTAAATCTCCAAAAATTATGAAAATTGGTGGGGAAACTATTTAACACAACATTAGCCATTGGTAAAAATTTGAACCAGTTTGGGATTGGTTTGCCCAAAAAACCTTGAAATAGCTAAATAGCAATATTTAAATTCACAAATCTAGTGTTAATATATGTTTAAAAGGAGTTTGAATCTATAAATTGTTGGGTAACAACCTTGGTAGACTTAAGTTTGTTTAGTTCTCTGGTTTTTTCTAAGTAACTTCAGTTTGGTCCTTCGCATGTAGTGTTAGGCTATATAAGAATGTGGGTATACTTGTCATATGCTTGGTTTTGTTGTGTTTATGTGCTCCACCTCTCCCTTGTGAGAGTTTGCATGGAGTACCATTATATAAACATTCATGTATTTGTAATTGACTTGTAGAACATGTAGAAGAAGTGGTGTTTGAAGATGGAGCTTACTATCTAGTGGTGCCATTCCCTATAACTAATTATCATAATAGCAGGATTTTAGGATCTTCCCCTGCAATAAGGCAAGCCCCCGTTACATTTGCCACCTTCCTTGTATTTATAAAAATTTATCACTTATATGCTGCATTAGGTGATAGGAGTTGATTGATTAAACACTTGGTACATTACCATCCTTGAAAGGTTGATTGCCATACCTTATTACCTGTTTTATAAAAACTAGTGATGCTTAGTCATGCTGATAGAATAAGAAAAATGTTTTTGATCTATGACTCATGTTTTTACAAAATAAAATGAGCTTGGATAATGAAGGCATCAAATCATGATGATGAATTCATTATTGAAGCATGGCCCCTCTATCAGGCGCCAAAGTTTTGAAATAGTTTAAAACGACACCACACATTGAGCTGGAGAGGTCGCCCGTCTGTGTCGATTAAGGACCGTACCGATTGTATGCCTATTGATCGAGAACTTTTTAGCTGGCCACATACCTCGTCATGGGTAAGCCTGAACCCGGCTACTCCATATGTGAAAAGATAATCGCGCACTGGGAGTGGAGAAATGGTGGGAGTGGCGTGTACCCTCCTGGCACGTGGCTGGATGGTGGAGTACCGTACTCTCAGGTGGCGCGGACCGGTTCACATAGTGGATGACCCGTGGGAAGGGTAGACATATGCAAGGGTTAAGTGCTACATATGTCGTGTGGTTGGAGATCCCAAGCTAGGTATTAATCGATTCTAATCGCCGTTATTTCTTGGTCTTGAAGACTGCTCTACATCGTAGATAACAAGTATAACAAAGTTTTGGTTAAAAGAAATCTTGTGTAGGCCAAGTGAATGATCTAGATTAGGAAACTCTAGAGACAGGTTAGAAGATTTAGGTAATGACCTAACTTGTGAAATAAAACTTGGCTTAAGGATCCATTATTAGTAAGATTTTATGCAAAAGGGAGTCCTTGATAATTGATGAACTTTTCCCTTGATTCCCAAAAGCTAGCATGCCCTTGAGAGTCTTTTCCTTAGTCGGGTAAGTCTTGCTGAGTAATTGCCTACTCAGGATTTTATTCCCTATGTTGTTGTAGGAAAGACTTTTGAAGCCTTTGGCTTTATTAGTAGCTTCTTGTGGAGGCCTTGAAGCTTAGATTACTTATGTGTATCTCTTTTGGAAAGGCTTCACCTTCCCAAGTACTATAGTTAAGTTATACACTTTGAAGACTATTAGGACTTGCAATAATTTCAATCCATTTTATGTTGTAAAACTTGAGTTCTGGAATGTAAGGTGTATTTTATAAAAGTCTTCCACTCTATCTCCAATGTGTGTGTATCAAATGTGATTACTGTAATATGCCTGTTATGTGGGAGGTCCTTAGGATGATGAGTTCAAGTTGATGAACTCGATAGCCTTGTTAAGTTACCTAGTACACATGCATTGATATCTGAGGCCATTAAGGCAAGGATTAGTGCATGTGGCTCTGATAACTTGGGAGAGCTGTCACATCTATGGTAAGGTTTGCAAAAAGAGAAGACAAATCATCATTCTTTTCACTAGGGCTACCCTCATCATCGAAAGTAGTATATTTGGGGGTGTCTCTAGAGTATACCTTCTTCTTTTTGCCCTCCTTGGCCATGAGACACTTGTGGACGACGTTGGGGAAGAGGACACCCTTGTTGATGGCAATGTTGGAGGCATCCTCATTGGAGGAGGAGTCGGTAGAGATCTCGTCGGAGTCCCACTCCTTTCCCATGTGCGCCCCACCACCCTTCTTCTTGTGGTAGTACTTCTTCTCCGTCTTCTTCTTCCCCTTCTTGCCATCGTCCGTGTAACTATCACATGCATATGGACATTTATAAATATAATGACCGAACTTACCACACCTGTAGCAAACCCTCTTGGAGAGGAGTTTGTACTCCTTCCCTTTCCTTTGCTTGAGGATTTGCTCGAAGCTCTTAACGATAAGAGTCATCTCCTCATTGTCAAGCTTGGTGTCACACCCAGTTTTGGAAGGTCAACCGAATGCGAACCATGTACGTGCTAGGATCAGAATTTCCTGTACACAGCGATTACAGAAATGACATCATAGCATAATGCTTCGAATAATAATAAAGAGTAAGTAATAATATTAAAGACTAGGGTCATTTACATAATATAGATCAAAGTGCACATAATAGAAACACAGCCAACATAAATAATCCACCACAGGTAGCTGACTGGGGGAGGTCGCTAGCCTAATCCTCGAACTCGTCGAAGTCCTGGAACTCCTGGAGATCCGCATCGACACTTTCTTCTTCTTCTTCTTTACCTAAGCATAGATTGCACCAACGGCAATCTAGTGTTTTGTGAAAGCAAGGGTGAGTACACATCAACGTACTCAGCAAATGTCCCGTTTGGCTGAGGTGGACTAGCTTTATGTGGAGTTAAGCTCAAAGCAGTTGCTTTTAGTTAGTCAGGTATTTATTATTAGTGGAAGCCGAGTTTTAGCAACAACCAACCCGTGGATCATTTCCTCATCGAGGAACATCATTATCATCATCGAACCAAAACCATTAATAGAATCATTACATCTCGAACCATCTGTAGCTCAGATCATATGTATCTCTAATCAATGGAGCTCCCAAGGCCGCTCATAACCATGAGCATGGCTGATATATCAGTTTCATGCCTCTGCATAGGTCGGACACTTTACCCATGAGCCATGATTCCTAATTTGCCCGGGGATCATGACTCCCCATTGATCACTTCCAAGGTGAACTTGTAGGGTCTCACTATGAAGCCTTTACAAAGATTCCCTGAAGATGTAGCCACCCGTTATGTTTCCTAAATGAACCACACTCCTCCCCAAGGGGCAAACCAGCCTCGGCAGAGCGAGCCACATACACCGAGCCCCATTGACAGCGACGGTGAAGCAAACTACACCTCAGTTCCTCTAATTAATTAGCTAAGGGCATCACATACCACCCTCATGGCTGCACTATTTTCCCAGGTGGTCATCCAACGAACATGTCCTTATGGAGAAGTACTCAAGAAACCGCCCGAGCCTCCTTTAGAATCACAAGCTCATAATCATAATCAAGATAGCATCATCGTATCATAAATATTCTCATCATGTTCATTGATTAAAGTAAAGCAATAGCATGAAGCTAACCATAGTAACCCAAAAGGTAATCAAGGACAAGGTAAATAGAAAGCTAGTCAATCCTTAGGTGGATCATGGTATGCGGGATAGTGAGTTATAAAGTAAATAGGATAATGGGTCAGAGGACACTTGCCTTCACGAACTAGCTGCTGCTCATGGTCTTCGCCTGCAACTCCTTCGGACTCTGCCAATGGACCATTATCTATATGAGTTCAAACATACATTCCACAATCTTAACGTAGAAAGAAACAATACACCACACAATAAAATATACAACTAAATAGACACGCTGCGTAGGACTCGCATCTACGACTATGCAAGAAAAGATGCTAATTTTGTTCTTACAACATTATTTTATTAGCCTTACCTCTTTAAAATTCAACCGAGTTGAAAATTTCTCTTGTAGATGGTTCGTACCATTCAAACCACTCAGATCAACACCAACCACATCCCTCCGCCACGACAAGTTTCTATCTACCCAGTGGTAGTCGAGGAAATTCCTGTGGATCTCCCTCGCATTCGTGTGGAGAATGGAGTCATTCTGGAGGACATCTCGGAGGAGTTTCTGCCTATGCCCACCCCGTTGGCCGAGTCACTAGCCTTCGCAGCTGGATCGTCAGCTTCAGCACCGCCAGCACCAGCAGTCCAAGCCCCTGCTCTCGGAGGCGGTGACCCAGACGACTCTGGTGACGATGATGAAGACGACGACGAAGAAGAAGACAAGGAGAACGTCAACGAGGAAGCCAATGGTGAACAGCAGGACCACTTCATGGGTATAGGGCATGTCCCCGAATATTATACATCAATGTTCGAGATAGGGCACTTCCCTAACCTACTGCAGAATGTTCTGCATGCGTTGGGAACCTACGTCCAACCCCTGTACGAGAAAAGGCGAGTGTACGAGCCTCCTCGGGCTTGCTACTACATCACTCGCATTCATGTCAGGGTGATGGATGCAGGGGATAGAGGGTTCAAGACTCTATCAGTTCATGAGTCTCTGACACCACTATCAACTTACGCTGCTTCGGTCAGCGATGCTGCTAGGCGAACTCTATGGTCCCTCAGCCACACCTACCGGCAGTAGGTGCACGACACGAAGTACAGGCATCTTCCTCTGCATCTTCGTGGAGGAAGCCAGACCAGCATTGTTCTAGGAGGAGTTGGAGAAGATCGCCTCAACACTCTAGCTGGTGTAGTGGTAGGTCTTAACACTGACCTGGACAGTGCTACCCTGGACCTCTCTAGGGTTCACTTGGAGCTGGAGGATGCACACACAAGGATTGCAGCCCTGGAAGCTTAGCTTGAAGGAAGGGATCCCCCTGAAGCCCAAGTCCCTGCTATGGCGTTGTCCCCTCCCCGCAAGAGGATCCGCTATGGAGAACCAGGATCCATCACCATGCTACTACAAATTTTTATGTTATATTGTAATAAGATAGTTTTTGCGCTAGACGATGAACATTTCCTTTATAATATCATGCTTATAATAATAACAACCATGTGATGGTGTTGGTTGGAATGTTTGATTTGGATTTTTGCTTGAGTGCAATGGTCTTATGGAATGATGGCCATAAGAACAAAAAAACTTAACTTTAAGAATAAGCTATTCCCCTCTAGAATCTTTCTTTACTCCTCACTTACCTAAGAATTGCACTTTCTAACCAACCAGATGGTGAACGCTCGCTCAGGTCCCAAGAACAACAGAAACTAGCGTGGTCAGCAGTTGCCGCCTGAAAGGGAATTAGGCTTACACCTATATTCCTAAGTTGATTTTGGTGGTTGAATTGCCCAACACAAATAATTGGACTAACTAGTTTGCCCAAGTCTATAAGTTATACATGTACCAAAGGTTCACAAAAGGCCAATAAAAAGACCAAGAAAAGGGTTCAACAAAAAGAGCAAAGGGACAACCGAAGGTACCCTGGTCTGGCGCACCGGACTGTCCGGTGCACCACCGGACATGTCCGGTGCACCAGGGTTCTCCACACGCTGAAATCCTCACCTTCGGGAAAACGCAGAGTCGCTCCGCTATAATTCACCGGACTGTGCGGTGTACACCGGACAGTGTCCGGTGCTCCAGGAATGAAGCGACTCAGAACTCGCTAGCTTCGGGAATTCGCAACGGCTTCTCCGCTATAATTCACCGGACATGTCCGGTGTACACCAGACTGTCCGGTGTAACTACGGAGCAACTGCTATTTCGGCGCCAACGGTCACCTGCAGCGCATTAAATGCGCGCCAGAGCGCGCAGAAGACAGGCACGCGCGAAGAGGCGCACCGGACACTCTACAGTGCATGTCCGGTGCGCCACCGGACATCCAGGCGGGCCCAGCATCAGAGCTCCAACGGTCGGAACCCTAACGTTCGGGTGACGTGGCTGGCACACCAGTCATGTCCGGTGTGCACCGGACTGTCCGGTGCACCATGCGACAGACAGCCTCCACCCAAACGGCTAGTTTGGTGGTTGGGGCTATAAATACCCCCAACCACCCCACATTCAAGTCATCCAAGTTTTCCACTTCTCAACCACTTATAAGAGCTAGGCATTCAATTCTAGACACACCCAAGTGATCAAATCCTCTCCAATTCCACACAAGGCTTTAGTGATTAGCGAGAGAGATTTGCCGTGTTCTTTTGAGCTCTTGCGCTTGGATTGCTTCTTTTCTTTCTCTCTTGTTCTTGTGATCAAAACTCCATTGTAACCGAGGCAAGAGACACCAATTGTGTGGTGGTCCTTGCGGGGAAGTTTTGTTCTCGGTTTGATTTGAGAAGAGAAGCTCACTCGGTCCGAGGGACCGTTTGAGAGAGGGAAAGGGTTGAAAGAGACCCGGTCTTTGTGACCACCTCAACGAGGAGTAGGTTTGCGAAAACCGAACCTCGGTAAAACAAATCCACGTGTCACATTCTTCATTCGCTTGCGATTTGTTTTGCGCCCTCTCTCTCGGACTCTTTATTATTTCTAACGCTAACCCGGCTTGTAGTTGTGTTTATATTTGTAAATTTTAGTTTCGCCCTATTCACCCCCCCTCTAGGCGACTTTCAATTGGTATCAAAGCCCGATGCTTCATTAGAGCCTAACCGCTCGAAGTGATGTCGGGAGATCACGCCAAGAAGGAGATGGAGACCGGCGACAAGCCCACTACAAGCCACGGGTCGACTTCATCGAAAGAGTCCCGCAACAAGAGGAAGGAGAAGAAGAACTCCTCCAACAAAGGGAAGGGGAAGGAGAAGAAATCCTCTTCCCACAAGTCGCATCGGAGAGGCGACAAGCACAAGAGGATGAGGAAAGTGGTCTACTATGAGACCGACACTTCATCAACGTCGACCTCCGGCTCCGACGCGCCGTCCGTCACTTCTAAGCGCCAAGAGCGCAAGAAGTATAGTAAGATCCCCCTACGCTACCCTCGCACTCCTAAACATACACCTTTACTTTCCGTCCCATTAGGCAAACCACCAACATTTGATGGTGAAGATTATGCTAGGTGGAGTGATATGATGTGGTATCACCTAACCTCACTCCACAAAAGTATATGGGATGGTGTTGAGTTTGGTGTACAGGTACCATCCGTAGGGGATGAAGATTATGATGAGGACGAAGTGGCCCAAATCGAGCACTTCAACTCCCAAGCCACCACTATACTCCTCACCTCTCTAAGTCGAGAGGAGTATAACAAGGTGCAAGGGTTGAAGAGCGCCAAGGAGATTTGGGACATGCTAAAGACCGCGCACGAAGGAGATGAGGTGACCAAGATCACCAAACGGGAAATGATCGAGGGGGAGCTCGGTCGCTTCCGTCTTCACCAAGGGGAGGAGCCACAAGACATGTACAACCGGCTCAAAACCTTGGTGAACCAAGTGCGCAACCTCGGGAGCAAAAAATGGGATGACCACGAAGTGGTTAAGGTTATTCTAAGATCACTTGTTTTCCTTAACCCTACTCAAGTTCAATTAATTCGTGGCAATCCTAGATATACTCAAATGACCCCTGAGGAAGTTATAGGTAATTTTCTGAGCTTTGAGTTGATGATCAAAGGCTCAAAGAAGATCAACGAGCTTGACAGCCCCTCCACGTCCGAAGCACAACCGGTCGCATTCAAGGCGACGGAAGAAAAGACGGAGGAATCTACTCCAAGTCGAATACCCATCGATGTCTCCAAGCTCGACAATGAGGAGATGGCGCTCATCATCAAGAGCTTCCGTCAAATCCTCAAGCAAAGGAGGGGGAAAGATTACAAGCCCCGCTCCAAGAGAGTGTGCTACAAATGTGGTAAGCCCGATCATTTTATAGCAAAATGCCCACTATCTAGTGACAGTGATAGGGGCGACGACAAGAAGGGCAAGAGAAGAGAAAAGAAGAGGTACCACAAGAAGAAGGGCGGCGATGCCCATGTTTGCCGGGAGTGGGACTCGGACGAGAGCTCCACCGACTCCTTCTCCGACGAGGACGCTGCCAACATCGCCATCACCAAGGGCCTCCTCTTCCCCAACGTCGGCCACAAGTGCCTCATGGCAAAGGACATCAAAAGGAAGAAGGTAAAATCAAGATCCTCCACTAAATATGAAACCTCTAGTGATGAGGATAATGCTAGTAATGAGGAGGATAACTTGCGTATTCTTTTTGCCGACCTAAACATGCAACAAAAAGAAAAACTAAATGAGCTAATTAGTGCCATCCATGAAAAGGATGATCTCTTGGACTCCCAAGAGGACTTCCTAATCAAGGAAAATAAAAAGCATGTTAAGGTTAAAAATGCTTATGCTCTAGAAGTAGAGAAATGTGAAAAATTGTCTAGTGAGCTAAGCACTTGCCATGAGACCATTAACAACCTTAGAAATGAGAATGCTAATTTGGTAGCTAAGGTTGATTCACATGTTTGTAATGTTTCAACTCCCAATCCTAGAGATGTTAATGTTGATTTACTTGCTAAGATTGATGAGTTGAATGTTTCTCTTGCTAGCCTTAGGATTGAAAATGAAAGATTGCTTGCTAAGGCAAAAGATTTTGATGTTTGCAATGTTACTATTTCTAACCTTACAAGTGAAAATGATGTATTACATGCTAAGGTTGTAGAATTAAAATCTTGCAAACCCTCTACATCTACCATTGAGCATGTTTCCATTTGCACTAGATGTAGAGATATTGATGTTGATGCTATTCATGACCACATGGCTTTAATTAAACAACAAAATGATCATATAGCAATATTAGATGCTAAAATTGCCGAGCATAACTTAGAAAATGAAAAGTTTAAATTTGCTAGAAGTATGCTCTATAGTGGGAGATGCCCTGGCATCAAGGATGGCATTGGCTTCCAAAGGGGAGACAATGTCAAACTTAGTACCCCTCCTAAGAAATTGTCTAACTTTGTTAAGGGCAAGGCTCCCATGCCTCAGGATAACGAGGGCTACATTTTGTACCCTGCCGGCTATCCTGAGAGCAAAATTAGGAGAATTCATTCTAGGAAGTCTCACTCTGGCCCTAACCATGCTTTTATGTATAAGGGTGAGACATCTAGCTCTAGGCAACCAACCCGTGCTAAGTTGCCTAAAAAGAAAACTCCTAGTGCATCAAATGATCATAGCATTTCATTTAAAACTTTTGATGCATCTTATGTTTTAACTAACAAATCCGGCAAGGTAGTTGCCAAGTTTGTTGTGGGCAAACACAAGGGCTCCAAAACTTGTGTTTGGGTACCCAAAGTTCTTGTTTCTAATGCCAAAGGACCCAAAACCGTTTGGGTGCCTAAAGTCAAGAACTAAACTTGTTTTGTAGGTTTATGCATCCGGGGGCTCAAGTTGGATCATCGATAGCGGGTGCACAAACCACATGACAGGGGAGAAGAAGATGTTCTCCTCCTACGAGAAAAACCAAGATCCCCAACGAGCTATCACATTCGGGGATGGAAACCAAGGTTTGGTCAAAGGTTTGCGTAAAATAGCTATATCTCCTGACCATTCCATTTCCAATGTTTTTCTTGTTGATTCATTAGATTACAATTTGCTTTCCGTATCCCAATTATGTCAAATGGGCTACAACTGTCTCTTTACTGATGTAGGTGTCACTGTCTTTAGAAGAAGTGATGATTCAATAGCCTTTAAGGGAGTGTTAGAGGGTCAGCTATACTTGGTAGATTTTGATAGAGCTGAACTCGACGCTTGCTTAGTTGCTAAGACTAACATGGGTTGGCTCTGGCACCACCGACTAGCCCATGTTGGGATGAAGAATCTTCATAAGCTTCTAAAGGGAGAACACATTTTAGGATTAACAAATGTTCATTTTGAGAAAGACAGGATTTGTAGCGCATGCCAAGCCGGGAAGCTGGTTGGTGTTCATCATCCACACAAGAACATCATGACGACTGACAGGCCACTGGAGCTCCTACACATGGACCTATTCGGCCCGATCGCTTACATAAGCATCGGCGGGAGTAAGTACTGTCTAGTTATTGTGGATGATTATTCTCGCTTCACTTGGGTGTTCTTTTTGCAGGAAAAATCCCATACCCAAGAAACCTTAAAGGGATTCTTGAGACGGGCTCAAAATGAGTTCGGCTTAAGAATCAAGAAAATTAGAAGCGACAACGGTACGGAGTTCAAGAACTCACAAATTGAAGGCTTCCTTGAGGAGGAGGGCATCAAGCATGAGTTCTCTTCTCCCTACACCCCACAACAAAATGGTGTAGTGGAGAGGAAGAATCGAACTCTACTGGACATGGCAAGAACTATGCTTGATGAGTACAAGACGCCGGATCGGTTTTGGGCCGAGGCGGTTAACACCGCTTGCTACGCCATCAACCGGTTATATCTACACCGAATCCTCAAGAAGACATCATACGAACTCCTAACCAGTAAAAAGCCCAATATTTCATATTTTAGAGTTTTTGGTAGCAAATGCTTTATTCTTGTTAAAAGAGGTAGAAAATCTAAATTTGCTCCTAAAACTGTAGAAGACTTTTTACTAGGATATGACTCAAACACAAGGGCATATAGAGTCTTTAACAAGTCCTCAAGACTTGTTAAAGTTTCTTGTGACGTTGTGTTTGATGAGACTAACGGCTCTCAAGTAGAGCAAGTTGATCTTGATGAGATAGGTGAAGAACAGGCTTCGTGCATCGCGCTAAGGAACATGTCCATTGGGGATGTGTGCCCTAAGGAATCCGAAGAGCCTCCACATGCACAAGATCAACCATCCTCCTCCATGCAAGCATCTCCACCAACTCAAAATGAGGACGAGGCTCAAGTTGATAAAGGAGAAGATCAAAGAGTTGAGCCACCTCAAGATGACGGCAATGATCAAAGGGGAGATGCAAATAATCAAGACAAGGAGGATGAAGAACCAAGGCCGCCACACCCAAGAGTCCACAAAGCAATCCAACGAGTTCACCCCGTCGACACCATCCTCGGCGACATTCATAAGGGGGTAACCACTAGATCTCGTGTTGCACATTTTTGTGAACATTACTCTTTTGTTTCCTCTATTGAGCCACATAGGGTAGAGGAAGCACTCCAAGATTCGGATTAGGTGATGGCGATGCAAGAGGAGCTCAACAACTTCACGAGGAATGAGGTATGGCATTTAGTTCCACGTCCTAACTAAAATGTTGTAGGGACCAAGTGGGTCTTCCGCAACAAGCAATATGAGCATGGTGTGGTGACAAGGAACAAAGCTCGACTTGTGGCCAAGGGGTATTCACAAGTCGAAGGTTTGGATTTTGGTGAAACCTATGCACCCGTAGCTAGGCTTGAGTCAATTCGTATATTATTAGCCTATGCTACTTACCATGGCTTCAAGCTTTACCAAATGGACGTGAAGAGTGCCTTCCTCAATGGACCAATCAAGGAAGAGGTCTACGTTGAGCAACCTCCCGACTTTGAAGACAGTGAGTATCCTAACCATGTCTATAGGCTCTCTAAGGCGCTTTATGGGCTCAAGCAAGCCCCAAGAGCATGGTATGAATGCCTAAGAGATTTCCTTATTGCTAATGGCTTCAAAGTCGGCAAGGCCGATCCTACTCTATTCACTAAAACTCTTGACAATGATTTGTTTGTATGCCAAATTTATGTTGATGATATTATATTTGGGTCTACTAACGAATCTGCATGTGAAGAATTTAGTAGGATCATGACACAGAAATTCGAGATGTCTATGATGGGGGAGTTGAAGTATTTTCTAGGATTCCAAGTCAAGCAACTCCAAGAAGGCACCTTCATTAGCCAAACGAAGTATACTCAAGACATTCTAACCAAGTTTGGGATGAAGGATGCCAAGCCCATCAAGACACCCATGGGAACCAATGGGCATCTCGACCTCGACACGGGAGGTAAATCCGTCGATCAAAAGGTATACCGGTCGATGATAGGTTCTTTACTCTATTTATGTGCATCTCGACCGGACATTATGCTTTCCGTATGCATGTGTGCAAGATTCCAAGCCGACCCTAAGGAATCTCACCTTACGGCCGTAAAACGAATCTTGAGATATTTGGCTTATACTCCTAAGTTTGGGCTTTGGTACCCTCGGGGATCCACATTTGATTTGATTGGTTATTCGGATGCCGATTGGGCGGGGTGTAAGATTAATAGAAAGAGCACATCGGGGACTTGCCAGTTCTTGGGAAGATCCTTGGTGTCTTGGGCTTCTAAGAAGCAAAATTCTGTGGCTCTTTCTACCGCCGAAGCTGAGTATATTGCTGCAGGCCATTGTTGCGTGCAATTGCTTTGGATGAGGCAAACCCTGCGGGACTATGGTTACAAATTAACCAAAGTTCCTCTTCTATGTGATAATGAGAGTGCAATCCGCATGGCGGATAATCCCGTTGAGCATAGCCGCACTAAACACATAGCCATTCGGTATCATTTTCTTAGGGATCACCAACAAAAGGGGGATATCGAGATTGCATACATTAATACTAAAGATCAATTAGCCGATATCTTTACCAAGCCACTAGATGAACAAACTTTTACCAAACTTAGGCATGAGCTCAATATTCTTGATTCTAGGAATTTCTTTTGCTAAATTTGCACACATAGCTCATAAGTATACCTTTGATCATGTCTCTTTTATATATGCTATTACTAATGTGTTTTCAAGTGTATTTCAAACCTAGTCATAGGTGTATTGAAAGGGAATTGGAGTCTTCGGCGAAGACAAAGGCTTCCACTCCACTCTACTACTCATCCTTCGCCGTCACTTCGGGCATCTCTCCGTCTTTGGTATAATCTTCACTCATATGTTTTATTTGCCAAAGGGGAGAAAGTAGTTATCAAAGGGCTTATATCTCACTCAAAGTATCCGTTTTTGGCGATTCATGCCAAAGGGGGAGAAAGTATGAGCCCAAAGCAAAAGGACCGCACCACCACCCTAATTTTAAAAATGATTTTCAATTGGTGAATTTCAAATTGGTATCTTATTGTGTTCAAAAGGGGGAGCAAGTAGTATTTTCAAAATTGATGTCTTAAAACCCTCTTGAACACTAAGAGGAGAATTTATTGAGGGGGAGTTTTGTTTAGTCAAAGGAAAAGCATTTGAAACAAGGGGACAAAATTTCAAATCTTGAAAATGCTTCGCAAAATCTTATTCATTTACCTTTGACTATTTGCAAAAAAAAGAGGACATTGAAAAGGATTTACAAAAAGGATTTGCAAAAACAAAACTTGTGGTGCAAGCGTGGTCCAAAATGTTAAAAATAAAGAAACAGTCCATGCATATCTAGTAAGTGATATTTATTGGCTCAATTCTAAGTAACCTTTGCTCTTGCATATGCAAACTAGTTCAAATTATGCACTTCTATATTTGCTTTGGTTTGTGTTGGCATCAATCACCAAAAAGGGGGAGATTGAAAGGGAATTAGGCTTACACCTATATTCCTAAGTTGATTTTGGTGGTTGAATTGCCCAACACAAATAATTGGACTAACTAGTTTGCCCAAGTCTATAAGTTATTCAGGTACCAAAGGTTCACAAAAGGCCAATAAAAAGACCAAGAAAAGGGTTCAACAAAAAGAGCAAAGGGACAACCGAAGGTACCCTGGTCTGGCGCACCGGACTGTCCGGTGCACCACCGGACATGTCTGGTGCACCAGGGTTCTGCACACGCTGAAATCCTCACCTTCGGGAAAACGTAGAGTCGCTCCGCTATAATTCACCGGACTGTCCGGTGTACACCGGACAGTGTCCGGTGCTCCAGGAATGAAGCGATCAGAACTCGCCAGCTTCGGGAATTCGCAACGGCTTCTCCGTTATAATTCACCAGACATGTCCGGTGTACACTGGACTGTCCGGTGTAACTGCGGAGCAACGGCTATTTCGGCGCCAACGGTCACCTGCAGCGCATTAAATGCGCGCCAGAGCGCGCAGAAGACAGGCACGCGCGAAGAGGCGCACCGGACACTCTACAGTGCATGTCCGGTGTGCCACCGGACATCCAGGCGGGCCCAGCATCAGAGCTCCAACGGTCAGAACCCTAACGTTCGGGTGACGTGGCTGGCGCACCAGTCATGTCCGGTGTGCACCAAACTGTCCGGTGCACCATGCGACAGACAGCCTCCACCCAAACGACTAGTTTGATGGTTGGGGCTATAAATACCCCCAACCACCCCACATTCAAGTCATCCAAGTTTTCCACTTCTCAACCACTTACAAGAGCTAGGCATTCAATTCTAGACACACCCAAGTGATCAAATCCTCTCCAATTCCACACAAGGCTTTAGTGAATAGCGAGAGAGATATGTCGTGTTCTTTTGAGCTCTTGCGCTTGGATTGCTTCTTTTCTTTCTCACTTGTTCTTGTGATCAAAACTCCATTGTAACCGAGGCAAGAGACATCAATTGTGTGGTGATCCTTGCGGGGAAGTTTTGTTCTCGGTTTGATTTGAGAAGAGAAGCTCACTCGGTCCGAGGGACCGTTTGAGAGAGGGAAAGGGTTGAAAGAGACCCGGTCTTTGTGACCACCTCAACGGGGAGTAGGTTTGCGAAAACCGAACCTCGGTAAAACAAATCCGCGTGTCACATTCTTCATTCGCTTGCGATTTGTTTTGCGCCCTCTCTCTCGGACTCTTTATTATTTCTAACGCTAACCCGGCTTGTAGTTGTGTTTATATTTGTAAATTTCAGTTTCGCCCTATTCACCCCCTCTAGGCGACTTTCACCGCCATTGCCACCAAACCCCAATATGGAGCAATTTATTGCAGTGCAAATGCAACGTCTGCAAGGGCTCACTGCTTCTGTGTAGAAGATACAACAAAACTAGCAGAACCAGCAGAACCAGCAGCAACAACAGAATGCACCCCAAGCTAGAGACAAGTATCGGGATTTTATGAGCCACCACCCGCCTGCTTTCTCTCATGTGGTTGACCCCTTGGATGTCGATGACTGGCTTAAGGTTATCAGGAAGAAACTAGACATCACCCAGTGCAATGACCGAGAGAAGGTTTTATATGCTTCCGGAAGACTCGAAGGCACCGCGTCCGACTGGTGGGATGCTTTCACAGTGGCCCATGCAAACGCAGATACTATAACTTGGCAGGAATTCCAGGAAAATTTCCATGCTCATCATATTCCCTCGAGAATAATGAAACTAAAGAAGAAGGAGTTCTTATCCCTCACTCAAGGAGGTATCTCCGTTAGTGAGTACCGTGATCGTTTCACCCAACTTTCTCGCTACGCACCGAAAGAAGTGGACACTGATGAGAAACACCAAGAACATTTCCTGGATGGTTTGATTGGCCACTAAACTATCAGCTGTAGAGTCAAACATTCCCTAACTTCCAGACTCTGCTGAACAAGTCAATTGGCCTTGATAGCAAAAGAAAAGAATTGTCTAAACATAAGAGGAAATTTCAAGGTTAGTCTAGCAGGAATACTCGCCAGAATAACTCTCAGGGTTCTTAGTTTCGCTCTGGGAATCAGGGTGGAAACAACTATCAAATGCAACGCTCTGGACAACAAGGTCAGAGAAGCAATCAACATCAAAACTAGCAGAGGAACAACTCTCAGACCAACCAAAGGTCTGGTGGTAATTCGCAGACTCGTCAAGGAAACGTCGTAAACACACAGGCCAAAAACAATAACAACACACCACTCCAACCCAATGGCTGTTTCAAGTGTGGCGAACTTGGCCACTATGCTAACAACTGCCCAAGGCGTAACCAACAGACACCCCAGAAGAACAGTAACCAGAGGACTAACCAGAACACACCTGCTCGTGGATCTGCACAGAACAAAACTCCATAGAACCAGAGTAGGGGAAAGGTTAATCACGTGACAGCAAAATCAATTTCTGAGGATGCCAACGTGGTGTATGGTATGTTTCTTATTAACTCCATACCTGCTTCAGTTTTATTTGACTCTAGAGCATCTCATTCATTTATAACTGAGTCATTCGTGGAAAAACATAACATACCAAAGTACCTTCTTAAGAAGATGTTACATATTAGTTCACCGGGAGGTGATATAAAGGCCACACACTCATGCCTCCAGGTTAATCTCAAGATCCAAGGAATAGATTTTCTAGTCAACCTAGTGGTCTTAGGATCCAACGGAATTGATGTGATTCTTGGATGTGACTGGTTCAAAAGTTGTGATGGAGTGATACAATGTGCCAAAGGAACAATTATGTTAACAAGTCCACAAGGTGAAAGAATCCAAGTTAGCACAGACATGTCAATAGATGCAGAAGCAGAAACAATGGTAAATCACCTAGAAGAAAAGCCCCTGGGAAATATCAAGGTAGTGTGTGAATACCTAGACGTATTCCCAGAGGAATTACCAGGTATGCCACCTGATCGTGATATAGAGTTTTCTATTGAATTATTACCCGGAACTGCACCTATCTCAAAAAGACCTTATAGAGTGGATGTCAAAGATTTAGTTCAACTGAAGAAGCAAATAGAAGAATTACTAAAAAAAGGTTTCATTCGCCCAAGTTCATCCCCTTGGGGAGCCCTAGTTCTATTTGTGAGCAAGAAAGATGGTTTGAGAAGAATCTGTGTTGATTATAGAAGTTTGAATGAAGTAACAATTAAGAATAAACACCCATTACCTCGGATTGAAGATTTATTTGATCAGATGAAAGGAGCTATGATATTCTCGAAAATAGATCTAAGGTCAGGATATCATCAGCTAAAGATTCGAGAAGAAGATGTACCCAAGACAGCCTTCACCACAAGATATGGATTATATGAGTTTTTGGTCATGTCGTTTGGACTGACTAATGCACCAGCATACTTTATGAACTTGATGAATAAAGTATTCATGGAATATCTAGATCAGTTTGTGGTCATATTCATTGACGACATACTTGTATACTCTCCGAATGAAGAAACACATGAAGATCATCTAAGACTAGTCCTACAGAAGCTTCGTGACAACCAATTGTATGCAAAGTTCTCGAAGTGTGATTTTTGGCTGAAGGAAGTTGCTTTCCTAGGACATATTGTTACTGATGGTGGAATTAAAGTAGATCCAGGAAAGGTAAGTGAAATACTAAATTGGAAGCAACCAAAGGATGCGTCCAAGATCAGAAGTTTTCTTGGATTGGTAGGATACTACAAAATATTTATTGAAGGTTTTTCCAAGTTAGTGAAACCTCTTACCTCACTACTGGAGATAGGTAAAGAGTTTAAGTGGGATGAAGCATGGCAGAAATATTTTGAGGAACTCAAGAAAAGGTTAACTACTTCACCAATATTGGTAATGCCAGACATTCACAAAGGATTTGATGTGTATTGCGATGCATCACACCTAGGTCTTGGATGTGTACTAATGCAAGAAGGAAAAGTAATAGCTTATGCCTCAAGGCAGTTGAGAAAGCATGAGAAGAATTATCCTACACATGACTTGGAACTAGCTGCCGTAGTGCATGCTTTGAAGATTTGGAGACACTATATGATTGGAAACAAGTGCAAAATCTTCACGGATCACAAAAGCTTGAAATACATATTCACTCAGAAAGAACTCAACCTAAGACAGAGAAGATGGCTTGAGTTAATAAAAGATTATGATTTGGATATTCAATGCCATCTAGGAAAAGCAAATATTGTAGCAGATGTTTTGAGTCGTAAAGGTCAAGTAAACAGTATTACTACCTATTTGATGCCACAAGAATTATGTTGGGAAATGGAACAACTCAACCTTGGTATGCTTAATAATATGGAAGCAATAGTTATGGAAGGTGATTCTACTTTGGAACAAGAGATTCGTAAAGGACAGGAATCCGATGAGAAAATTAAGGAAATTAAAACTCTGATTGGTTTGGGTAAATCCCAAGAATTCACAGAAGATGAACAAGGCACTGTTTGGTTTAAAAAGAGATTATGTGTACCAGAAATCGAGCACCTACACCAACTTATTTTAAGAGAAGCTCACGATTCAGCTTATTCTATTCACCCTTGAAGTACAAAGATGTACCAGGATCTAAAGGAAAAGTATTGGTGGTACGGTTTGAAAAGAGATGTGGCTACTCATGTTGCACTATGTGACATATGTCAACGAGTTAAAGCCGAATACCAAAGACCAGCAGGATTACTACAACCTCTCAAGGTACCAGAATGGAAATGGGAAGAAATCAGTATGGATTTTGTAGTTGGATTACCCCATACTCGGGATGGCTATGATTCAATATGGGTCATAGTGGACAGGTTGACTAAAGTTGCACACTTTATACCTATGAAGACAACTTACTCGGGAGCCTAGTTAGCAGAGTTATACATGTCAAGGATTGTTTGTCTACATGGAGTACCGAAGAAGATCGTATCGGACCGAGGAACTCAATTTACCTCGCGCTTTTGGAAAAGACTACATGAGTCCATGGACACCAAACTAAACTTCACTTCAGCCTATCATCCGCAAACGGATGGGCAAACGGAAAGAACAAACCAAGTGTTGGAAGATATGTTAAGAGCTTGCACCCTAAAGCATGGTAGAAGTTGGGATGAGAGTTTGCCTTATGCAGAATTCTCGTATAACAATAGTTATCAAGCAAGTCTAAAAATGGCACCGTTTGAAGCACTTTATGGACGAAAATGTAGAACACCGCTTTATTGGAATCAAGCTGGAGAAAGTCAAGTATTTGGTCCAGAAGTTCTCCAAGAAGCAGAAAAGCAAGTATAGATTATCAGAGAGAATTTGAAAACAGCATAGTCGAGACAGAAAAGCTATGCTAACAATAAAAGGAGAGAGAGTTGATCTTTGAAGTAGAAGACTTTGTGTTGGGGGCTTGTTCTCAAATGCTAAGAGTTAAGAACAAGGCAACATAGAAAATGTTAAGTGTTAAAGTCCTTCGTCCTCCAAAACATTATATCCCTTCAGGATATAAAGAATTTTGGACGAAGGTTACGAAGGACGTACCTTCGTGAGTATAATAATAAGCAACGAAGTGTTCATACAAATCATGAGGTATAAAATAAACGTTTAAATATTATCATAGAATCATCTCCATTTTTATTATCATGAATGAATATAAATGACTTCAAATTACAAATGTACCTTCGGTCCCGAGGAAGGCAAAAAGTACAGGTGTGATGCGAAAGCAAATGTCAAGTTCGCGTGATCAGTACAGGGGGTACTGTTCATCTATTTATAGACACAGGACACAGCCTGTGACGAATTACAATTATGCCCCTTACAAAAGTTTACAACATTGACTCAGACCTCTATGGATAAAAAGGTCATTCTATCTCTATGTCGGTTTGTAACGCCGAAGCTCCATGAAAAGCAACCTTCGGCCATCTCCTGGGGACAACTTCAGCCGAAGCTGCTTCTTCGTGTAAGACCTTCGGCGCAACGAAGCATGGCCCCAACAGTAGCCCCTTTCACGGCGCTAGATCGTTTTTCGTAACGAGCTTGATCCGTGAAAAAAGCCTCTTAAGCTTCGGGAAGCCGAAGGTCCAAAAAACACCTTCCCTGAGCTCGTTGCCGAGAAACGATTCAATTTCCGAGCTCGTGTCGGACCCACCTTGCAGAGTTACTGTTTGATCTTTGTGGTCCACTGCGCAGTGAGTACAAGTGACTGCCCGCCTGGTGTAAAAATCCTGCCGCTTCGCCTTCTTACCTGCAACACTATATAAACAGACGAGTAGGTGTGAAGTTACCACAGCATTCATTGCTATTTGCACTGTTTTGCTGCCAAAATTTTTAACTATAGCCGAAGCTTGATTCTCAAAATCGAACGAAGGTCCATCTCGAAGTCTGCTTCGTCAGAAAGAAAGGCTTCGGGAGAAAAGAAAAAAGAAAAAGGTGTTTAACTTCCCCAAACTCAGAATCAAATGGCCAGAGTGCAATCTACTGCCAGAGTTGAACGTGAAGGAGACGAAGCTGAAGGTTCGGAGACTGTGCCCATCTCCGAAGCAATGCAACGTTCCGGACTGGTGACTGCGGAAGAAATGCCCGCTGCTGAAGCAGACCCGACAACCGCCGAAGGAGAAGAAGAGAACATTGAAGAAACTGACTCCAAAGATGACTATCGCATTGCCATGCCCAGCAAGCCCAGCCACCTAGATTTCGGAAAGTCGACTGTTTCAAAGGCTGATCTCGCCAAGATGGTGAAGGCAGGTTATTTCAGTGAAAATCAGAAGAAGCTACTTCGCTTCGGGGGAGAAGAAACTACCCCGAAGCCAGAGAAGGACGAGATAGTCATTTTCAAGAGCTTTTTAAAGGCTGGGCTGAGATTCCCTCTTCATGGAATTATTGCAGATGTATTGAAGAAGTTTGGTATTTACTTTCATCAATTGACTCCTAACGCTATCGTTAGGCTTAATGTTTATATCTGGGCCCTCCGAAGCCAGGCGGTGGAGCCGTTTGCCGACAGTTTTTGCCGAGTTCATGAGTTACATTACCAGACAAAGGCCAGAAAAGATGGATTACATGATAACTTCGGTTGCTACAATTTTGCCTACCAGAAAACAACAAAGTTCCCTGTTATTAGCTACCGAAGCAAATGGCCGGCAGGCTGGAAGTCTGAGTGGTTTTATGTGAAAGTTGACGAAGACGAAGAAAAGTTGGTACAAAGCCCTCTTGAATTAATCTTCGGAGAAACAAGGCCACGGTGCCACATGACATTGGAGGGTCCCACCTGGGCTGCACTAGGTGAGTTTGAAATTATTTCAGAGCATATCGGTACCAGGGATCTGGTTCAAGAATTCTTGGCATTCAGAGTCTTCCCTACTCTGAAAGAATGGGAAATGCCAAAGCTAGAGGGGGAGAAGAAGAAAGGGGAACTTGTCCGGCTTCCTTATCACTTCAAATTCAAGAAATACTTTAAAAAGCCTTGCCAAGAGTGGCTGGACACAGTCGAGGTGATGTGCAATGAAATTCTTGGGAATTATTCCAAAAAAGAAGATCAACTGATGACCGCGGCCTTCGGCACCCGTCCGAAGCGAAGGCTGAACCGAGTGCTTGATGCCCTGGGCTTCGAGTACCCTGACTATGAACGGCTGAACAAGGGTGCTGAGGGCCAAAAAAGGAAAAGAGTGGCCGAAACTTTGAACAAGGATGAAGAAAAACCACCAAAAGAGAAGAAAATTCCCAAGAAGAGAAAAATATCAACTCCAAAACGAAAATTATCCGATGAAGAGGGGACTCCTGCACCACCTTCTACCGGCGACGTGGAGGAAATCTTAAAGGTAATGACTGAACCCATGCCCACGAAGCTAAGTCCATTAGGGCCTCAACTGACGAAGCTTTTTCGAAAGGTGGAGGAGCCGGAAAAAACGAAGATAACCAAAGCAAAAAGGCAAAGAATTATTGCAGTAACCGAAGTTATTGACAAGACGCCACCGAGGGCGTCAATTCGGAAAACGCCAGCTGTTGAGGGCAAAACAAATGTCGAAGTCGCACCTTCGGAGGTCGTGGCTACCGAAGCCGCTTCAGCCGAAGATGTGAACTTAGAAACTACCATTGAAGATATCGACAAAATTTTGCTAGACATGGCTGCAGAAGAAGCTGCCACTACTGGTGAAGAAACCATGGCCACAGTGCCTGGAAAGGGAAAAGAAATAGCCGAAGACACTTCGGAAGACGAAGATTACATATTTCAAAATTTAGTTGGGCAAAAACTGTCGAAGGCCGAAATAGAAGAGCTTAAGGAATATGCCAAATCTTGCGGATACAAGCCAGGAGCTCTTCTATTTGGAGGCATTGATGATGAAAAATTAGGCTGCATCCGAGACCAAACTGGAGCTAAGGTCATCGGTACTCTTTCAAAGAGTATCGGTTTTCCGAAGCTAGAAACAGATATCAGCCGCTACCGACGACAACATATCGTCGGCAGCTTATTTTATTCCAATTTCAAGGTAAGCAACCTTTTCTCTAGCTTTTATTGCTTTTTAATAATGGAAATATTCCTAACGAAGGTTGTTTATTTGCAGAGCATGCTTCTAAGCAAAGCTTTGAGGATGCAGCAAGATCTAGAGGATAAGAAACACGAAGCTATAATCGAAAATCTAGAGAGCAAGATAAAAGAGCAATCAGCTATTCTTGAAAAGAAAGACTTTGAACTCCAAACGACTGAAGGCTTGCTGGCAGAGACTGAAGCTAAAGTATTAGAATTGAATTCGAAGCTTATCTGCCAATCAAAACAATTTGAACAAGAGAAGCTAGAGCTTAATTCAAAACTTGAAGCCGAAGTCCAAACCAACTCAGATTTGAAGAAATCATTAACAAGCCTTCAGGATAAATGTTTGAAATTTAGTACCAGCTGCATTCAACAACTAAAGAAGATCTTTTACTCAGTTGGAGCCAGCAGTGGGAAGTTTACCCCTTCAGCTGAAAATTTACCAAAAACCTTTGATCATATTGAAGCTGAAATTGATGAGCTTGACGAAGTTATAGCCGGGCACGGTGACTTCTGTGCCTGGGTAGCTTCTCGGGGTACCGCTGCAGCGTTCCTGAAGGCCGGCTGCGAGCATGGAAAAATCGTCAACAGGCCCAACTTCACCCTGTCTCCATCAATTCTAGATGATATTCCTGACCTCGCCCGAAGCATCTCAAATAGATTTATAAAAATGATATGGACAAAAGGCGGGCGAGAGAAGGCTGGAGACGAAGCTCGAAGTCATCTTGAACCAGTAAGATATCATACTTTGTACTTACCTTCTCCTTCACACTTGATTTTTACTCGCGATAGCTTGATTCATGTAGGATGACCAAGCTGAAGATGATGCTTAATATATGTCGCCGAAGCTGAAGCTCAGTGAAGATCAGTAGGAGTATACTATAGAAAAAACTCAGGAGACTTTTGTAACAACTTTTGTAAATACAATTAAACTGTTCTCAAGGAACTTTGTACATACCTTGTAATATATTCTTACCC
This sequence comes from Zea luxurians, assembly GCA_029449295.1. Taxonomy (NCBI): domain Eukaryota; kingdom Viridiplantae; phylum Streptophyta; class Magnoliopsida; order Poales; family Poaceae; genus Zea; species Zea luxurians. The sequence goes on from JAOPSE010000004.1 coordinate 23,812,970, forward strand.
TTCTATTGAGGCGCTTTGATGTGGACGAAATTAGTATTTTGAGCCGAAGGCGAAAAAACACCTTCCCTTCTTTTCGTACACAACGAAGCATAAAAGATCGCTTCTTCCTTTTGCCGAAGCTTTTCTTTTTTGTACACAACGAAGCATAAAAGACCGCTTCTTCCTTTTGCCGAAGCTTTTCTTTTTTGTACACAACGAAGCATAAAAGACCGCTTCTTCCTTTTGCCGAAACAACCACTTAGGAACGCAAATGCTATGAATGAATGCTTATGAATGCAAATGCTATGATGTAATGTAATGTGCGAATGAATGTCCAAAACATATATCCGAAACCACACTCTCAGCCATTATTTCCTTAGAAACAACCACACATCAGCTCTGCATTCCCTTAGGAACGACTTTGGAGCTTCTTCGCCTTTTACTTAGGCGGTATCAGCGTTGACTTTTCGCTGTAAGCTCTGCATCCCCTTAGGGACGTCTTTGGAGCTTCTTCGCCTTTTACTTTCGGCGGAATCAGCGTTGACTTTTCGCTGTGAGCTCTGCATCCCCTTAGGGACGTCTTTGGAGCTTCTTCGCTTTTTCAGTTTCGGCACTCGATGGTGCGTTCTCAGTTTTTACATTTACATTTTTTGGGGGATTTTGCTCTTATAAGACTAAAAAGGAAATTACACATGATGGCCCCATTAAAAACCTTTCTCCCCCTTTAGAAAGGAAAAGGGTGCCATGAAAAAGAAAAGAAAAAACATAAAAAGTTACATCAAGTTATACATAATATCGCCGAAGCTCATCCGCATTCCAAGATCTTGGAATTTCGTTGCCATCCATGTCCTTCAATCTGTACGAACCAGGCCTTGACGAAGATACTACTAAGAAAGGTCCTTCCCATTTCAACTGTAGCTTGCCCACTGTGTCTGGGTTGGCTACTCTCCGAAGCACCAAGTGTCCCGGCTCAATATTTTTTAACCGGACCTTTCTATCTCGCCACTTAACTGTTTCAGCTTGGTATTTATTGATATTCTCCACGGCCTGAAGCCTGATCCCCTCTAAGGCATCTTTTTCCACAAGGCAAGCATCTTCAGGACCTGATTCTACCGAAGCTACTACTCTTATTGATCCAACCTTAGCTTCTTCCGGAGTTACTGCTTCGTCACCGAATAATAATTTGAATGGAGTAAAGCCTGTAGACCTTGATGTTGTTGTATTGTGGCTCCACACCACTTTGGTCAACTGATCTGGCCACTTTCCCCTGGGTTGATTGAAGATTAACTTCATTATTCCTGTCATTATAATGCCGTTGGCCCTTTCAACGAGCCCATTTGACTCCGGATGCCTAACTGATGCAAAGTGGATCTTCGTACCGATTTGATCACAAAAATTTCTGAAAGCTTCAGAGTCGAACTGCGTTCCATTATCTACAGTGATGGCCTTCGGTACCCCGAAGCGACAGACAATATTCTGCCAGAAAAACTTTTGGACAGTGGCCGAAGTTATTGTGGCTAATGGCTTCGCCTCAATCCATTTAGAAAAATACTCCACAGCTACTATAACATATTTTAGATTCCCTTGAGCCGGTGGTAATGGACCTAACAAGTCAAGGCCCCACCTTTGCAATGGCCAGATGGGTTGTATCAGCTGTGTCAAAGACGAAGGTTGCTTTTGATCTCTTGCACATTTCTGACAACCTTCACACTTTTGAACTAACTCCGCTGCATCCGAAGCTGCCTTCGGCCAATAAAACCCTTGGTGAAAAACTTTTCCAAGTAACGGCCTAGATCCGATGTGGGATCCACACAGGCCTGCATGTATTTCTTTCATTAACTCTATACCTTCGGTTCTAGATAAGCACTTGAGCAGCGGAGCGCAAACTCCATATTTGTATAACTCCCCTTCTATCATGACATACGGACGAGCTCTTGCCTCTATCCTTTTATTGTAAGCTTCGTCATCTGAAAGGAACTTACCCTGAAGGTAAGAGATGATTTCAGTTCTCCAATCTTCGCTGTAAACAGGAGATATGTTAAGGACTGCTCTTTCAAGGAGCTCCACTGAAGGTGCCTTTATTGTTTCGAAAAACACATCCGAAGGTAACGGCAGCCCCTGTGCTGCAGACTTGGCTAGCAAATCAGCATGCTCATTTTGTCCTCGGGGGATATTCTTGACAGAAAAACCTTCGAAGAAGGCTTCGATCCTTCGGACCGTGTCTAGATATTTTTCAAGCTTCGGATCTTTAGCCTTGCAACTTTTGTCAATATGACCCGAAACGACCTGGGAATCAGTTTTAAGAATCGCCCTTCTGATTCCCATTGCCTTTAATTTCCGAAGGCCCAGGAGCAGGGCTTCGTACTCAGTAATATTGTTTGTACAGCTGAAATCAAGTCTTGCTGCATAACAAGTTTTAACCTTTGATGGTGAAACCAACACAGCGGCTGCACCTGCTCCGAAGGTTCCCCAAGAGCCATCACAAAACACTGTCCACACTTCGGCATCTTTATTTGCTTCTTCATCCTGAGCCCCTGGCGTCCAGTCGGCAATGAAATCTGCCAATGCTTGAGACTGGATCGAGGATCTATGCACATAATCAATGTAAAATTCATTGAGCTCTGCAGCCCATTTTCCAATCCGTCCAGTAGCTTCTCTATTTCTCATGATATCCTTCAACGGCTGCGAAGAAGGAACAATGATATTGTATGCCTGAAAATAATGCCGAAGCTTCCTGGATGCCATTAAAACGGCATACAATACCTTCTCCAGCTCTGTATAATTTTTCTTTGATATACTAAGGACTTCAGATACAAAATATACTGGGACCTGCTTCTTGACTTGGCCGTCAAACTTCTCCTGAACAAGTGCCGCACTTACTGCTGAGTGCGAAGCTGCCACATATAACAACAGAGGAGCCCCTGGCGTTGGTGGAGTTAATGTTGTTAGATCTATCAAATATTGCTTCAGCTCTTCGAAGGCTTTTTGTTGACTTGGTCCCCATTGAAAGACTTCAGCTGACTTCAGCACCTCGAAGAATGGTAAATTTCTTTCTGCTGATCTGGATATAAATCTGTTGAGAGATGCCAGCCTTCCTGTCAATCTTTGGGCCCCCTTTCTTGTGGTTGGTGGCTCCATTCGAAGTATAGCTTCGATTTTATTTGGATTAGCTTCGATTCCCTTTGTTGAAACCAAGCATCCAAGAAATTTCCCCTTCTTTACACTACACCAAAATAGTAAACTTCCTAGAGCCTAAACCCTAGGAAGTTAGGCCTAAACTCTAGGAAGTTAGCGAAACTCTCGGAAGTTAAGCCATCCCGTCGGAAGTTTGGCTCTCGAAAATTTTTTGTCGGAAGTTAGCTTAACTTCCTAGAGGGCTCTAGGAAGTTAGTTAACTTCCTACGGCCTGCTAAGTCTCTCGGAAGTTAGTAGATTCTCGGAAGTTAGTAGTTTCACGCCGTCAGCGCCGTCAGCTGGCTAACTTCCTACGGCTTACTGTAGCCTCTAGGAAGTTAGCTTGCTAACTTCCTACGGCTGACTGTAGCCCCTAGGAAGTTAGCTGTCTAACTTCCTACGGCTGACTGTAGCCCCTAGGAAGTTAGCTGTCTAACTTCCTACGGCTGACTGTAGCCTCTAGGAAGTTAGCTATCTAACTTCCTACGGCTTTCTGTAGCCTCTAGGAAGTTAATTTGGCCAGCATTACAAATGCTGTTTATATTTTACACCACATTGCACAAAATAACAAATATATCAACAGCTACATAACACAACAGATTATCACATAAAACATCTCACACACAATCACATAACAATATTTAAATCCATAGTCTCATCAATTATTACATCACAAAAGTCTCATCCATAGTCTCATCATCACAAAAGTCTCACAAATATCATCATCCAGTACTAATAAAAGACAATATCTCATACATAGTCATAATAAAAGTCTCAAGTATCAGAACACAATAACATGGAAGCTCACGGTCGCCGATCACCATCGATACCTCCACTATTCAAGAGGGTATCGACAAAGTCTAACCCGTCCTCTTGTTCATGCGTCGGCAATGTAGCTGGAGGGGTCTAATATAAATGTACAAATGACATTTGCTCAGTTACATCAAAATATACTAACAACAACTAAATGATGATAAATATGCATACCTGATGTTCAGTAGATGGAGATGTAGGTATAGGTGGAGGTGACGACCAAGGATAATGGACGGGAGGTGGTGGTGGGGGGGGGGCACCGGGACATGTATCCCTTGGGCCTGTGCTAGTTGCTACAAATTTGTCGAACTCATTCACATCAGCATTTTAAATCAATACATATCTTAAAGTGAAAGCTATTATGTTTTGAACTTACTTGTATGAGTGTTTGCTGTTGCTGAATCTGTGTAGCATAATATTCATGTTGCGCAGCTTGTTGCTTCAAGTAATCCTGATGTCGCCTAAGTTCTTCTCGCAGTTGCTCCACTTCTGCTGGATCTTGAGTGGAGCGACGGGAGCTACGAGCAGCAGACCTCGATGAACCTCCACGCTGAACCCTAACCTGGCTCGAGTCGATGACGTTAGCAAACATTATGTACCTACAAAACAAGTAACATCACGACAGGATTAAGAATACATGTATTGCACTCAACCAATGAAACAATATAAGATATGTAGAGTCCTCACCTTCCATGAGCTTTTCCACCACTTGCATACACAGCCTGAGGATCAATAGGTGAGGTCCTCCAGTCATAGTCTGGTCCGTGCTGACTAGTCATCGCCTCGCCATATGCAGCCTCATACAAAAGAACAATGCAATCTTACATACAAAAATCCATATAAACAGAACCTACCAAACATTTCCAAACACTCACCACACGATCTGTTGCCTTTTGGCTGCACAACACATCTGGATTTGCAGGATCTGGTCCTCTGTGCCCCCTAAGGTATATTTGAACATCACTGGGCACTGCACCAGTGCTAGCTTCCTGTATGTACATTTGACAAACACTATAACCAGAAATTACAGCAAGTCAACTACAATCAACGAAAATGGCTTAAACTGTACTTACCATTCGTTTTGCCAAACGAAAGTGATCATCACCTCCATACCTATGATACGACTCGGTTCCATGATTGGAACTGTGTCGCACAGACTTTGCCTTGAATTCAGCCGAAGCCCAGTAACGACATAACGCATGCCAAGCAGCATCATTGGCAGCTATCCATGGAATCGAATGCTACATGAACACAATTCATTTATAAGTAACTGTAATATCTAGAAGCAATGGAAATTTTTTCAACACAAGCAAAAACATCCATTACCTCAAGATATTGTTGCTCAGTCATATCGAGTCCATACTGTGTCGCCTCATTCTTACTCTCTGGACGTCGCCCTTCACTACCAAACATGGCTTGACTAATCACCTGGATTCGAGCATAGTACATCATATCCCCAACAACACTTGCCGCATTCCTATGGAACACGGAGTGTGCGTGTTCCGTATGAGTATCTCCTTCAGGCAACTTGTAATGTTTCTAAAAAAAGAAGCATAGTCAAAATCAATAATATGATAGCTTAACAAAAAATTACAACTTGTTGCATTCCTATCGAGATTACAACTTAACAAAAAAATTTAACATACCCAGAAGTCGTGCCAAACTGCAGCTTGTGCATTCCCATGTTGCGCATTTATTGCAAGGGCATATTGATCCCATCTTGTGACAGGGACCTCCTTACCATCCTCTATCACCAATCCAGGCCATTTCATACGACATATGTTGCCCAACACTTTCTTTACTTGCCTTCGACGACCTGTGCCAGTGAAACTACTATCCACCCAAGCCCTAAGAGCACAAGAACAATTATCAAATACAAAATGTAGTCGTGTAATAGTGTAATACATAAGAACAAAGCAAGGATACTCTTACCCATCTCCAGTTGGTATTATCTCAACCCTATCAACTGGTTCTTTAGGAGGGGGGACCCAACTAGTTCTCCGCGGCTTCCGGACCCGTGAAGACCCTCCAACTCCCCCACTTCCAAAACCACAAGCTTCTCCTTCCCTTGACCCACTAGCTCCCCCAACTCCTGACCCTCCATCTCTTGGCCATCCACTTGCATCCTCAGGCCATTCACGCCATCCACTATGGCTATCATGTCCAAAACCACCAGTATCATGGCATCCCCACCCTGTCTCCGCCTCCTCTGTCTCTACCTCATCATCATCTCCCACCTGTCTCCCCTCCTCTGTCTCTACCTCATCATCATCTCCCACCTGTCTCCCCTCCTCTGTCTCTACCTCATCATCAACATTTCCCACCTGTCTCCCCTCCTCTGTCTCTACCCCATCTTCAGACTCATCCTACAAACATTACATTGCATTGCAAAACAAATATTATATTAATAATTTAGTTATAAGAACTCATACAAATATTACATTGCAAAACAAATATTGGTTACCTCATTCCTCTGAACGCCAACTGTCTGACCCTGCAACTCTGGAACATGCTCCAACAAAGCTCTACGCCTACTCGAGCTGGAACTAGTGCCCTTAAACACTAAGTCCTCCTTTCTCATAACATAGGACGCTCTCTTCGCAAGTCCCTTAGTGAACTGCTTCACCTTTTTAGACATCCTGTTATTAGAACAAAATCACATTAGTAAATGAGGATAATGTAAATGAACATAAAGTAAATGAACATAATGTATTGAAAACAATAATAAATACATAATTACTTTTTAGTCGTATTCGAAATCAGGATCAAATTGTTTCCTTCGTTTCGATGTTTTCTTCTTTGACTTTCGTTTCCTTTTGTTAGGACTTACTACATCTTCCGAATCTCCCACTAAGGATTCTGGCAAAACCTCAGTATCTATATTAAAATTGGTTGGGAGTTCATCTTCTTGATAAATTTCTTCAACTTCTGTCTCGAACCATTCACCCTTGTTGTGTAACCGTTCACGAGGATTAACTTTGTACACTACCCACGTGGCTTCCAGCTTTGTACATGGATATGGTATGTAGTACACCTGGTCAACTTGGTGAGCAAGAACAAATTTGCTACATGCATTTGTTTTGAGCTCATGTTTGACTTCTACCATGCCAAATTGGTTTTCTACAGTCCCTTGATTAGGATCAAACCAATCACATTTGAAAAACACCACCTTAAGATTTTTGCTACCAGCAAAGTCGTACTCGAGTATGTCATTAATAACTCCATAATAATTCATCTCTCTTCCACGATCATCGACTGCCCTGCATACAACTCCAGTATTTCTTGTCGCCGCAAATGGACGAGTAGACTCAAATTTGGCCGAACGAAAACGAAACCCCTTAATGTCGTAACGACCGTAACTTCTGACTTTTACGATTGCGTAAGACATCTGAAGCAAGTCCTCGTCTAAATTTGGAATTTTATCACACTGTCAATTAGATAGTGAAATTAGATTTCTTAAACATAATATATAAAGTAGAATAATAGTGTTAATTTATTTACATGAGCTCGAAACCAATTAATGAAATTGGGCTTCCCAAGTCTTCCTCGAAGTGCATTTTCATACTGCCTCGAGGACAATTTCTCATTAAGTCGCGATTGGAATTCTCTGTTACAACAAATAAACAATAGCGTATTAAGTCACGATTACTACATAGATACACAAATGACAAATTTCATCTTACTTGAAATACGGAGTCATCTCATCCATATTTTCATACATATAGAGCAAAGCATCCAACTTTTCTTCGCGCTCGGGATGATATTCGGTGGATGCTCCGACAGTCTTGCCCTCAATCTCAAAAATTTGGAGATTGTTGTGAGTCCCTACTTTGTCATCATGATACCTCAATGTAGGGGCATTGATATTGTGCTCGTCTGCAAAGTATACACTCGTGAACGCTGCTACCTCTTTATATTTGAATTCTTCAGCTATGCACCCTTCAACTCTTCCTTTGTTACCAACCATAGAACTAAGTTTCTTTAATGCCCTTTCAATATGATACATCCACCTGTATTGCACAGGACCTCCAACCTTAGCTTCATATGGAAGGTGGACAAGTAGATGTTGCATTGGATTGAAGAATCCTGGGGGGAATATTTTTTCCAACTTGCATATAAGGACAGGAATTTCTGTCTCTAGCTTCTCCATCACATCTTTCTTTATTTCTTTGGCACAAAGTTGTCTATAAAAGTAGCTTAATTCAGCTAACGCCTTCCAAATACTGACATTGAAGTACCCACGAAACATTATAGGGAGGAGTCTTTCCATCATTATGTGATAATCATGGCTCTTCAATCCAGTTATTTTATTTGTATTCAAGTTCACAGCTCTCCTAAACCCTGCCGCATAACCATCTGGGAATTTCAAATTTTTCAACCATTCCATTACTTCTTTCTTCTGTTTAGGTTTTAGACAAAATTGAGCATGTGGCTTTTTTCCATTTTCGTCGAGTTCCTGGCTTGGTCGGTTACAAAGTTTTGCTAAGTCTTTTCTAGCCTTTATATTGTCTTTTGTTTTGTCGCCCAGATTCATGCAAGTACTTAGAATGCTTTCACCAACATTACGTTCCTGATGCATAACGTCAATGTTATGCATCAGAATCAATGTCTTAACATATGGGAGTTCCCATAAACCACATTTATGGGTCCAGTTATGCTCAGTTCCAAACCCGATGTATCCATCACCACTTTCTTTCTCTTTCAAATTATTAAGCATAGCCTCAATCTCAAGTCCGCTCAGACGCCTGGGCGGTCCCTTTGTCACGATAGTGCCCTTCTTAAAGGTGTTAACCTCGAACCTATACGGGTGAGTTTGGGGTAAGAAGCATCTGTGGCAATCAAAGTAACAGATCTTCCCCCCAAACTCAAGGCGAAAACAATCTGTATCCTTGCCACATATTGGACATGTTAGAATTCCATGACAGCTCCATCCAGCAAATAAACTGTATGCCATGAAATCATGAATGGACCACAAATATGCAACTCGGAGTGTGAATCTCTCCTTTTTGTAGCAATCGTATGCTTCAACACCTTCCCATAACTTTTTGAGATCATCGATCAAGGGTTGCATCATCACATTCAGCCCTTTCCCAGGATGGTCTGGTCCAGGAATAATTAGGGAAAGAAACATGTAATCATATTTCATGCACAGATGAGGTGGAAGGTTGTATGGAATAACAAATACAGGCCAACAAGAATATGATGCTGCATTTGTATTGAAAGGTGTAAACCCATCTGTTGCCAACCCAATTCGAATATTTCTCGCTTCACTAGCAAATTCTGGATCAAAGTCATCTAGAGCCTTCCACGCATCACTGTCAGATGGGTGTGTCATCACATGAGTGTCCTCTCGTTCATGTTCTTTGTGCCATCTCATGTGCCTAGCTGTGTTTCTCGAAAGAAACAAACGCTTAAGACGAGGCGCAAGAGGCATGTAACGAAGTTGCTTTTGAGCTATCGTTGATGTGACCATTTCACCATCATCGTTTTTTACCTCTACATATCTCGACTTGCCACACTGACACTTCTTATCATTCTGATGATCCTTCCAGAAAAGCATACAATTATCTGGACAAACATCGATTTTTTGATAGTCCATACCTAGACCAGAGAGCAGTTTCCTGCATTGATACACGTCTTTCGGCATCTTGTGATTTGGTGGAAACACTTCGCTGATTAAGATCAAGAGCTCGTTGTAACAATTGTTCGAGAACACGTACTTAGACTTAATAGCCATAAGTCGAGTCACGAAAGCAAGGATGGAAACTTTTGTGTGTTCATGCAATGGTTCTTCTGCAGCCTTAAGGAGGTCAAAGAACTTTTTAACATCTGGAGGTAGCTCCTTACTATGTGGTGGAAACACAAAATCAGGATCCTCCCTTAAATCTTGAAGCATCTCTTCCATTCTATCATATTCCACGTCATCATTGTTGTGGGCTTCAAACACATTTTCACGGGGCAACTCCTCGCTGTGATACACCCAGACTTCATAGTTAGGCATGTAGCCATATTTGCAAAGGTGTCCCGACAGAGTTCTCTTGTCTTGGCATCTACAAACCCGACACATACTACATGGACATCGCACATCCGTGCCTCTTGACAAAGCAAAAGCACGATCAATAAAATTCTCTGTCTTTCTTATCCACTCCATCGAGGGATGATTCATACGCCAACCTTCATACATCCATCGACGGTCCTCACCCACCATATTTGATGCTAAAATAAAATAACACGTGATTTATAAATTTTCACGATAAGCTTAATTAACCTAACTATATGCAGCGGTTAGCCACCATATTATTAATCAAACATAAACTTAATTTTAGCCATAACATACAAGATTAATTTTAGCCATAACATACAAGATTAATTTTCATCGAAGGTCCTCACCCACCATATTATTAATCAAACATAAACTTTATTTTAGCCATAACATACAAGATTAATTTTAGCCATAACATACAAGATTAATTTTCATCGAAGGTCCTCACCCACCATATTATTAATCAAACATAAACTTAATTTTAGCCATAACATAGAAGATTAATTTTAGCCATAACATACAAGATTAATTTTATCCATAACATACAAGATTAATTTTCATCGAAGGTCCTCACCCATCATATTATTAATCAAACATAAACTTAATTTTAGGCATAACATACAAGATTAATTTTAGCCATAACATACAAGATTAATTTTAGTCATAACATACAAGATTAATTTTCATCGAAGGTCCTCACCCACCATATTATTAATCAAACATAAACTTAATTTTAGCCATAACATACAAGAGTTTAGCATAGCTAAACTATATGCAGCGGTTAGCCAATCAAGTTAATTAACCTAACTACCTACGGCATTATTTGAGTAAACTCTCGGAAGTTAGCACATTGAATAAAAAAATAAAAAAAGTATAAACACGGTACCTCGTGGACAGGCGCTGCCGGGGGTGGGAGAGACGGTCGCTGGTGGGAGCTGCTGGGGGCGGGCGCTGCCGGGGCGTGCTCCTCGGGGGCGGACGCAGGCGGGCAGCAAATCCGTAGGAAGTTACAATCCGTAGGACGTGGCTGGCGCAGCAAATCCGTAGGGCGTGCTCCTCGGGGGCGTGCTCCTCGTGGATGGGCGGGCCGGCGGGCGTGCTCCTCGTGGACTCGGGGCCGGGCCGGCGGCTGGCGCGTCGGCGGCGGTGGAGCGTCGGCTGGCGCGTCGGCGGCGGTGGAGCTCCTCGGGCCGGCGGGCGCGGCTGGCGGGGCCTGGACGGCGGGCGCGGCCGGCGGGGCCGGGGCGGGCAGGCGCGGCCGGCGGGGCCGGGGCGGGCAGGCGCGGCCGGCGGCAGCCGGGGCGGGCGGCGCGCGGCCGGGAAGAAGGGCTGGGGCGGCGCGGCCGTAAAAAACGCGTGTATGGGTAGATATTTTCTGAAAGGTGAGAGAAGAGGGAGCTAAAAGCTAAAAACGTAACTTCCGAGAGTAAAGCCGTAGGAAGTTACGTAACTTCCTAGAGTTTATGCTTTGCCCCTAGGAAGTTACTTAACTTCCTACAGCCGGCTGTAGGAAGTTAGGTTTTCGTTTGACCGGTCAACAGATGAATCCTAACTTCCTAGAGGAGGCCGTAGGAAGTTATCTGGGCAGCTAACTTCCTAGAGCCAGCCGTAGGAAGTTATGTTTTCGGTTGACTGGTCAACATCTCAAAGCTAACTTCCTAGAGGAGGCCGTAGGAAGTTATCTGGGTAGCTAACTTCCTAGAGCCAGCCGTAGGAAGTTATCTATTCTATTGGCTTGTGAACGGATGAAACCTAACTTCCTAGAGGTGGCCGTAGGAAGTTAGTTAAGTTTCTACGGTTTTGTAACTTCCGACAGCCTTTATAAAAAACTGTAGGAAGTTCTGTTTATTTCCTAGAGGTATCAGTTGCCTCTCGGAAGTTATGTATTTCCTACGGTTTTATATAAAAGCTGTAGGAAGTTACAAAACCGTAGGAAGTGTATGATTTTGGTGTAGTGTTACTCCGAAGACACATTTTTCTGGATTCAGCTTTAGACCAGCTTGTCTGAAACTGGCGAAGGTCTCCTGCAGATCAGCAATATGATTTTCCTGCTTCGTGCTTTTTACAATGATGTCATCGACATAAGTCAACACATTTCTGCCTATCTGAGACTGGAGGACCTTCGCTGTCATTCTGCTGAAACTTCCTCCAGCATTTTTGAGCCCCTCAGGCATCCGAAGATAGCAATATGTGCCACTTGGGGTTATGAAGCTAGTCTTCGGCTCATCTTCCTTCTTCATCTAGATTTGATGATAGCCTGAGTAGCAGTCCAGGAGACTCATAAGCTCTGAAGAAGCTGCTGCATCGACTAAAGAGTCTATCCTTGGCAGCGGGAATTCATCCTTCGGACAAGCCTTGTTGAGATCTGTGAAATCGATACACATTCTCCACTTGCCATTGGCCTTCTTCACCATAACAGTGTTAGCTAGCCACTCTGGATACTTTACTTCTCTGATAACTCCTGCACTGAGGAGTCTTTTTACTTCATTGCGAGCCCCTTCGGCCTTGTCATCCGACATCTTCCGAAGCCTCTGCTTTCGGGGTCTGAAGGATGGGTCAACATTGAGCGAATGTTCAATAACATCCCGATTTACTCCACAGAGATCATTAGCTGACCATGCAAAAACATCTTTGTTGTTGAATAAAAACCTTATCAAGGTTTTCTCCTGGTCTTCAGATAATTGTGAGCCCAACAGCACCTTCTGCTCTGCTATGTCCTCACACAATAGCATGGGCTTCGGCTGATCTGCTGAAGCTGCTTTCTCCCTTCTGAATTTGTACTGTTCACAAGCTTCAGCTCCATCTATGTTATGGATTGCTTTGGAGTCAGTCCAGCTTCCTTCGGCCCTTCTAGCAGCTTCCTGGCTTCCATGAATAGCAATAGGCCCTTGGTCCGAAGGTATCTTCATGCAGAGATAAGCTGGGTGAAGAATTGCTTCGAAGGCATTAAGAGTACCACGGCCAATGATAGCATTGTAAGGATACTCCATGTCAACAATATCAAACACAATTTGCTCAGTCCTTGTGTTGTTAACAAATCCGAAGGTTACCGGCATGGTAATCTTCCCAAGTGCTACAATCTGTCGCCCTCCGAAACCATAAAGAGGGTGCGTAGCATCATGGATCTTGTCTTCGGGCTCTTGCATTTGTCTGAAGGCCTTAGCGAATATAATATCAGCTGCACTGCCTGTATCAACTAAGACATTGTGGACCAGAAATCCTTTGATCACGCAAGAGATAACCATGGCATCATTGTGAGGATAATCCTTAAGCTGAAGGTCTTCCTGAGAGAAAGTAATTGGAATGTGGGACCATTTTGACTTGATGAAGGGTCCCTGCACTCCAACATGCTGCACCCTTCTCTGAGCCTCCTTCTTCTGCTTCTTGTTAGCCGGCTCTGAGCAAGAACCGCCTGTTATCGGGAGCACCAGCTTCGAAGCCGAAGCAGCTCCAGCTTGATTGTTGAACGAAGCCATCAGCTCAGAAAAGTGGAAGTGAGTTCACCGGAGGTGGGCGCCAATGTTGGGGGCTTGTTCTCAAATGCTAAGAGTTAAGAACAAGGCAACATAGAAAATGTTAAGTGTTAAAGTCCTTCGTCCTCCAAAACATTATATCCCTTCAGGATATAAAGAATTTCGGACGAAGGTTACGAAGGACGTACCTTCGTGAGTATAATAATAAGCAACGAAGTGTTCATACAAATCATGAGGTATAAAATAAACGTTTAAATATTATCATAGAATCATCTCCATTTTTATTATCATGAATGAATATAAATGACTTCAAATTACAAATGTACCTTCGGTCCCGAGGAAGGCAAAAAGTACAGGTGTGATGCGAAAGCAAATGTCAAGTTCGCGTGATCAGTACAGGGGTACTGTTCATCTATTTATAGACACAGGACACAGCCTGTGACGAATTACAATTATGACCCTTACAAAAGTTTACAACATTGACTCAGACCTCTATGGATAAAAAGGTCATTCTATCTCTATGTCGGTTTGTAACGCCGAAGCTCCATGAAAAGGAACCTTCGGCCATCTCCTGGGGACAACTTCAGTCGAAGCTGCTTCTTCGTGTAAGACCTTCGGCGCAACGAAGCATGGCCCCAACACTTTGTATACCTTAAGGTTTTACCAATGAGAGGAATGAAATGATTTAAGGTTATGGGAAAATTATCTCCTAGCTACATTGGCCCATTCAAAATTTTGGAAAGAAAAGGAGAAGTAGCATATCAATTGGAGCTACCCGACAGTTTATCAGACGTGCATGACGTATTTCACGTGTCACAACTCAAGAAATGCTTAAGAGTACCGGAGGAACAATTATCTATGGAAGAACTGAATGTTAATGAGGACTTGACTTATTCGGAGTACCCTATCAGAATTCTGGAAACATCTCGTAGGATTACTCGGAGTAAAATTATCAACATGTGCAAAGTTCAGTGGAGTCATCATTTGGAAGATGAGGCCACTTGGGAAAGAGAAGATGAACTCAGAGCATAATTCCCCTAGTTATTCTCAGAAGTTCCTTAATCTCGAGGACGAGATTCTTTTTAAGGGGGTAGGTTTGTAACACCTCAAATCCATCAACTAAAATAACTCATTACTAGTGGTTAACTTTATAGAGATTAAATTAAGATTTGAATCGAGTACTTGATTTCATTCATTTTTCAGAGGATGATTTTTTATTGAATTAATTATTGAGGATTATTTTAGTAGTATTTCATTATTTCAAAATACAATTAACTTACGCATGTATTATAAATATTTAGTGCTAAAAACTATTATTCGATTTATTATAATTTTTTAGAAATATTATAAAGTATATTTATTTATATTTAGTGAAAAAAGAAAGAGAAAGAAAAAAAAGAAAAAGAAAAAAAGACCTAACCCTACCCACTCGGCTGGCCAAAGAGGCCCAGCCAAGGCCCATCCCGCCACCCCCCATTTTTCCCTCCCTCTCTCTATGACACGCAGACCCACCCATGGCCTTTTCTTCTCCGTCACGCGGACGCGCGCTGGCGCGTCGCAGCCGCGCCGCCGCCGGGTGGCCAAGTCGCCCTAGTGCCTGGGCGTTCGCGCCCAGCCGTTTCCTTCATCATTCCGCCTCCCTGCGTTATGGAAGCACCGAACGGATGCCTGTTTCTCTTCCCCTCCCCATTTCCGCTCTGCAGTAACCACCGCCGTAATGGCCATCAATGGCGCCATGGCCGGCCGTTTCTTTCTCTCCCCGGCGCCCCTCTTCTCTACCTCTCCCTATAAAAGCCGCCAAGCCCATGGTGTTGGTTCCCATGCCCCCGTGCTCACCCTGCGTCTCCCCTGCTTGTAACACCCGGGCTTTAAGGAACAAAGCCGGGTGCATCTCATACATGCACCAACGAAGACAACATATATAATAACAGAGTGTATAGAGGTAAATGTCACAATAAAATCAGAGTACTTATTATATTGCAGAAGTCCTTACAAAAATAAATTATGAATATCGCAGGAACTAGAATTTATCCTTGGCGCCAAAAAGCTGACTGGGAGACGCCACCTAGATCAAGTCGAAAGCCTCGGTATTAGGCGGCTCCTCTTCGACCACCTGTTCTTCTCCTGTGGGGGGGAGTGAGACAGCAAGAGTGAGCTCACACATGTTCATCGCTCAACAAGTTGTGGGGAATAATGTGCATGAACTCACCAAAGGTGGGAGTTCATGAAGTGTAAGGCTGATCAATGAAATAAAGGTTGAAGATGAGCATTGCTTTTATAAGTTGGTCAAAATTTTATTAGCAGTTACTTAGTGTAAGTAAATACCAAACCTTAGAAATAATAAATAAAAGTAATAATAAAATAATCCCAAATGTAATGATATGACAAATTGAGTTTAAGTTCCATAAATTAATAATGTGAGTGTTCGAGCCGCTCATGACCGTGAGCACGGCTAGTATACCAGTTTTACACTCTGAAGAGGTTGTAACACTCCTGGTGTTACTGTTACTAAAACTTGAGCACAACATCATAAGCATAGCATATCATGTGTTTGTCACACCTAGAATGCATTCACTAGGCAAAAAGTTCAAACAAGTTGTGTTGATATGACATTTTGTGAATAAAACCCTAGAGTAGGGTACTCAACCCTGGATTGGGTTTAATAGAGCAAACAAGGCTTAAACAAGAGAAAACTTCAAAATTCAATTGAAATAGTCATAAAGTGTCACCATGGATGAACTTAAGTGGGATCCAAACCCTAAGAGTGCTAAAAACCCTAAATAGAACCCTGGAAAACCCTAAAGTAAAACCCTAGGAGGTTAAGTGCAAAATTAGTGCACTTTTGGACTAAAGTGCAAAAACTATAAAAGTAAGGTGTCTTAAGTCATATAGTTCACACATAAGTGGATTTGCAAGTTAAACCTTGAATTTTGGACTTATTTGCAAAAGAGCCACATTTGAACTCTATAGGCTAGGTCTGAAATCAGTGTTTTTGGACCAACTTTGAAGCCCTATAGTTTTCAAATTATGAAGTTTTTGCCCTAGGCCACCACATCAAGATTGTAAAGCTATGAAAGGAGAACAACTTTGTTTAAAGGATTTAACTTTGTTGTTATGAAAAGTTTGAAGAAAAATGTGCCCAAAGTCATGTTGTTAGACTGCTAGAGTCTGAAATTTAGGTTGGCAGTGGAACTGCATGAACTTGGGGCTCGAATTTAAGCATGATCCTGTGAGAATTTGACTAGGGATGTTATAACAAAGATGAAGATGGTTTATAGGTCTACAACTTTGCTGCAGAAAGATGATGATGATGCCATGGAAAATTTGGAGAAAACCTGCCCTAAACATCGGTTGTCAGGCTAACTGAAAGAGCTTCCAATGGTACAGTAACCTGAACATGATCCTAGGTTCACTCCCCCTCGCCGCCGACGAGCCACGCACGGATTTGTGCGGTTGCCGCCGTGATTCGCGCCCGGGTCAGCTAGCCAATGCCGGGGGGGTCGATAAATATCGCGCCACGGATATACTCCGGCTAATAGTTTACTCCGATCACCGTACCGGGTTAGCCACGGCGGATTCGGATGAGCTCGCCGGTGATAGCCACCTCACGGCCTTGCACCACGTGCCTTGGCACATCCATCGCATCGCGGTGACTCACAGTAATCCCCCGTTCATCGCCGGTGAGCTTGCCACGGTTGTGGCCACGAATCACCGCGCCAGTGACTCAGTCTCTACCTCCGGCCGCCATGCGTCACCGTTAAATTCACTAGCCGCCGCTCAAGAATGCTATAAATTGAGCGCATCATTGGCTCCGTAGGATAATCACACACCAAGCCACCATGTATTACCTCCAATCGTGTACCCGAGAACTCCAATTTCGCATTTCCCCCAATCTGCTCAAGAACACCGCACGGTTTACCCTCACCGTGGCCAGCTTGCTCCAGGTTAGTTCAAGCACTTTGATTGTTTGTTCTAGTGTCCTTAGGTCCTCCTCAAGCTTCACGACTCCTTTGATTAAACTAGATCACCCTGGATTGCCGTGAACGCCCGTGTTCTTCCGTTGCCCATACGGTTACCGTAGGCAGGGCATTTTAGTGCGCCATTATTGAAATCGATTTAGGGGAAACGGTCCTTAGGTCTTGAATTTGGCTTCGGACAAAGTAGGATGCCAGTCGTTGAGCGAATTGGCCGGTACACGAGGTCGTCGGAGCTCTGCGCATCGCCGCCCACCGTCGAGGGCTTCGGAGTGTAAAGGAATAGAAACGTAGGGGCTTTTCTACAAATGTCAGTGACTCAGTCAAATAGTGCCACGACTCCGCTTCAAGTTATTCCATAAGACAAGCCCCTTTCTGCAAAATCAACACATGCGGGCGCGCGCGGGCACAATTTCACTAGTAGTTGGGCTGACCTGGGCTAGATACGGTCCAACACTATTCATGATTTTTTCCTTTTCTTTTTCTACCAGAGCTAAATAAATTCTAGAAAATTGTAGAAAAATGATAAAATTACCAAACCAATTTTGCTAGGTCTCTAATTTCCTATAGTATTTAATAAAAATAGTTACTTGATTTTTAGTCCAAAAAGGAAATTATAGAGTATTTAAAACAACCTAAGACCATGCTTCTGGATTTTTAGAAAATAAATAATAAATCCAAAATTCACTAAATTCTTAGGATAAACTTTAAATAATATTTAGAAACCTTGGGTAGAGTTTGGTATGACTTGGGCCATGTTTGATACTTAGAACCCAAAACCCTACCCCTTGCCCTGTGAACTTCACTATTGACTCTGGAAACCCTAAGTTCTTGGAGATCCGTGAATGAAAATTGTATTCAAGACTTTAGATAATAAACTTTTATTATCTTTGCACTCTCATGAGCATTACATAGGCATTTATTATTATGTATGGTTATATTTACAAAATGAAGAAGAAGTAGAAGTCGAAGAAGAGAAGACTTCACCACCACCACCACCTGAGGAACATCAGGCAGGCAACTGTTTTTATTTTGATATCTACGGAACAGAGCCTGATTCACCAGTAACACAAGGCAAGCCCCGGTGCATTTGTCACCCCCTTGTTCCTTTTAAAATCTTTCTCATTTACTTGATGCATTAGGTGATAGGAGTTGTGTGCTAAACTATTGCTGCATCTCCTTCCTTGGATTATTTCCTAATCCCTGTTTTACAAAAGGTTTTCTTATGCTTAGCTTTGTTTTAGAAAAACAAAATGTTTTGTTTTCTCAAAGATGATGTTGCAAAGTGGGTGGGATGCTTTCAAAAACAAAACTTGATGGTGGATCCATCATGGCCATGATGGGTTCAACATCAGAAAAGATGTACCTCTGCCAGGTACCAAACTTTGGGTTTGAAATGATAAAGCTGAGACCGGGCGGGTGACTTGCACGAGAAGAGAGTCTTAGTGTAGTGTCTTCGTCTGTGTCGATTAAGGACCGTGTCGATGTAGGCTTGATGATCGAGGACTCTTTAACTGGTCACATGCCTCGTCATGGGTAAGCTTTGCCTCAGGCAGACTAATACCAGAATAAGATACCACGCAATGGGAGTGGAGAGATGGTGAGAGTAGCATGTACCCTCCGTGGCAAGAGGCTGGACGGTGGTGTATTTGTGCTCTCGGTTGGCGTGAACCTGATCTGGTCTTAAGAACACCGGTGGCGAGTTGACATATGCAAGGGTTAAGTGCTACATATGTCGTGTGATTGGAGATCCTCAACTGAGTATAATCGATTCGGATCGCCGTACCTTCACGGTTATGAAGACTTGGTCACTGCCCTATACGAAGAAATCCAGTGAACTAAAGGGATGATGAAAAGACGGCTAGTATAGGCCAAGTGCTTGAACTAGGGTAGAAAGAACTCTAGACACAGGTAACTTACTTAACCTGACAAGTAAAAAAATGGATCTTTAAGGATCCACTTTTAGTAAGCATTTCTGCAAACAGAGTCATTGATTATTGATAAGCCTTACCTTGACTCCCTCTAGCCAGCATACCCTTGAGAGTCTTTTCTTTAGTCGGGTAAGACTTGCTGAGTAATTCCATACTCAGGGCTTTATCCCATGTTGTTTTAGGTGAAGAAGCAGCAAACTTTTGTTGCTTCTATTCAAAGGTGGTACCAAAGGAAGAGCATCAAGACTAAAGCTGCGGGAGGAAAGGATCCTCCGTAAAACTTTTGTTTAATACTTATCGGGAGGGGTTTTTGCCTCCCATGGTTTGTAATAATAATACTCAACACTCATATATTATGTTCTGGTCTGTAATTATATAACTCTGTCTTACTTTTCAATAAAGGTAAGTTAATGTAATTGCTTCTGTATTTTTGTATCTCTGATGTGTTATAATGTCTGCGTGACGGGTGAAACGCTCTTGGGAAAGGTAAGGAAAGCAGATACCGAACTTGTCAAGTGATTCAGGGGCACCTATAGGGTTGTCTGAGGTTCATTGGACAAGGACAACTGTAGGTGGGCCTAATGACTTGGGAGGTTCTGTCATAGCTGGTATCGGAGCGAAGCCCATCTCTGCAGATATTATGAGGCATCTTCAAAAAGAATTTTCAAGACTTATCTAGAAAATTTCTTTCTTCCTTATCTAGCTTTCTTCTGAAGAACTTATTTGAAAGACCAGATATAGAGTGCAATGTATAGAAGGTGTGAATCAACTAAGGTTGATTCTGTAATTACACATGCATCATGCTAAAAACTATGCTAATAAAATTTTCCCCCTTAAGAAATGTCGCCGCGCACAAGAAAGACTGCGCGCAAGTCTACCAGGCCGATTGGCGTACCCTGTCATCAACTTGCCCCACGACATGAAGATAGCAGCAGTGGTAGCAACGATCCAATTGGGGATCTGGAAGCCAAGTGGATCAGCTTCGAACAGAACTCCATCGCAGGAACGACATATGGGTCGCGGATGGTGAAAGAATAAACAAATTAAGAACAGACATCCGCCACCTGCAAGATTAGCTCGCGGAACGAGATCTAGCACTCAACTGGGTGGTTAACTCTCGTTCGCTTGCTTGGGCTAAGGAGGCAAAAGCTCGAGCCCGCGTGGAGGAGCTCAGCTCAACCGTGGATAACTTGCAGGTTTATTGTAACACTTTACATGAAGAAGTTCATGTATTGTATTCCCAACTGCACCCAATGTACCTGCGGATCTTGTCGGGATAGAAGCCGAACCTTCTGGGACAGCGAGAGAAGCCTTTGGTGGTGAACTAGACTTGTTCAGGCCCCCTCCATCTATGAAATTGGTAGATGAATGGTCTCCTACGCCCGACAGCGAGGCTACCAAAAGTGACAAGAAGCAAGAGTAGTATAGTGTAGAAGTAGTTGTAATGTATAATAGGTAATGTAATCCTGTTGTAAAATTTGAGTCTGTAACATTACCCTTTTTAATGTAAAATGTATGGTTTTCTTTGGCATATTATATTCTTCCAAATGTTTGTTGCCTCAGATGCCCTCCAAGACTCGTTCACAGGATGGAGCAGGGACCTCCAGTGGGAGGGAAGCAACCCCGAAACTGAAAGGGAATTAGGCTTACACCTAGTCCCTAAATAATTTTGGTGGTTGAATTGCCCAACACAAATATTGGACTAACTAGTTTGCTCTAGTGTATAAGTTATACAGGTGCAAAAGGTTCACACTCAGCCAATAAAAAGATCAAGTTTTGGATTCAACAAAGGAGCAAAGAGGCAACCGAAGGCACCTCTGGTCTGGAGGCACCGGACTGTCCGGTGTGCACCGGACATGTCCGGTGCACCAGAGGACTCCAACTCCGAACTCTTCACTCTCGGGATTTTTCAAAGGCCACTCCGCTATAATTCACCAGACTGTCCGGTGTACACCGGACATGTCCGGTGCTCCAAGGAAGAGCGGCCTCAGGAACTCGCCAGCCTCGGGTTTTCACTTCGGCTGCTCCGCTAAAATTCACCGGACTGTCCGGTGTACACCGGACTGTCCGGTGTAACAGCGGGGCAACGGCTATTTCGGCGCCAACGGCTACCTGCGTTGCATTTAATGCGCGCGCAGCGCGCGCAGATGTCAGGCGCGTCCATACCGGCGCACCGGACAATGAACAGTGGTTGTCCGGTGTGCACCAGACACCCAGGCGGGCCCAGAAGTCAGAAGCTCCAACGGTCAGAATCCAACGGCATTGATGACGTGGCGGGGGCACCGGACATGTCCGGTGTGCACCGGACTGTCCGGTGTGCCATCGACAGACAGCCTCCACCAACGGTCAAGTATGGTGGTTGGGGCTATAAATACCCCAACCACCCCCACATTCATTGCATCCAAGTTTTCCACTTCTCAACCACTTACAAGAGCTAGGCATTCAATTCTAGACACACCAAAGAGATCAAATCCTCTCCAATTCCACTCAAGCCTTTAGTGACTAGCGAGAGAGATTTGTCGTGTTCTTTTGAGCTCTTGCGCTTGGATCGCTTTCTTTCTTTCTCACTTGTTCTTGTGATCAAAACTCAATTGTAACCAAGGCAAGAGGCACCAATTGTGTGGTGGCCCTTGCGGGGAAGTTTTGTTCCCGTTTGATTGAGAAGAAGAAAAGCTCACTCGGTCCGAGGGACCGTTTGAGAGAGGGAAGGGTTGAAAGAGACCCGGCCTTTGTGGCCTCCTCAACGGGGAGTAGGTTTGAGAGAACCGAACCTCGGTAAAACAAATCCACGTGTCTCACTTCATTATTTGCTTGCGATTTGTTTTGCGCCCTCTCTCGCGGACTCTATTATATTTCTAACGCTAACCCGGCTTGTAGTTGTGATTATTTTTGAGATTTTCAGTTTCGCCCTATTCACCCCCCTCTAGGCGACTTTCAATTGGTATCAGAGCCCGGTGCTTCATTAGAGCCTAACCGCTCGAAGTGATGTCGGGAGATCACACCAAGAGGGAGATGGAGACCGGCGACAAGCCCACTACAAGCCAAGGGAGCACTTCATCGGAAGAGTCCCGCACCAAGAAGAGGGAGAAGAAGAAGGACTCCTCCAAACGGAAGGAGAAAAGATCTTCCTCTTCTCACCACAATGAGAAGAAGGAAAAATCTTCTTCTCACAAGTCGCATCGGAAAGGCGACAAGCACAAGAGGATGAGGAAGGTGGTCTACTACGAGACCGACACTTCATTAACATCCACCTCCGACTCCGATGCACCGTCCGTAACTTCTAAGCGCCAAGAGCGCAAGAAGTTTAGTAAGATCCCCTTAAACTATCCCCGTACATCTAGACATACTCCATTACTTTCCGTTCCATTAGGCAAACCGCCAACTTTTGACGGTGAAGATTATGCTAGGTGGAGTGATTTAATGAAATTTCATCTAACCTCACTCCACAAAAGTATATGGAATGTTGTTGAGTTTGGAGCACAGGTACCATCAATAGGGGATGAGGATTATGACACGGACGAAGCGGCCCAAATCGAGCACTTCAACTCCCAAGCCACAACCATTCTCCTCGCCTCTCTAAGCAAGGAGGAATACAACAAAGTACAAGGGTTGAAGAATGCAAAGGAGATTTGGGACCTACTCAAGACCGCGCACGAGGGTGATGAACTCACCAAGATCACCAAGCGGGAAACGATCGAGGGGGAGCTCGGTCGCTTCCGTCTTCGCCAAGGGGAGGAGCCACAAGATATGTACAATCGGCTCAAGACCTTGGTGAACCAAGTGCGCAACCTCGGGAGCAAAAAATGGGATGACCACGAGGTGGTTAAGGTTATTTTAAGAGCTCTTATTTTCCTTAACCCCACTCAAGTACAATTAATTCGTGGTAATCCTAGATATCCACTAATGACCCCCGAGGAAGTTATCGGGAATTTTGTGAGTTTTGAATGCATGATTAAGGGCTCAAAGAAGATCAATGAGCTTGACGAACCTTCTACATCCGAGGCGCAACCGGTGGCCTTCAAGGCAATGGAGGAGAAGAAGAAGGAGGAGTCTACACCAAGTAGACAACCAATTGACGCCTCCAAG
This sequence comes from Zea luxurians, assembly GCA_029449295.1. Classification (NCBI taxonomy): domain Eukaryota; kingdom Viridiplantae; phylum Streptophyta; class Magnoliopsida; order Poales; family Poaceae; genus Zea; species Zea luxurians. The sequence goes on from JAOPSE010000004.1 coordinate 23,836,443, forward strand.
CTCGACAATGAGGAGATGGCCTTAATCATCAAAAGCTTTCGGCAAATCCTCAAGCAACGGAAGGGGAAGGACTACAAATCCCGTTCCAAGAAGGTTTGCTACAAATGTGGTAAGCCCGGTCATTTTATTGCAAAATGTCCTATGTCTAGTGACAGTGACAGGGGGGACGACAAGAAAGGAAAGAGGAGAGAAAAGAAGAAGTACTACAAGAAGAAGGGCGGCGATGCCCATGTTTGCCGGGAATGGGACTCCGACGAGAGCTCCACCGAGTCCTCCTCCGACGAGGACGCCGCCAACATCGCCGTCACCAAGGGACTCCTCTTCCCCAACGTCGGCCACAAGTGTCTCATGGCCAAGGATGGCAAAAAGAAGGTAAAATCAAGGTCCTCCACTAAATATGAAACATCTAGTGATGAGGATGATGATAAAAATGAGGAGGATAACTTGCGCATTCTTTTTGCTAACCTCAACATGCAACAAAAAGAAAAATTAAATGAATTGATTAGTGCTATACATGAGAAGGATGATCTCTTGGATTCTCAAGAAGAATTCCTTATTAAAGAAAATAAGAAGCATGTTAAGGTCAAGAATGCTTATGCTCTAGAAATTGAAAAATGTGAGAAATTAACTAGTGAGCTAAGCACATGCCATGACACTATTGCCAACCTTAGAAATGAAAATGCTAGATTAAATGCTAAGGTTGATTCACATGTTTGCAATGTTTCAACTTTCAATTCTAAAGATGAAAATATTGATTTACTTGCTAGAATTGATGAGTTGAATGTTTCTCTTGCTAGCCTTAGAGATGAAAAAGAAAAATTGCTTGCTAAGGCCAGAGATTTTGATGCTTGCATTTCTAACCTTGGGGATGAGAATGATATACTACATGCTAAGGTTATTGTAACACCTGAAATCCTATTTTGGGATTTTTATATTTTTTTTTCTCAAAAAGATTAAGGATCAAAATAACTCTTAAAAAAATGTAAATCACTATATCCTTAAACAAGCAAGTAATAAATAGGGACTATATATGTATATGTTTGAGATAATTATATTTGAAAGGGATAAGTCTTTACGAAATCATTATGTTTTGAAGCATGAATAATAAATACAAAAAAACTATATGTATATTTGCATCTATGTTGGATTCTGATTTTGCATTCAATTTGAAATGAAAACCCAAAAACCACATTTGAATTTGGGACCAAAATTTAATTTTAGAGATGAAATAAGAAAATAAGAAGAAAAAAAATGAAAAAGACTCACCTAACCTGCGCTATGGGCCAAAATCACCACCGGCCCACCAACCCTGGCCACCTGCGCAGCTCAAATTGGTGCTGCCTGCTTTACGCTGATGACTGGGACCCACTGCCCAGCGTCTCCTTGCGTGTGTGGCCTCACTCATGGATCGCTGCCATGCGGACCCTAGTGGTTAGGCCGGATATTTCTTCTTCCGCGCGTACTCCGTAACAGACGCCGCTACTTCGCCGTTGGGACTTATCCTCTTCTCTGCCCGTTGCTCCGCCGGCCGCGAATCTCGGCGGCGTCCTCGGGCAACCAGACGTTTGCCAACTCGGAATCACCCCGCGACTATAAGGACCAAGCTCCGAACACCTGCGCCTGCTCCATCAACAGGGAGCCGAGCAGGAAAGTAACCACATCCAAATTCGTCTTCGTTGAAGAAGCCAAGCACTCGACAGGGCTGTTCGTCGAACTTCTGGGGAGAGAATCGTGTAGCCAGCAACGTCGACCGCGGATGCGACCTCGCCCAGGCTTTGGGCGCCGCTCGGGATCTTCTCTGGGGCGTGCGCAAAGGAAGCTTCTGGGCGCTTGGGACCCTTGCCATGGGCGGACGGACCCGACCACCGCTTGTCGCCTTGGGAAAGTGTGCTCAGTACTCGGCGCCGGTGTTCCATCCCCTGTGCATAGTCGCGTGGGTGTGCCAACGTCCAGGGGGAATCCGTCCGTGCCTTCGGAGCAGGCGGGGCGACCCCGAATCGGGCGGAATTCGTCGTCGGAGTTCAATGCCCTGGCGGATCTCGATCTGTTCGCGTGGTCAAGGGCCTCTGCGCCACCTCTGCCGGTAAGTGACATCCCCTTCAAGCCATTGACTCTACTCATGCTCTACCGTGGTTAGATTCGAACTTGGAGTAGCTGGGCGCCTGCTCGTATATCTCTGGCGAGGGTATCACTGGGCGATTTCTGTGCACCGCCGTGACATCACGCAGTGTCGTAGTCGGGTGTTTGAGCTAGTGGTAGGATTTATGCGGTAGGCCATATGATTTGGGGTGGTCATGGCGTCTTTCACCTAAGATCTGGAGAAAGGTTAGGACCCGGTGTCGCTTATCCGTGTGCCTCGTCTGGGTTGCGGCGATGCTCTAGCTCACTGTCGCGGTGGACGGAGGAAGGAAGAAGACGCGACTCGGATCGTTGATCCGGTGATGGGCGGACCAGATTAGTGGAACGCAACACTTTGGCCAGGGGCAATGGAGTCCGTAGATCATCTATCGAACGGATGTGATGGGGTTCTAGTGTATCTGTTTGCTCATTTTGATCGAGCCGTAGATTCTGGGCTCGATGGTCCGGATCGGGTGGGTACGCACCGTTGGATGACGATCTGGCGGCCTTAGTTTAGTACCGGTTCGGATCATTGGCGATTTAATCTAGGCCGTTATACTCTAATCGGACGATCGTGGTGTGACCATACCCCTTCGTCGTGTACATTTTTCATATGAAACCCTACAGTTTTTGGTAATGAACCCGCAGTCCTGGCGCCAGCCGATCTGTGTCTAGGCAATTTTACCCCGAGCCCCCTGCATCTCTGTTTAAATATGCGCGCAGTCCAGGTCATGGGAAATTGAATAAATAATATCAGGAAATGGTTTTTAATGAGAAAATAATTACTAGAACTTCAATAATTCATAGAAAATGCATATGAACTCCAAATTACTTCATTCCAGTTGCTAAAATTTTGTAATATTATTCCCTATCACTTAGAGTCTCTGTTTTATCATGACAACAGTAAGAAAATTAATCCCACACTTAATCCTATTTTAAACACATAAAACCTTTGAAAATTCATAACTTAAAATCTATAACTCGAAAAATTATGGTTCCTATTCTTATGATCTTATTTTAATATGTAGATTATTAATATGTATTTTGTTTTTATGTTTGGTGTGATGTTAATTTTGCATATACCATGTATGTCTGTATTGCTACGTTTAGCGGTGAGGACACGTGTCATCTGAAGATCATCCTGGTACCTGGAAATCTCAAGTCCCAGGCAAGTTGTGCCCTTGATCACTTCTTTTTACCCACTCATGTTCTAATTAATCATAATGATCTGCATAGGTTAATTTTGATGGGACCCAATAGGTTACCCTAGTTTGTCTATCTTTATACCTTGTTTACCACTGAACTTTTTGGGTAGTACTTGCTAGTGCTTTATGTGGTTTTGGGTATGAAGGTACATTATTCATGATCACACTTTTATTATATGTTTATTATTACTGTTCATGATAAGATCATTATGTTAATTGGAACATGGAGCGACCACCCGGGAAAACAGTGCTACCACAAGGGAGGAATGGGACCCCTTGGCTGATTAATTAGGAAAGCTAGTGGAAGACTACCTTACCCGAAAGGGGCAAGGGCAGTAGGGGAGTGGTCAGTGTAGGGAGGCCCTCGGGAGGATTTTGCTGCGATGGCGGTCCTGCAAGGGATTCCTGCATTGGAGCTTCCTATAAACTGTAGCGGGTTTTCTGAAGCTAGTGGAACTTTGTAAAGGCCTCGTAGTGTTACCCTGCCTCGCCTCCTCGGTAGAGGTGTATGGGAAGTCGCGATCCCTTGGCAGATGGGTAACATGACTTGTGGGTAAAGATGCGCAACCTCTGCAGAGTGTAAAACTGGTATACTAGCCGTGCTCATGGTTAAGAGCAGCTCGGACCCTCACATGATTAAATTATGGAACTTAAACTCAATTTGTCATATGCATTGCATCGCAGGTGAAGTTGTTACTTTTGTTCTACTATTTAACTGGGTTGGTATTTACTTATACTTAGTAACTGCTAATAAAATTTTGACCAACTTTAAAAGCAATGCTCAGCTCTAACCATCTTCTTTGGTAAGCCTTACACTTCACGTGAGCTCCCACCTTTGGCGAGTTCATGCACATTATTCCCCACAACTTGTTGAGCGATGAACGTATGTGAGCTCACTCTTGCTGTATCACATCCCCCCCCACAGGTCAAGAACAGGTACCACCGGATGAGGCGCATGGAGGATGCTGTGGCGAGTTCGTGAGAGGTCTAGGCCGTCGTCTCCCAGTCAACTTTGGGTTGCTGGACCGTTGTCTCCTTATAATGTAATTATTTATTTTGTACAAAATTCCTGTTATGTAGTAAAGATGTGACATTCGATCCTGTGCCATGATTCATCATATGTGTGAGACTTGGTCCCAGCACACCTGGTGATTATGTTCGTGCCCGGGTCTTGGTGCCCCTAAAACCCGGGTGTGACAGAAGTGGTATCAGAGGAATGTTGACTGTAAGACGAAACCTAGATAGAACTGGACAACCATTATCTACTTACCTTGCTACTCTGATTCTTTCTAAACTTTTCTTAATCTTTTCTCATCTATTTCCGTTTACTCTGATTATTCTCACCTTTTCTTTCTAAAGACAAATGTGGATTTCACACTTTGAAATCTTGTGCCTAAAGTGACTTTAGGAATAGGAGACCTACTCTTAGGAACAAAATCAAAACTATTTTTTTTATTTTTTTTTGTAGGTATCTATACGCTTGAGTGTTTGTTCTTATGATACATGTTTGATTTGGATTTTTGATTGAGTGTGATGGGTTGTGGAGTAATGTCCACAATTACATCTGTATATATACATTTAGGAAAAAAAGAATATTTGTAAGATAACTAGACAACCTAGATTATCTCCCATTAAATATATATATCTTAATAGATTCATCTCATCTTGAAAGATTTTATCTTATCTAGCCTCATCTTGTCCAAAAACACTTTGCTTATCCCACCCTAGTGTAACAACCATGATCTAACCTAAATTATTTAAATGTTATGTAGTCTAATCTAGTCATGACAAATTAATCTAGACTCCATCTAATCTACTATGATCCAATCTAAAATGAGTTACCTAACAAGATAGTCAATCCTGGCGGAGTACATTAGACCCTGCTCCTATAAACAAGTTTGAGATCTTAGATCAACTCGACCCTACCCAACAACTTGACCTACAAAACAGGTTACACAACTAATTCCATCTAGCATATAGCTATTGAACCCTCTACCCATCTTGTCACAAACCCGGATGAAGACACCAAAGCTCGAGGAAGAAAGGATCAACCGCGTTAAGGAAGGATAAGAGTCAAGCCAAATCTGGTCTTCAGCCCCAACTCAAGCCTTCAAAGATCAAGCTAGGTCATCAGATGAATCAAGATCCACAAATCTTGGATGGAGTCTTTCCTTACCGCAATCTTTCTTACCCAAACCTCTCTATGCTTTAAAGACACCTTTTACCATACACAATAAAGTGGATATACATACCCATGCTCTAATAACCACTGTCTAAATAACATGAAACTTCTTAATTCTTAAACTAATTAGAAGTTAAAGGCTAAACTATAAATAAAGTTTTTTTTACATCCCTTTCATACAAATCTCGAGGACGAGATTTCTGTTAAGGGGGGTAGAGTTTGTAACACCTGAAATCCTATTTTGGGATTTTTATATTTTTTTTTCTCAAAAAGATTAAGGATCAAAATAACTCTTAAAAAAAATGTAAATCACTATATCCTTAAACAAGCAAGTAATAAATAGGGACTATATATGTATATGTTTGAGATAATTATATTTGAAAGGGATAAGTCTTTACGAAATCATTATGTTTTGAAGCATGAATAATAAATACAAAAAAACTATATGTATATTTGCATCTATGTTGGATTCTGATTTTGCATTCAATTTGAAATGAAAACCCAAAAACCACATTTGAATTTGGGACCAAAATTTAATTTTAGAGATGAAATAAGAAAATAAGAAGAAAAAAATGAAAAAGACTCACCTAACCTGCGCTGTGGGCCAAAATCACCACCGGCCCACCAACCCTGGCCACCTGCGCAGATCAAATTGGTGCTGCCTGCTTTACGCTGATGACTGGGACCCACTGCCCAGCGTCTCCTTGCGTGTGTGGCCTCACTCATGGATCGCTGCCATGCGGACCCTAGTGGTCAGGCCGGATATTTCTTCTTCCGCGCGAACTCCGTAACAGACGCCGCTACTTCGCCGTTGGGACTTATCCTCTTCTCTGCCCGTTGCTCCGCCGGCCGCGAATCTCGGCGGCGTCCTCGGGCAACCAGACGTTTGCCAACTCGGAATCACCCCGCGACTATAAGGACCAAGCTCCGAACACCTGCGCCTGCTCCATCAACAGGGAGCCGAGCAGGAAAGTAACCACATCCAAATTCGTCTTCGTTGAAGAAGCCAAGCACTCGACAGGGCCGTTCGTCGAACTTCTGGGGAGAGAATCGTGTAGCCAGCAACGTCGACCGCGGATGCGACCTCGCCCAGGCTTTGGGCGCCGCTCGGGATCTTCTCTGGGGCGTGCGCAAAGGAAGCTTCTGGGCGCTTGGGACCCTTGCCATGGGCGGACGGACCCGACCACCGCTTGTCGCCTTGGGAAAGTGTGCTCAGTACTCGGCGCCGGTGTTCCATCCCCTGTGCATAGTCGCGTGGGTGTGCCAACGTCCAGGGGGAATCCGTCCGTGCCTTCGGAGCAGGCGGGGCGACCCCGAATCGAGCGGAATTCGTCGTCGGAGTTCAATGCCCTGGCGGATCTCGATCTGTTCGCGTGGTCAAGGGCCTCTGCGCCACCTCTGCCGGTAAGTGACATCCCCTTCAAGCCATTGACTCTACTCATGCTCTACCGTGGTTAGATTCGAACTTGGAGTAGCTGGGCGCCTGCTCGTATATCTCTGGCGAGGGTATCACTGGGCGATTTCTGTGCACCACCGTGACATCACGCAGTGTCGTAGTCGGGTGTTTGAGCTAGTGGTAGGATTTATGCGGTAGGCCATATGATTTGGGGTGGTCATGGCGTCTTTCACCTAAGATCTGGAGAAAGGTTAGGACCCGGTGTCGCTTATCCGTGTGCCTCGTCTGGGTTGCGGCGATGCTCTAGCTCACTGTCGCGGTGGACGGAGGAAGGAAGAAGACGCGACTCGGATCGTTGATCCGGTGATGGGCGGACCAGATTAGTGGAACGCAACACTTTGGCCAGGGGCAATGGAGTCCGTAGATCATCTATCGAACGGATGTGATGGGGTTCTAGTGTATCTGTTTGCTCATTTTGATCGAGCCGTAGATTCTGGGCTCGATGGTCCAGATCGGGTGGGTACGCACCGTTGGATGACGATCTGGCGGCCTTAGTTTAGTACCGGTTCGGATCATTTGCGATTTAATCTAGGCCGTTATACTCTAATCGGACGATCGTGGTGTGACCATACCCCTTCGTCGTGTACATTTTTCATATGAAACCCTACAGTTTTTGGTAATGAACCCGCAGTCCTAGCGCCAGCCGATCTGTGTCTAGGCAATTTTACCCCGAGCCCCCTGCATCTCTGTTTAAATATGCGCGCAGTCCAGGTCATGGGAAATTGAATAAATAATATCAGGAAATGGTTTTTAATGAGAAAATAATTACTAGAACTTCAATAATTCATAGAAAATGCATATGAACTCCAAATTACTTTATTCCAGTTGCTAAAATTTTGTAATATTATTCCCTATCACTTAGAGTCTCTGTTTTATCATGACAACAGTAAGAAAATTAATCCCACACTTAATCCTATTTTAAACACATAAAACCTTTGAAAATTCATAACTTAAAATCTATAACTCGAAAAATTATGGTTCCTATTCTTATGATCTTATTTTAATATGTAGATTATTAATATGTATTTTGTTTTTATGTTTGGTGTGATGTTAATTTTGCATATACCATGTATGTCTGTATTGCTACGTTTAGCGGTGAGGACACGTGTCATCTGAAGATCATCCTGGTACCTGGAAATCTCAAGTCCCAGGCAAGTTGTGCCCTTGATCACTTCTTTTTACCCACTCATGTTCTAATTAATCATAATGATCTGCATAGGTTAATTTTGATGGGACCCAATAGGTTACCCTAGTTTGTCTATCTTTATACCTTGTTTACCACTGAACTTTTTGGGTAGTACTTGCTAGTGCTTTATGTGGTTTTGGGTATGAAGGTACATTATTCATGATCACACTTTTATTATATGTTTATTATTACTGTTCATGATAAGATTATTATGTTAATTGGAACATGGAGCGACCACCTAGGAAAACAGTGCTACCACAAGGGAGGAATGGGACCCCTTGGCTGATTAATTAGGAAAGCTAGTGGAAGACTACCTTACCCGAAAGGGGCAAGGGCAGTAGGGGAGTGGTCAGTGTAGGGAGGCCCTCGGGAGGATTTTGCTGCGATGGCGGTCCTGCAAGGGATTCCTGCATTGGAGCTTCCTATAAACTGTAGCGGGTTTTCTGAAGCTAGTGGAACTTTGTAAAGGCCTCGTAGTGTTACCCTGCCTCGCCTCCTCGGTAGAGGTGTATGGGAAGTCGCGATCCCTTGGCAGATGGGTAACATGACTTGTGGGTAAAGATGCGCAACCTCTGCAGAGTGTAAAACTGGTATACTAGCCGTGCTCACGGTTAAGAGCAGCTCGGACCCTCACATGATTAAATTATGGAACTTAAACTCAATTTGTCATATGCATTGCATCGCAGGTGAAGTTGTTACTTTTGTTCTACTATTTAACTGGGTTGGTATTTACTTATACTTAGTAACTGCTAATAAAATTTTGACCAACTTTAAAAGCAATGCTCAGCTCTAACCATCTTCTTTGGTAAGCCTTACACTTCACGTGAGCTCCCACCTTTGGCGAGTTCATGCACATTATTCCCCACAACTTGTTGAGCGATGAACGTATGTGAGCTCACTCTTGCTGTCTCACATCCCCCCCACAGGTCAAGAACAGGTACCACCGGATGAGGCGCATGGAGGATGCTGTGGCGAGTTCGTGAGAGGTCTAGGCCGTCGTCTCCCAGTCAACTTTGGGTTGCTGGACCGTTGTCTCCTTATAATGTAATTATTTATTTTGTACAAAATTCCTGTTATGTAGTAAAGATGTGACATTCGATCCTGTGCCATGATTCATCATATGTGTGAGACTTGGTCCCAGCACACCTGGTGATTATGTTCGCGCCCGGGTCTTGGTGCCCCTAAAACCCGGGTGTGACAGTTATAGAATTAAAAACTTGCAAACCCTCTACATCTACTGAGCACATTTCCATTTGTACTAGATGTAGAGATATTAATGTTGATGCTATCCATGATCACCTAGCCTTAATTAAAAAACAAAATGATCACATAGCACAACTTAATGCTAAGATTAGTGAGCATGACTTAGAAAATGAAAAATTTAAATTTGCTAGAAGCATGCTCTATAATGGGAGACGCCCTGGCATCAAGGATGGCATTGGCTTCCAAAGGGGAGACAATGTCAAACTTAATGCCCCTCCTAAGAACTTGTCTAACTTTGTTAAGGGCAAGGCTCCCATGCCTCAGGATAATGAGGGTTACATTTTGTACCCTGCCGGTTATCCGGAGAGCAAAATCAAGAAAATTCATTCTAGGAAGTCTCACTCTGGCCCTAACCATGCTTTTATGTATAAGAGTGAGACATCTAGTTCTAGGCAACCAACCCGTGCTAAGTTGCCTAGAAAGAAAATTCCTAATGCATCAAATGATCATGCTATTTCATTCAAAACTTTTGATGCATCATATGTTTTAACTAACAAATCCGGCAAGGTAGTTGCCAAAATTGTTGGGGGCAAACACAAGGGCTCCAAGACTTGTGTTTGGGTACCCAAAGTTCTCGTTTCTAATGCCAAAGGACCCAAAACCGTTTGGGTACCTAAAGTCAAGAACTAAAATTGTTTTGTAGGTTTATGCATCCGGGGGCTCAAGTTGGATACTCGACAGCGGGTGCACAAACCACATGACAGGGGAGAAAAGGATGTTCTCCTCTTATGAGAAAAACCAAGATCCCCAACGAGCTATCACATTCGGGGATGGAAATCAAGGTTTGGTCAAAGGATTGGGTAAAATTGCTATATCACCTGACCATACTATTTCCAATGTTTTTCTTGTAGATTCTTTAGATTTCAATTTGCTTTCCGTATCCCAATTATGTCAAATGGGCTACAACTGTCTATTTACTGATACAGGTGTTACTGTCTTTAGAAGAAGTGATGATTCAATAGCCTTCAAGGGAGTGTTAGAGGGTCAGCTATACTTGGTAGATTTTGATAGAGCTGAACTCGACACTTGCTTGGTTGCTAAGACTAACTTGGGTTGGCTCTGGCACCGCCGACTAGCCCATGTTGGAATGAAGAATCTTCACAAGCTTCTAAAGGGAGAACACATTTTAGGACTAACCAATGTTCATTTTGAGAAAGACAGGATTTGTAGCGCATGCCAAGCCGGGAAGCAAGTTGGCACTCATCATCCACACAAGAACATCATGACTAGTAACAGGCCACTGGAGCTCCTACACATGGACCTATTCGGCCCGATCGCTTACATAAGCATCGGCGGGAGTAAGTACTGTCTAGTTATTGTGGATGATTATTCTCGCTTCACTTGGGTGTTCTTTTTGCAGGAAAAATCTCATACCCAAGAGACCTTAAAGGGATTCTTGAGACGAGCTCAAAATGAGTTCGCCTTAAGGATCAAGAAAATTAGAAGCGACAACGGGACGGAGTTCAAGAACTCTCAAATTGAAAGCTTCCTTGAGGAGGAGGGCATCAAGCATGAGTTCTCTTCTCCCTACACTCCACAACAAAATGGTGTAGTGGAGAGGAAGAATCGAACTCTATTGGACATGGCAAGAACCATGCTTGATGAGTACAAGACACCGGATCGGTTTTGGGCCGAAGCAGTCAACACCGCTTGCTACGCCATCAACCGGTTATATCTACACCGAATCCTCAAGAAGACATCCTATGAACTCCTAACCGGTAAAAAGCCAAATATTTCATACTTTAGAGTTTTTGGTAGCAAATGTTTTATACTTGTTAAAAGAAGTAGAAAATCTAAATTTGCTCCTAAAACTGTAGAAGGCTTTTTACTAGGATATGACTCAAACACAAGGGCATATAGAGTCTTTAACAAGTCCTCAGGACTTGTTGAAGTTTCTTGTGACGTTGTGTTTGATGAGACTAACGGCTCTCAAGTAGAGCAAGTTGATCTTGATGAGATAGGTGAAGAACAGGCTCCTTGCATAGCGCTAAGGAACATGTCCATTGGGGATGTGTGTCCTAAGGAATTCGAAGAGCCTCCACATGCACAAGATCAACCATCCTCCTCCATGCAAGCATCTCCACCAACTCAAATTGAGGACGAGGCTCAAGATGTTGAACAAGAAGATCAAGAAGATGAGCCACCTCAAAATGACGGCAATGATCAAGGGGGAGATGCAAATGATGAAGACAAGGAGGATGAACAACCAAGGCCACCACACCCAAGAGTCCACCAAGCAATACAACGAGATCACCCCGTCGACACCATCCTCGGCGACATTCATAAGGGGGTAACTACTCGATCTCGTGTTGCACATTTTTGTGAACATTACTCCTTTGTTTCCTCTATTGAGCCACACAGGGTAGAGGAAGCACTTCAAGATTCGGATTGGGTGATGGCGATGCAAGAGGAGCTCAACAATTTCACAAGGAACGAGGTATGGCACTTAGTTCCACGTCCTAACCAAAATGTTGTAGGAACCAAGTGGGTCTTCCGCAACAAGCAAGATGAGCATGGTGTGGTGACTAGGAACAAAGCTCGACTCGTGGCCAAGGGGTATTCACAAGTCGAAGGTTTGGATTTTGGTGAAACCTATGCACCCGTAGCTAGGCTTGAGTCAATTCGCATATTATTGGCCTATGCTACTTACCATGGATTCAAGCTTTATCAAATGGACGTAAAGAGTGCCTTCCTCAATGGACCAATCAAGGAGGAGGTCTATGTTGAGCAACCTCCCGGCTTTGAAGACAGTGAGTACCCTAACCATGGTTATATGCTCTCTAAGGCGCTTTATGGGCTCAAGCAAGCCCCAAGAGCATGGTATGAATGCCTTAGAGATTTCCTTATTGCAAATGGCTTCAAAGTCGGCAAGGCCGATCCTACTTTATTCACTAAAACTCTTGACAATGATTTGTTCGTATGCCAAATTTATGTTGATGATATTATATTTGGGTCTACTAACGAATCTACATGTGAAGAATTTAGTAGGATCATGACAAAGAAATTCGAGATGTCGATGATGGGGGAGTTGAAATATTTCTTAGGATTTCAAGTCAAGCAACTCCAAGAGGGCACCTTCATTAGCCAAACGAAGTATACTCAAGACATTCTAAGCAAGTTTGGAATGAAGGATGCCAAGCCCATCAAGACTCCCATGGGAACAAATGGGCATCTCGACCTCGACACGGGAGGTAAGTCCGTGGATCAAAAGGTATACCGGTCGATGATTGGTTCATTGCTTTATTTATGTGCATCTCGACCGGACATTATGCTTTCCGTATGCATGTGTGCAAGATTCCAAGCTGACCCTAAGGAATCACACCTTACGGCCGTAAAACGAATCTTGAGATATTTGGCTTACACTCCTAAGTTTGGGCTTTGGTACCCTCGAGGATCCACCTTTGATTTGATTGGTTATTCGGATGCCGATTGGGCGGGGTGTAAGATTAATAGGAAGAGCACATCGGGGACTTGCCAGTTCTTGGGAAGATCCTTGGTGTCATGGGCTTCAAAGAAGCAAAATTCGGTCGCTCTTTCTACCGCTGAAGCCGAGTATATTGCCGCAGGCCATTGTTGCGCGCAATTGCTTTGGATGAGGCAAACCCTGCGGGACTACGGTTACAAATTAACCAAAGTTCCTCTTCTATGTGATAATGAGAGTGCAATCCGCATGGCGGATAATCCCGTTGAGCATAGCCGCACTAAACACATAGCCATTCGGTATCATTTTCTTCGGGATCACCAGCAAAAAGGGGATATCGAGATTTCATACATTAACACTAAAGATCAATTAGCCGATATCTTTACCAAGCCTCTTGATGAACAATCTTTTACCAGACTTAGGCATGAGCTTAATATTCTTGATTCTAGGAATTTCTTTTGCTAAACTTGCACACATAGCTCATAAGAATACCTTTGATCATGTCTCTTTTATATGCTATGACTAATGTGTTTTCAAGTGTATTCCAAACCAAGTCATAGGTATATTGAAAGGGAATTGGAGTCTTCGGCGAAGACAAAGGCTTCCACTCCGCTCTACCACTCATCCTTCGCCGTCGCTCCGCATCACTCTCCAATGTTGGTATAATCTTCACTCATTCATTTTATGACCAAAGGGGGAGAAAGTACTTCATTGGGCTCTAATGATTCCGTTTTTGGCGATTCATGCCAAAGGGGGAGAAAATATGAGCCCAAAGCAAAAGGACCGCACCACCACCCTGATTTTCAAATTGGTAAATTTCAAAATTGGTATCTCTTTGTGTTCTAAAGGGGGAGCAAGTAGTATTTTCAAAATTGATGTCTTAAAACCCTCTTGAACACTAAGAGGAGACTTTATTTGAGGGGGAGTTTTGTTTAGTCAAAGGAAAAGCATTTTGAACAAAGGAAGAAAATTTCAAAACTTGAAAATGCTTTGCAAAATCTTATTCATTTACCTTTGACTATCTTGCAAAAGGACTTTGAAAAAGAATTTACAAAAGAGTTTGCTAAAACAAAACTTTTGGTGCAAATTTGGTCCAATATGTCAAAAACAAAGAAAACAATCCATGCGCATCATGAAAGTATTTATATTGGCTCAATTCCAAGCAACCTTTGCACTTACATTATGCAAACTAGTTCAATTATGCACTTCTATATTTGCTTTGGTTTGTGTTGGCATCAATCACCAAAAAGGGGGAGATTGAAAGGGAATTAGGCTTACACCTAGTCCCTAAATAATTTTGGTGGTTGAATTGCCCAACACAAATATTGGACTAACTAGTTTGCTCTAGTGTATAAGTTATACAGGTGCAAAAGGTTCACACTCAGCCAATAAAAAGATCAAGTTTTGGATTCAACAAAGGAGCAAAGAGGCAACCGAAGGCACCTCTGGTCTGGAGGCACCGGACTGTCCGGTGTGCACCGGACATGTCTGGTGCACCAGAGGACTCCAACTCCGAACTCTTCACTCTCGGGATTTTTCAAAGGCCACTCCGCTATAATTCACCAGACTGTCCGGTGTACACCGGACATGTCCGGTGCTCCAAGGAAGAGCGGCCTCAGGAACTCGCCAGCCTCGGGTTTTCACTTCGGCTGCTCCGCTAAAATTCACCGGACTGTCCGGTGTAACAGCGGGGCAACGGCTATTTCGGCGCCAACGGCTACCTGCGCTGCATTTAATGCGCGCGCAGCGCGCGCAGATGTCAGGCGCGCCCATACCGGCGCACCGGACAATGAACAGTGGTTGTCCGGTGTGCACCAGACACCCAGGCGGGCCCAGAAGTCAGAAGCTCCAACGGTCAGAATCCAACGGCATTGATGACGTGGCGGGGGCACCGGACATGTCCGGTGTGCACCGGACTGTCCGGTGTGCCATCGACAGACAGCCTCCACCAACGGTCAAGTATGGTGGTTGGGGCTATAAATACCCCAACCACCCCCACATTCATTGCATCCAAGTTTTCCACTTCTCAACCACTTACAAGAGCTAGGCATTCAATTCTAGACACACCAAAGAGATCAAATCCTCTCCAATTCCACTCAAGCCTTTAGTGACTAGCGAGAGAGATTTGTCGTGTTCTTTTGAGCTCTTGCGCTTGGATCGCTTTCTTTCTTTCTCACTTGTTCTTGTGATCAAAACTCAATTGTAACCAAGGCAAGAGGCACCAATTGTGTGGTGGCCCTTGCGGGGAAGTTTTGTTCCCGTTTGATTGAGAAGAAGAAAAGCTCACTCGGTCCGAGGGACCGTTTGAGAGAGGGAAGGGTTGAAAGAGACCCGGCCTTTGTGGCCTCCTCAACGGGGAGTAGGTTTGAGAGAACCGAACCTCGGTAAAACAAATCCGCGTGTCTCACTTCATTATTTGCTTGCGATTTGTTTTGCGCCCTCTCTCGCGGACTCTATTATATTTCTAACGCTAACCCGGCTTGTAGTTGTGATTATTTTTGAGATTTTCAGTTTCGCCCTATTCACCCCCCCTCTAGGCGACTTTCAGAAACCACCCCTAGTACCACCAACGTTAGCCGAGGCTATCGCTGCCTTGGTTAACGCTACGGCCGACAACACCCGCTTTCTGTGGGAAATGGCAGGGCAACAAATGCAGCAACAAGGCGGGCGGGCGTATCCGCAAGGACCCCACAAAACATCATACTTGGATTTCTCAGAGACACACCCTCCATTGTTTGTCAAGGCAGAAGATCCTCTGGAAGCGGATGAATGGATCTACGTTATCAAGCAGAAGTTCAGACTTCTCCGATGTATGGAGATTCAAAAGCCCCTATTCGCAGCGCAACAATTACATGGCCCTGCTAGCACCTAGTGGGGAAATTTTGTAGCCGTTCAATGGGCTGGTCATCAAATAACTTGGGATGAGTTCAAGTTGGCTTTCCACAAGCACTATATACCTAAAGGGGTGCTCCACATGAAGCAGGAGGAGTTTATGAAGCTGAAACAAGGTGGGGATACTGTCACTCAGTATCTCAATAAATTTAACCACTTATCCCAATATGCTATCGATCAAGTCAACACGGATTTAAAGAAGAGGAATTGTTTCATGAGAGGTCTTAATGATCGAATGCAAAGGAAGATGGCCACCTGCATTGATCTTTCCTATGGAAGGGCTATCAGTACTGCACTGGCAGTCGAGGCTAAATATACAGGCTCCGGAAAATCTAAGGGTTATGGAGGCGACAGGCCCAATCAGGGGTCTGAGAAAAGACAAAGGTTGGTAATCCGACCTTTTAATCCGAATCGCTCTTCACCGCGTCCACCCTCCTACCCTTTCAAGCAACCGGTCTTCATTCGCCCCGCTACTGCCCCCACTCCAACAAATCAGCCGGGTGCCCCTGGCACTCGTTTCCCTGCCCTTCCCAGCTCTTCAACTGGCTGTTTCAACTGTGGAAATTCCGGACACTTTATCAAGGACTGTCCATATCAGAAGCAGAATCGATCAAGTAATCAGCAGAGTTCTGGGAATTCCGCTCAAGGAAAGGGAAATGCGGCAAGCAATATCGCGGGCAAGAATACAAAGAAAACGGGGCGGATTTATTATACTCAAGTGGCCACAACACTGGACGGCGAACCGGTTAATGATGGGTACGTTTCTAGTGGCCAATCACCCTGCAATTATTCTTTTTGATTCTGGTGCTTCGTTCATAAGCATGAAATTTGTGGAGCAACATTACATCCCATACCATGAATCAAGGGAAGGGTTTAAAATTCATTCGCCTGGGGGACAAATATTTACTAAAGAAGTGGCTTTCCAAGTGCCCGTAACATTGGCTAAACGGGACTTTCCTACTAATATGATTGTTCTGAAAGGCCAAGACATAGATGTAATTCTGGGCATGAATTGGTTGGCCCAACATAAAGCTATTCTCAATACTGAATTGAGTACTATCAAATTGAGTTATGGCCAAGAAGAGGTTCTCTTGACCATCCCCATAGCCATTCCAGCTAAACCATTTGGCAGAGTATATGAAGCTATCATACCGGAGATCCAAGATATTCCGGTAGTATGTGAGTTCCCAGATGTTTTTCCAGAAGATTTGCCCGGATTACCTCCAGAAAGAGATGTAGAATTTGTGATTGAGTTAAAGCCCGGTACGGCTCCTATTTCTAGAAGGTCATATTGAATGCTTCCAAATGAACTGGCAGAGCTCAAGACCCAATTACAAGATCTACTGGAGAAGGGATTCATCCGGCCAAGCTCATCGCCATGGGGATGTCCAGCCATCTTTGTCAAGAAGAAAGATCAAACACTACGGATGTGCGTGGATTATAGACCCCTTAATGAGGTTACTATCAAAAATAAGTACCCTCTTCCATGGATTGACATTCTATTTGATCAACTGACTGGAGCGAGGGTATTCTCCAAGATTGACCTCAGATCGAGCTATCATCAGATCCATATCCAGCCCGAAGATATACCAAAGACCGCATTCACTACGCGGTATGGTTTATTTGAATACTTGGTTATGTCTTTCGGACTAACAAATGCTCCTGCCCACTTCATCTATCTTATGAACTCGGTATTCATGCCCAAGCTGGATAAGTTTGTGGTGGTATTCATTAATGATATCTTGATATATTCCAAGAATGAAGAGGAGCATGCTCGGCATTTATGGATCGCGTTGACGCGCTTAAGGGAGCATCAATTATATGCTAAGTTCAGTAAGTGCGCGTTCTGGCTGGAAGAAATCCAATTTCTGGGACATGTATTATCTTTTAAGGGGATTGCGGTGGATCCCAGCAAAGTCAATGATATTTTGGAGTGGAAACCCCCAACCACTATACATCAAGTCCGAAGTTTCCTGGGACTAGCTGGCTATTACCGCCGCTTCATACCAGATTTTTCTAAGCTTGTGAAACCAATCACAAGTTTATTGAAAAATGATAGTAAATTTAATTGGTCTTCAAAGTGTAATGAAGCCTTTGAACAATTGAAGGTATTATTAACCACTGCTCCGGTATTGGCTCAACCAGATATTGAAAAGCCTTTTGATGTGTATTGTGACGCATCAGGCAGTGGTCTCGGCTGTGTTCTAATGCAGGAAGGCCGAGTGATAGCTTATGCTTCAAGGCAGTTGCGCTGGCATGAGGAACATTATCCAACTCATGATCTGGAGTTAGCTGCAGTGGTTCATGCCCTAAAAATCTGGCGTCATTATCTGCTGGGGAATATCTGTCACATCTATACAGATCATAAAAGCCTGAAGTACATATTCACTAGTCAGAATTAAACATGAGACAGAGGCGATGGCTCGAGCTTATTAAAGACTATGAATTGGAAATTCATTATCATCCAGGCAAGGCCAATGTAGTGGCAGACGCACTCAGTCGTAAGGCTTCTTGTCACTGTCTTACGGTGAAGACTTTTGACAATACACTATGCCAGGAGATGGAGAAGTTAAACCTTGAAATGATCCAACAGGGAGCCTTAAATCAATTAAAGCTTGAGTCAGTCCTTTTACAAAAAATAATGGAGGCTCAAAAGGATAATGAGGGTGTGAAGCACATCCATGAGAAAATAGAGGCCGGAAGAGCCGAATGTTTCAGAAAAGACGACCAAGGCATTGTATGGTTCAACAACCGCATAGTTGTGCCAAAGAATGAAGAGATCCACCAGCAAATATTAGATGAAACACATCTTAGTCGCTATTCTATTCATCCCGGAAGCACTAAGATGTATCATGATCTAAAACAACATTATTGGTGGACAAAGATGAAAATCGAGATTGCACGCTATGTGGCAAAATGTGACACTTGTAGGCGTGTCAAAGCCATACATATGAAGACTGCTGGTCCATTACAATCTCTACCAATACCAACATGGAAATGGGAAGATATTAGCATGGACTTTGTTGTGGGATTACCCAGAATAGCAAAAGGCTTTGACTCCATTTGGGTTATCATTGACCGACTCACAAAGATCGCCCACTTCCTTCCAGTCAAAGTAAAATATCCAGTAATTACATATGCAGAACTATACATTGCTCGTATTCTCAGTTTGCACGGTGTTCCAAAGACCATAGTGTCAGATCGTGGACCTCAATTCGTATCCAAATTTTGGGAAGAACTTCACAAATCTTTGGGTACTAAATTGCTCCATAGTTTGGCCTATCATCCTCAAACAAGTGGTCAAACTGAGAGGATAAATCAAATACTCGAGGACATGCTACGAGCTTGTGTTCTGGAATTCCCACAGAAATGGGATGATTGTTTACCATTAGCGGAATTCTCATATAATAATAGCTATCAAGAAAGCATTAAGATGGCACCCTTTGAAGCTTTATATGGGCGATGGTGTCGCACTCCGTTAAACTGGTCTGAACCAGGTGAAAGGAGTTTCTTCAGGCCAGATATGGTAAAGGAAACAGAAGAAAAAGTTCAACAAATAATTCATAACTTGAAGAAAGCCCAAGCTCGACAGAAAAGTTATGCAGACAAACGACGAATGCCCTTGAATTTTCTGGTGGGAGATTATGTCTATCTGGAAGTCTCCCAGGGTGTATCACGTTTCGGGGTAAAAGGGAAGCTTGCACCTCGATACATTGGTCCTTTCCTTGTTCCTGAACAATGGGGACCAGTGGCATACCGACTTCAACTACCCGAAACCTTGTCTGCTGTACATAATGTGTTCCACGTGTCTTAGTTGAAGAAGTGTCTTCGGGTTCCCGATCGAACCATTGAAGTGATGGATGTTGCCCTAGAACCAGACTTGACATATTCGGAGCACCCTATTCGAGTCTTGGATCAAAAGGACAGAATTACCCGAAGAAGAACTCTCAAATTTTACAAGATACACTGGAACCAGCATTCAGAAGATGAGGCTACATGGGAAACTCAGGACTTTTTAGAAAAGAATTTCCCAGGCTTTTTTGCCTCATGTAATTTGTGATATGTATATAATTGTTGTAATAAAGGAGTGAGCCCCAAACCACCCCTACCTTGTACCAAGAATAAGGAAATAAAAAAGTGAAGCATTTCCTTTTCCATTACTTGCCCTAGGATTTTTAATCTCGGGACGAGATTCTTTTATGGGGGGGAGGATGTAACACCCCTGGTGTTACTGTTACTAAAACTTGAGCATAACATCATAAGCATAGCATATCATGTGTTTGTCACACCTAGAATGCATTCACTAGGCAAAAAGTTCAAACAAGTTGTGTGTATGACATTTTGTGAATAAAACCCTAGAGTAGGGTACTCAACCCTGGATTGGGTTTAATAGAGCAAACAAGGATTAAACAAGAGAAAACTTCAAAATTCAATTGAAATAGTCATAAAGTATCACCATGGATGAACTTAAGTGGGATCCAAACCCTAAGAGTGCTAGAAACCCTAAATAGAACCCTGGAAAACCCTAAAGTAAAACCCTATGGGGCTAAGTGCAAAATTAGTGCACTTTTGGACTAAAGTGCAAAAACTATAAAAGTAAGGTGTCTTAAGTCATATAGTTCACACATAAGTGGATTTGCAAGTTAAACCTTGAATTTTGGACTTATTTGCAAAAGAGCCACATTTGAACTCTATAGGCTAGGTCTGAAATCAGTGTTTTTGGACCAACTTTGAAGCCCTATAGTTTTCAAATTATGAAGTTTTTGCCCTAGGACACCACATCAAGATTGTAAAGCTATGAAAGGAGAACAACTTTGTTTAAAGGATTTAACATTGTTGTTATGAAAAGTTTGAAGAAAAATGTGCCCAAAGTCATGCTGTCAGACTGCTAGAGTCTAAAATTCAGGTTGGCAGTGGAACTGCATGAACTTGGGGCTTGGATTTAAGCATGATCCAGTGAGAATTTGACTAGGGATGTTATAACAAAGATGAAGATGGTTTATAGGTCTACAACTTTGGTGCAGAAAGATGATGATGATGCCATGGAAAATTTGGAGAAAACCTGCCCTAAACATCGGCTGTTAGGCTAACTGAAAGAGCTTCCAATGGTACATTAACCTGAACATGATCCTAGGTTCACTCCCCCTCGCCGCCGACGAGCCGCGCACAGATTCATGCGGTTGCCGCCATGATTCGCGCCCGGGTCAGCTAGCCAACGCCAGGGGGGTCAATAAATATCGCGCCACGGATATACTCCGGCCAATAGTTTACTCCGACCACCGTATCGGGTTAGCCACAACATATTTGGATGAGCTCGCCGATGACAGCCGCCTCACGGCCTTGCACCACGTGCCTTGGCACATCCATCGCATCGCCGTGACTCACAGTAATCCCTCGTTCATTGCCGATGAGCTTGCCACGGTTGTGGCCACGAATCACCGCGCCAGTGACTTAGTCTCTATCTTCGGCCGCCGCACGTCACCGTTAAATTCACTAGCCGCCGCTCAAGCATGCTATAAATTGAGCGCATCGTCGGGTCCGTAGGATAATCACACACCAAGCCACCAAGTATTACCTCCAATCGTGTACAAGAGAACTCCAATTTTACATTTCCCCCAATCTGCTCAAGAACACCGCATGGTTTACCCTCGCCGTGGCCAGCTTGCTCCAGGTTAGTTCAAGCGCTTTGATCGTTTATTCTAGCGTCCTTAGGTCCTCCTCAAGCTTCACGACTCCTTTGATTAAACTAGATCGCCCTAAATTGCCGTGAACACCCGTGTTCTTCCGTTGCCCATACGGTTATCGTGGGCAGGGCGTTTTAGTGCGCCATTATTGAAATCGATTTAGGGGAAACGGTCCTTAGGTCTTGAATTTGGCTTCGGCCAAAGTAGGACGCCAGTCGTTGAGCGAATTGGCCGGTACACGAGCTCGTCGGAGCTCTGCGCGTCGCCGTCCACCGTCGAGGGCTTCGGAGTGTAAAGGAATAGAAACGTAGGGGCTTTTCTACAAATGTCAGTGACTCAGTCAAATAGTGCCACGACCCCGCTTCAAGTTATTCCATAAGACAAGCCCCTTTCTGCAAAATCAACACACACGGGCGCGCGGGCACAGTTTCACCAGTAGTTGGGCTGACCTGGGCTAGATACGGTCCAGCACTATTCATGACTTTTTTCTTTTCTTTTTCTGCCGGAGCTAAAGAAATTCTAGAAAATTGTAAAAAATGATAAAATTACCAAACCAATTTTACTAGGTCTCTAATTTCCTATAGTATTTAATAAAAATAGTTACTTGATTTTTAGTCCAAAAAGGAAATTATAGAGTATTTAAAACAGCCTAAGACCATGCTTTTGGATTTTTAGAAAATAAATAATAAATCCAAAATTCACTAAATTCTTAGGATAAACTTTAAATAATATTTAGAAACCTTGGGTAGAGTTTGGTATGATTTAGGCCATGTTTGATACTTAGAACCCAAAACCCTACCCCCTGCCCTGTGAACTTCACTATTGACTCTGGAAACCCTAAGTTCTCGGAGATCCGTGAAGGAAAATTGTATTCAAGACTTTAGATAATAAACTTTTATTATCTTTGCACTCTCATGAGCATTACATAGGCATTTATTATTATGTATGGTTATATTTAGAAAATGAAGAAGAAGTAGAAGTCGAAGAAGAGAAGACTTCACCATCACCACCTGAGGAACATCAGGCAGGCAACTGTTTTTATTTTGATATCTACGGAACAGAGCCTGATTCACCAGTAACACAAGGCAAGCCCTGGTGCATTTGCCACCCCCTTGTTCCTTTTAAAATCTTTCTCACTTACTTGATGCATTAGGTGATAGGAGTTGTGTGCTAAACTATTGCTACATCTCCTTCCTTGGATTATTTCCTAATCCCTGTTTTACAAAAGGTTTTCTTATGCTTAGCTTTGCTTTAGAAAACAAAATGTTTTGTTTTCTCAAAGATGATGTTGCAAAGCGGGTGGGATGCTTTCAAAAACAAAACTTGATGGTGGATCCATCATGGCCATGATGGGTTCAACATCAGAAAAGATGTACCTCTGTCAGGTACCAAACTTTGGGTTTGAAATGATAAAGCTAAGACCGGGCGGGTGACTTGCACGAGAAGCGAGTCTCGGTGTAGTGTCTCCGTCTGTGTCGATTAAGGACTGTGTCGATGTAGGCTTGATGATTGAGGACTCTTTAACTGGTCACATGCCTCGTCATGGGTAAGCTTTGCCTCAAGCAGACTAATACCAGAATAAGATACCATGCAATGGGTGTGGAGAGATGGCGAGAGTAGCGTGTACCCTCCGTGGCAAGAGGCTGGACGGTGGTGTATCTGTGCTCTCGGTTGGCATGAACCTGATCTGGTCTTAAGAACCCAGGTGACGAGTTGACAAATGCAAGGGTTAAGTGCTACATATGTCGTGTGATTGGAGATCCTCAGCTGAGTATAATCGATTCGGATCGCCGTACCTTCGCGATTATGAAGACTTGGTCACTGCCCTATATGTAGAAATCCAGTGAACTAAAGGGATGATGAAAAGACGACTAGTATAGGCTAAGTGCTTGAACTAGGGTAGAAAGAACTCTAGACGCAGGTAACCTACTTAACCTGATAAGTAAAAAATGGATTTTTAAGGATCCACTTTTAGTAAGCATTTCTGCAAACAGAGTCATTGATTATTGATAAGCCTTACCTTGACTCCCTCTAGCCAGCATACCCTTGAGAGTCTTTTCTTTAGTCGGGTAAGACTTGCTGAGTAATTTCATACTCAGGGCTTTATCCCATGTTGTTTTAGGTGAAGAAGCGGCAAACTTTTGTTGCTTCTGTTCAAAGGTGGTACCGAAGGAAGAGCATCAAGACTAAAGCTGCGGAAGGAAAGGATCCTCCGTAAAACTTTTGTTTAATACTTATCGGGAGGGGTTTTTGCCTCCCATGGTTTGTAATAATAATACTCAGCACTCATATTATGTTCTAGTCTGTAATTATATAACTCTATCTTACTTTTCAATAAAGGTAAGTTAATGTAATTGCTTCCGCATTTTCGTATCTCCGATGTGTTATAATGTCTGCGTGACGGGTGAAACGCTCTTGGGAAAGGTAAGGAAAGCAGATACCGAACTTGTCAAGTGATCCAGGGGCACCTGCAGGGTTGTCTGAGGTCCGTTGGACAAGGACAACTGTAGGTGGGCCTAATGACTTGGGAGGTTCTGTCACAGAGGTTGCACATCTTTACCCACAAGTCGTGTTACCCATTTGCCACGGAGTTGATCAGACCCCATACACCTCTACCAAGGAAGCGAGGCAGGGTACCACTATGAGGCCTTTACAAAGTTCCACTAGATTCAGAAAACCCGCTATAGTTTATAGGAAGCTCCAGTGCAGGAATCCCTCGCCTGACCGCCATCGCAGCAAAATCAACCCAAGGACCTCCCTACACTGACCACTCCCCTACTGCCCTTGCCCCTTTTGGGTAAGGTAGTCATCCACTAGCTTTCCTAGTTAATCAGCCAAGGGCGTCCCATTAAACCCTTGTGGTAGCACTGTTTTCCTGGGTGGTTCTCCATGTTCCCATTAACATAATGATCTTATCATGAATAGTAAATAATAAACAGATAATAAAAAGTGTAATCATGAGTAATAAATATCTCTATACCCAAATCCACATAAAGCAATAGCATGTACTACCCAAAAATTTAGTAGTAAAACCAGTGGTGAAACAAGGTATAAAGATAGTCAAATTTAGGGTAACCTATTGGGTCCCATCAAAATTAACCTATGCAGATCATTATGATTAATAAGAACATGAATGGGTAAAAGAAGTGATCAAGGGCACAACTTGCCTTCCACGAGCTCCTGCTCAGTAGTCTCTACCAGCTGAACCTCAGAATCCTTTGTAGCTTGCTCGTCTACTCGCATCAACACAACACATACATAGTATAGCAAAAATTAACATTACACCAAACATGTAAATAAAATACACAGTAATAATCTAGACATTAAACTAAGATCACATGAACTGGAATCATTAAATTTGGAGGTATAGATTTTAAGTTATGGATTTTCTAATGTTTTATGTGCTTAATACAAGATTAAGTACTAGAATAATTTTAATGTGTCTTTCATGCCAAAACAGAGGCACAAATGGATAGACAATAATATTATGAAAATTTAGGAACTGGAATGGACCAATTTGGAGTTCATATGCATTTTCTACAAATTAAACAAGTTCTATACATTAAAAATCTATTTCTATTTTATTTTTATATGAATTTCGAGTTGACTGGACTGGGCCTCATTTCCTAGAAAACTCAGGGGTCTCGGTGTAAGATCCCCAAGACACAGATCACAGTACTATCTGGATGGCGGGTTGATTAGTGATTTTCTCGGGGACTCTTTAACAAATAGTACCCGCGAGGGGGTATGATGAGTCCTAGGCCATTGGATTCAAATCTCGCGGTTAGGATTAGATCCCGCTGTGGCAACTCGGGGTATAACCAGAACCGATGGATCAAGATTCAATGACAAGGATCCAAGATCTAACTCTATTCGTCCGATCGAAGATCAACGGCCCCGATTTAATGTCGTGAAAGGGTATGGCCTGCTTCTAATCCAAGCCGTTAACCTCCGGATCAACGGTGCACGTGACCCTGACGCTACTCCGTGCCAGCAGTCATCAGACTTGGGTGGCGAGTCCCAATCCACAGCGGTGATCCTACCGGAGTTCGGCCACTAGGCGTTACGGGGCTCCATTCTCTATCCTGAATAGTGCTACGCGAAGAAAATAGCCTGGCGGACTATATGAGCAACGACTCACCGGAGTTAGGCGTGGCAAGCACCGGTATTACCGGTAATGGTTGACCCGCGACGCGAATCTGGATTCCGATGAGCAATCCCCATGGAGTTGGGCTGTTCTAGGCGGAAGCGAATCCTCTACAGCCCTCAGTGTCGGGTAGCAAACAGCCCACACCCAATCACAGGG
Organism: Zea luxurians; assembly: GCA_029449295.1. Classification (NCBI taxonomy): domain Eukaryota; kingdom Viridiplantae; phylum Streptophyta; class Magnoliopsida; order Poales; family Poaceae; genus Zea; species Zea luxurians. The sequence goes on from JAOPSE010000004.1 coordinate 23,862,156, forward strand.
CCGGAACGGCGGCGAGACATGGTGACCAGCAGACCGACCTCCGCCAGGTGCTGGCAAGTGACGGCAGCACAGTTTTAGGGTTTGGGAAGGAGGCGAGGTGGTCAACGAATGCGGTGTACTGATGCGCTTGAGGATCGAGGAGAGGCTGCCACTATTTATCCAGGAGATACCCGGTCGCCGGATCCGATTATTGCGCGCGCTAGCTACGGGATGCGTTCGGCCAGGTTGGGGATGGTGCTGATGAGACCGACCCACCCGTTAGTGAGGAGGTGAGGCGAGCGTGCGCGAGAGACCGCCCGGTGGGTCAGTGTGCCGATGATCGAACAGATGTGAGCGCGAGTGTGACTGGCCAGTGGGCCCCACTGGTCGGTGTAACAGCACGGTGCGTGGCGCATGACGCGCGACTGGCAGGTGGGGCACTCCAGTCAGAGCGAAGACACCAGGCGCGCACGAGGCGGTGTGCTGACGCGCGGGCCCGGGTGTCAGTGACGCGGCGCTGAGGAGATAATGGGCTGCACAGAAGGAATTGGGTATTGGGCCAGATTGGTGTTCTGCGGCCCAGGTAGCTTTTTATTCTTTTCTTTTTATCTTTTCTGTTTTCTGTTTTCTTTTCTTTTTATTTTTCAATTCCCAATTTGAACTTCAAATATGAGTGTGAATCTAGTACCCAAATTAAAGGTAAACTTTAATCATACCCGTATGGTTGGGTTTATATTTTTATAGACTTTGTTTTATATTTTATAATATCTCTATCTTCCTTTTCTATTTTCAAATCAATTTTTGATTTAGGGTTTACTTTAAATCCTCATCCCATTATCATTACATTTTATTCATATTATTATTGCTTTTAATGCACAAACAAAAATCCAAAATGATGCAATGGTTTATTTGTGTCGTAGTGAAGTTTTACTCATTTTTAAACATGACCAGTCACATGTGATGATAAATGGAGATGCATATATTCAAAGGAGACAATTCCTCCTTTTATCCTCCATTACAATTTGAGTATTACATTGCTTCCGCAAGAACCTCTCCGCCTGTGCCGTGGAAATCGAGCACCGCTCGCTGGAGTGCCAAAGCCTGAGTGCCGTTCCTTCGATCGTCACCGCCGGTGTCCCACTACCTCGACCATCGACCGAACCTCCTACCCAACGCCGACCATCCCCCCTGCCCGCCATCGTCCTATGTGGAAGGTAGAAGAAGAAGCAAGTTTTGCGATCTACCCCAACAGGCTACGTTTAATTGTGTTTAGATCCCCTGCAGCAACTTCTCTAGTTCAAAAATATGTATTTGAGTTCAAATAAAATGATGTTTATGTTACTAGCTTTGCAATTATTTGGTAAGCAAATTTTAGTTTGTAATTCTATTTATGCCTATATTTCCTGTTATGCAATTCGAATTATGCTTGATTGGGTCGAGCGTAGTTCTCCAAATAAAAGGTAGATCAAATTTTTTAGCCAGAAATAAAATATATAATTACCTTTGCTCTTAATGTGTGATTTAGAATCAAGACTCATATGTTCATGGCCAGTATATGCATATTGACTATTTGCTAAGAAATAGTAAAGTTTCTATTACCATTGAAATAATATATTTTGTGACCATGTACATCATATGCTAAATAGTACAATTGAATCAGTAGTTCAATTTAGTTCTCTTAAAATTAAGGTTATGGAACTTCTAAATAATATTGTAACGTCTACTATAATTTCCTTTTAGAAAGAAAGAATAAAAACCCACATGCTATCCGGTAGAAATAATTAATTAGCTAATTAATCTGGCTCCATAGACTTTGTTTTAGCATTATACCTATGTTATTTTAAATGAATTTGTATAGCATGTGTTTCCATAATTTCTTTTATAAGTGTGATTTGTATGGTGTATGTTTATGTAATGGTGTATGTTTATGTAATGGTGTATGTTTATTTATTGGTGTATGTTTTCTTTTTGTATGGCGATGTGCGACGTTATTAGAAGCTGATTGTGTGGTAGAGGATTCGAGTTTGTTTGAGGACGACCCGCAGGGCACGTTCGAGCAAGGCAAGTGGATTCTCTCTCTGCATTTCTGTTTGTACCCAAATAATGCATATAATAATGTTTGCTTTTTGAATATTTGCATAATTTGATGGAATTTGTCTAAATAGGATTTCCTAGAAATACCAATCCTATTCCTCGATTACCCTGGGATAAATACTATTCTTAGCCATTTTTGCTACCGCTCAACTTGATAATTATAATGTCACTCTTTAACGATACTATTGTTCCCGAAATGAAATTTGTATTATGATGTTAATCCGATGGTTAAACAAGATTATTTCATATTAAATGGAACATGGAGTGACCACCTAGGATAACAGTGCAACCACGAGTGCTATCATGGCTCTGGCTTTGGTAATTAACTTAATGCGCTTAGTACCTAGCAACCTTACCTGAAATATGGGCAAGAGGGGGAGCGGCAGTGGTGGCAGCTCACATTAACATGGGGACGTATTCTTGGCTAAGGTACCTCGCCCAGAGGGCCTCCACACCGACTTAGAAACCTTAGCAGGTTACTTTGTAATAAGTGTATTTTGTGAAAACCTCATAGTGGATCCCTAGCCATTCACCTCGGCAGTGTTTAAGGGTCTATACAACCCAGGCTAGATGGGATACATGGCTTGTGGGTAAAGTTGTACCACCTCTGCAGAGTATAAAACTGATATGTCAGTCGTGCTCACGGTTAAGAGCAACCTGGACCCTCACATGATAACTGAACATAAAGATGGTGAATAAATCGCCATTCGATGATTCACAAATGGTTTGCTTAAGTGATTTCACTTAAGTGTTTTTTATATAATCTTATGCCTTTGATTAATTGGGATATTTGGGATACACTTATTAGTAACACAGGTGTTCCTAATAAAATATTGACCAACTAAAATGCTTACCGCTTAACCTTAGCCTTACCTTGTTAAACTTGCATAATTTCCCCCACTTGCTGAGCCCCGACCATAAGTGAGCCCACCCTTGCTAATATTTTGATCAAAGGGTGATGAAGAAGACTTTGATGGAGATTTTGATGAATACTGAGTCTAGCGATGCACCGGTCATCTTCCTGTGGGAGACTACCCATGTTATTTCTGCTATACTTTAATGATACTGTTTAAGATACTTATGTCTGGATGATGTAATAAAGTTATTCTACTCTCTTTACGTCTTTATTGCATTGTTTTTTGATATATTACACTTGTGACGTCAACATATGTGTGGAAAATGGATCCTGGCACACATATACTATGCATTCGGTTTTGCCCCCAGAACTAGTTGTGACACCGCGCCGACCCACGGCCGGCCGTGCCAGGCCACGCGCAGGCCACGCCCAAAGCCGCACCACCAGGGCCGCGCGCACTGGGGCCGTGTCTGCGCCGAGCTCGCGCTGAGTCACGCCACCGGGCAGGGGCCGCACCCGAGGGGCTGCCTGGGGAGGGGATCGACTAGGGAAGGAGATAGAGGGGAGGGAGGAGAGGGACGACAACAACCGCTCACCGGGATCCAACCTAGGGCAAGGAGAGAGGTGGAGAGAGGTGGAAAAGAGGGAGAGGGAGGTTACTGTGCGGGAAAGAGAGAATGAGGGGGGAGGGGCGCACATAGGGTAGGTGGGGGGCACCTAGGTGTGCGCCTAGGACCGGGTTGGGTCGCGCCGCGGGTTGGGCTAGGCCGCGAGCCGAGCCGACTACTCTCTAATCGCTCTCGCCTGCTTCTAATCAAGATCATCCCGCGAATCGAACACCAAACTAAACGAACGCACGCCTAGGCACAACATCAGAGAAAATAAATATGCTCCGGCATGATGCAACAACAATATCAACTTAGGTATTGGTTACACGCGATACGGACACCAGTCTCTATATTGCTTTGAAAATAGGAGGAATGAATGAAACTAGAAGAGAAAAAAAGAGTAATGCCTGAATTTGTTGAATATTGGAGAAGAAAATTTATACCCACAAATTCAGGGTGTTACAAATCTAACCCCCTTTACAGAATCTCGCTCTCGAGATTCAAGAAGAGGCTAGCAAGAAAATGAGATTGGTTCATTGATTTCTCATAGCTTCTTATAACTCAACTTTGACTCTGGCAAATTTAACTTGCGGACTTGTTGCTTAACCTTCAGGTGCTCAAGACCAATTGATATAAATCTTGAGGATCCACACACGCTTCCGCTGCGCCACTTTGATCTTATTGGTTGACGTTGATCGCGTTGTCTTTGTCACACCTGGATTTAAGGGATAAAGCCGGGTGCATCTCATATGTGCGCCAAAGAAGAACATCACATATAATGACAAAGTGTATAGAGATAAATGTAACACCCCTGGTGTTACTGGCACTAAAAATTGAATAAATAGAACTTCAAGGGCCTAACTATGAATGTTAGAGACACAAGTAAATAGTGAGAAGGGTTCTTAACCAGTTATTCAAACAGCCGGAGTCCTCTGTGCAAAGACGACATCGCGGGCGCGCGTGCGGGCGCGTTTCCCTGTTCGTGGGCCCAATCGGGCTGGTTTGAGCCCATTACTATTCATTCCTTTTCTTTTTCTTTTTCTGCCAGGCTTAGAGAATTTATAGAAAATTCTCTAAAAATGATAAAATTATGGAACCAATTTTACTAGGCTCCTAAATTCCTCTAGTATTTAATAAAAATAGTTCCAAGATTTTTAGCCCCAACCATGAATTATTTAGTATTTAAGAAGGCCTAAACCTAGTCTTATGGAATTTTAGAAATTACTGGATAGCTCCAAAAATCATAGAACTTTTTGGGTAAGCTTAATTTGATAATTAGAGCCCTTGGGTGAAGTTTGACATGTTTTGGACATTGTTTGATCCTCAAACCCAAAACCCTAACTTTCTAGGTAATATTTGCCTTATTCTAGTGGAATACTGACTCAGAAAACCCTAGTTTCCCTAGTGTACCGTGAAGGAAAGTTGTATTCAAAATACAACTTGATGTATCTCTATTTTAACTACATATTCATAGCATCACATGAGAATTCATGTATATATATGGTTATGTATAGAAAACGAAGAAGTGAGTGTCGAAGAAGAAGAGACTGCACCACCAACTAAGACTCCACCTGTCGGGAACTGTTTTTATTTTGATATCTATGGAACAGATCCTAAATCCCCTACAACACAAGGCAAGCCCTGATGCATTTACCTTTTCCTTGTGATTTTAAACTCTTTATCACTGGAATGATGCATTAGATGAAAGGAGTTGGGTGCTAAACCAATTGCTGCATTTCCTTCCTTGGAACTGTTTACCCTTCCTTGATTACCTGTTTTGTTAAAAAGTTTTCTGCTGCTTAGTCTTGCTTTCGAAAACAAAAATGTTTTGGTTTTAACAAAAGATGATGCTTAAGATGGAATGGGATGTTTTCAAAAATAAAACTGGATGGTGGATCCATCATGGTCGTGATGGGTTCAACATCTGAAAAGATGTACCACTGCCAGGTACTAAACTTTGGGATTTTAAATGATAAAGCAGAGACCGGGCGGGTGACTTGCACGAGAAGAGAGTCTCGGTGTAGTGTCTCCGTCTGAGTCGATTAAGGACCGTGTCGATGTAGGCCTGATGATCGAGGACCTTTTAACTGGTCACATGCCTCATCATGGGTAAGCTTTGCCTCGGGCAGACCAATACTAGAAAGGCCAACACGCAATGGGAGTGGAGAGATGGCGAGAGTAGCGTGTACCCTCCATGGCAAGAGGCTGGACGGTGGTGTATCTGTGCTCCCGGTTGGTGTGAACCCGGTCTGGTCTTGAGAAACCCAGTGGCGAGTTGACATATGCAAGGGTTAAGTGCTACATATGTCGTGTGATTGGAGATCCTCAGCTGAGTATTAATCGATTCGGATCGCCGTTACTTCTCGGACATGAAGACTTGATCACTAACTTACACGTAGCAATCCAGTAAACTAAAGGGATGATGAAAAGATGGCTAGTGTAGGCCAAGCGCTTGAACTAGGATAGATAGAACTCTAGATTCAGGTAATGACTTAACTTAACAATAAAACTGGATTTTTAAGGATCCACTATTAGTAAGCATTTTTGCAAATAGAGTCTTTGATTCTTGAATAGCCTTACCTTGACTCCCTCAAGCCAGCATATCCTTGAGAGTCTTTTCCCTTTGTTGGGTAAGACTTGCGAAAGTACACTTCGTACTTAGGGTTTTCGAACCCATGTTGTTGTAGGAGAGGAAGCAGCGGAGTTTTGTTGTTTCTGTTCAAAGGTGGTACCCAAGGAAGAGCCCCAGCAGTGAAGGTGGTCATGGGAGGACGTTTGCCTCCCACTTTGAAATCAATAAACTTTTGTACGGGAGGGTGTTTTGCCTCCCTGGTCTATTATAATACTTTATGCACTCATAATACCCTGATATTGTAATAATAATACTCTCTCTCCATATATGTAAATTAAATTATTGTAATTTTCTTTCGCTAATTGTTTCCTCCGATGTGATGTAATATCTGCGTGACGTGTGAAGCGCTCTTGGGCGTAATGATGAGGATATAGTTACCGAACTTGTCAAGTGATTATGTGCATCTACAGGGTTGTCCAAGGTCCCCTGGACAAGGACAACTATAGGTAGGCCTAATACCTTGGGAGGTTCGGTCACAGTTGGTATCGGAGCGAAACCCATCTCTTCAGATATTATGTAGTACTTCAAAAGAATTTTTAAACACTTACCCAGACATATTATTTCATTCTTACCTTACCACTTTCTGGTAGTCCCTTATCTAGTATAGTTGGGTAACAGAGTGCAATATATAGGAAGTTGGGGATCAACGAAAGTCGATTCCATAATTATCAGGTTATGCATACATCATGTTTAAGAATATACTAATAAATCTTCCCCTCTTATGGAGATATGGCGTGTACTAGGAAAACAGCACGCAAATCTACTGGACCTTTTGGCGTGCCACGACATCAGTTAGCTTCTAGGCACGAAGGAAGTAGTAGTGGCAGTAATGACCCAATCTGTAACACCCTGAATTTGGGGGTATAAAATTTCTTTCTTAGGATCATCCAAATTTAGGTGTTACTCTTCTCTATCTCACTCGGGCTTCCCTCTCTCTCTCTAGTTTTCTCCCTCTCTTTTTCTTTTAATTAGAGTTAGTGGTATTAGTGAAGGATTATTTATTTTATTTTGCCCAAAACCTATGAGTCATGGAATGTTGCATCATATTGAGTCTAAATATTCTTTGAATTGTTGCATATATTTGATTTGGTTTGAATTTGAAACTTGATTTGAATTTGAATTGAAAACCCTAGAGAAATTAAATAGAAAAGCAATTAGAAATTCCCTGGAAATAGAAAAATCCATTTCAGCCCATTTAGCCCAAGCAGGACCAGCCTCGCGCGCCCCTTGGGTCTGACGGGCGGGCCCCGCCTGTCGACGCAAGCCTGAGCGCGCACACTCCCCCCTCTCTCTCGCTGCACCGTGGGGCCGACCTGTCGGCGCTAGTTTCCTCGCGTGCGCCCACTCTCCCTCTCTCTGCCCCGCCATGGCCAGCCTCCTTGTCTCCGGCGAACTCTCGTCGCAGGACCGAGCGGCGCCACCGCGCCCAAGTCAGCCCCTGGCCGTTAGATCTTGGCCGTCCGTCCGAGATCGGATGGTTTAGACTTGACCCGAGTAGATCTAATCCTAGCCCTCTGATTTGGATCTGACCGCCTCTCTCTCTTCCCCCTCCCCCGCGTCTCTGCCTCTGGGCCCGGCTGGTTAGCCTGCCCTGGCCCACTGACATCCTAGCCCAGCTAGTCAGCCGTGCCCACGCGCCGGCGCCCATACGATCTAATCTGGGCCGTTGATCTCTGATCCGATGGCTGAGATTACCCCATACCCCTTCGCATGTGAGTTGTCCTTAAGTGCCCCTCTAGTTTTAGGAAATCAACCCGCCATCCTCTGTTTTAGCGCACAGGTCCCTGGTTTCTTTTGAATAGCCCCCTGTACTTTTATTTAATAACATATTTAGCCCTAATTTCATTTTTCATACTTTAAAACTTGTTTATTTCATATCTTTTCATATGAACTCCAAATTTAGTGGTTTAAATTGCAAAATGTTCACAAAATTATTCTCTGTTCAAATAAAATATGACCAATTGTAATCTGTATACTTTATTTTTACACTTAGAATATAGGATTAATGTGTATGTTAATTTATTTATTTAATGAAATAAATAAAAGAAGAATCCTAGGAGTTAAAGTATATTTAAGCTTGTGAGATTAGTGTTATGCATTACATGAATTCATTTTTGGTTTAACCTTTAGGTCTTAATGACATAAATAGAATTAGGTATGTAATTATGGATAACACTTAAATGATAATCAAATTCCTAAATGAGAGTAGTCCATCTTATAATTTAATCTTTTCTTTGTTTAATTACTACTTAACCTTTTTGAGCTATGTTCCAACACATAGAGAGTAATTAATCCCCAATTAGGATTAGTCCATTTTAAAACTTGATATCATTCCCCTGTACTTAATACTACACCTTTTTGAGTTGTGTGCTAATGTTTATACATGTTTGATGTGATGTTCATTAATACCTTCCAAATGTATTGAATGTATGCTCACTTTATTTAGACAACGAGCAGCTTGTGGTTCCTGAGTGTGTTGCCGAAGATCCCTCTGAGCAACAACCTGGTGAAGGCAAGTGTCCTCAGACCTATCTTATCCTACTTTACTTCATAATTCACTCTCCCGCATTACATTATTAAAACTTAAGGATTGACTAGTCTGTATTTACCTTACCCTTGTTTACCTTTTTGGGTTAATCATGGTTAGCTTATGCTTTTGCTTTAACTTAATCAATGAACATGATGTGATCTTTTATGATACGATGATGTTATCCCGATCAGGTTCTTGTGATTACTTTAGGGGGGCTCAGGCTATTTTCTAAGTACCTCTCTGTAAGGACCTATTTGGGGAGTGACAACCCAGGATAACAGTGCAACCATGAGGGTGGAATGGGACGCCCTTAGCTGATTAATTAGAGGAACCAGAGGAGTAGTTGGCTTCGCCGTAGGGCCGTCAATGGGGTCCAGGCACAGTACTTGCTCTGCCGAGGCTGGTTGCAGAGGTTCTTTGATTTGGTTTTGTTAGTCACCCTTCCTCTGGGGAGATGTACTGTGTTTATCAAACTAGAGAAACCTAACGGGCGGCTATGACCTCTGGGAAATCTTTGTAAAGGCTACATAGTGAGACCCTGCTATGTCACCTTGGTAGTGATCAATGGGGTGGCTAGAACCCTGGGCAGAATGGGAATCACGGCTTGTGGGTAAAGTGTGCAACCTCTGCAGAGTGTTAGAATCTGGTATATCAGCCGTGCTCACGGTTAAGAGCAGCCTTGGGATCCTCTTTGATTAGAAGAACTTTAGTTACTTTTATGATGATGATTAGTAATGATGGTTATAATTTTGATATCTTGTATTTCCTCTTGGAGGGAGTGCTTCTGGGTAATAACTGGGTTTATTACTAAAATGTGGCTCTACTCATAGTAATAAAACTTGACCAACTAAAAGCAACTTCTTAACCTTAACTCCACATACAGCTAGTCCACTTTAGCCAAACAGGACATTTGCTGAGTACGTTGATGTGTACTCACCCTTGCTTTACAAACCACCCCACCCCAGGTTGTCCCCATTGTACTCAGTGCTCAGGAGGTGAAGCTGGTAACATGGAGGACTTTGAGGAGTTCTAGGACTACGACGAGTTCTAGTTTACTTTAGTGGCAAACCCCCAGTCAGCTGCCTGTGTAGGCTTATCTTCTACATTTTGTTTCTCTGCACTTTGATATTATTGTTGAACCCTATGGATATGTATTAGACTCTGTGGATGTCTCGGACATCTTGATGTAATTAAGTACCTTTTCGTTATTTAATTTGAGCATTGTGTGATGATGTCCAATTATGTAATCACTGTGTACGTGAGTTCTGATCCTGGCACATACATGGTTCGCATTCGGTTTATCTTCCAAAACCGAGTGTGACATAAGTGATATCAGAGCCTTGCTGACTGTAGGACTGCTAACCTAGACTAGAGTGGTCGCCCTAAGGACTATAGACCCCTACTCTTACCTTGACCTTAGTGTCTTTTCAAAAGTTGGTTATCTTGACCAACTCTATGTTATTTACTTATCTCAAAAAGTTTTGTCTCACTTTTCTTTCTGTTTACTTTCTGGTCTCATAGTTCTACTCTTACTCTGGTGCTTACGATGTCTTTTGTAGACGGCCCATATCAGGTGCACTGTATGATCCCCTTTTAGCCTTCTTGCCTAGCGGAGCGTCCACTGCATCACACAGTGTCAGGTCAGTCCAGTCACCTGGACAGACTGCATCGTCGCCTGCATGAGGAGCAGGAGCGCCGATGCTAGGAGCAGGAGCAGGAGCAGCAGGACTCTTCCCCCTCGCCTCAGCGGGAGGTGGAGTCTGAGAGGCCGCCTACCCCTACACCTTAGCCAGAGATGCCCCTGCACCACCATAGGGCATCCCAGCTGCTAGAGCAGACCCTGATGGAGATGGAGACGACGACGACGCTGGTGGCAGTTCGAGCCATGGCATGGAGCGCTCGAAGGAGCCGGAGCCGGAGGGATGGATCGCTAGACCCATCACTCATGATGCTTCTCGCGGGTGTCACTTCCACGATGCTCTTAATACCCTGTTGCATCGGGCCTTCGACCGACACACCTGGTATATCGAGTACCGTTGTGTAGTCTACCAGCATCATCGCGGGTTATACCCGGACCAGTGGGAGGCTACTTGTTTGGTGCACCATCCGGATGATGATCTCTGGGGTGCAGAGGCCTTCTCAGAGCACTATTCTATCACTGAGAGGGACACTACTAAGGCAGCCATGCAAGATGCAGCACGACGGGCACTTTCTCAGTATTGCTCGTTGTTCAGCGAGGTAGCTGACGGCCTTGACCTGAAGTACTACCCTCGCCGTTCGACCGGCAGTGCCGGAGGTGTGATTGTCTCGCCAGTTGGTGAGGGCAATCCTAGGCTGAGTAGCATGGTCAATCTAGCCACCGTGCTCAACACGGAGTTGGACCACGCCCTTGACGAGTTGGGCAAGGTTCGGGCAAAGGTTGCAGAATTGCATGCTGAATGCGTGGCATGCCACTATCTTGATGGTGGTTATCCCGCCCCTGTCGGGATTCAGCACCCTTACCGTTCACCGCCCCGTGGTCACTTCGACTATGGTACCCCAGACTGTAGGACCTGCATAGATTTAGATCCATAGATCGATGGAGTCGGAGTCTTTAATAATGCTTAATTCAGTGTCTTAGTCTAGCCAGTCTTAGTTAGAGTTTGTTTGGTTATCTTTTGCTGGATGCTTGTTATGATGGACATGTAATGAAGTTGAATCTTTGTAATGATTGTCATCAAGGTGTGGGTATCCCCTGCAACTTGGTGTAGTTATTAATAAAGTCAGTTATTTAGTTGGGTAATCCATTTATTTCCACTTTCCTCTTTATCTGAGAAGTTGTCGGTGAAGATGATCAATTGTTCAGTGCTACGAAGTTTTCCGTACATCTTTTCTTATGCTGAAAGACTGTAGAGTCAGATTTGATATGTGTGTGGTTTCTACAGATGTCTGAGAATAGGCGCTGAGGAGCGAGGCGTGCCCAGCTAGAACAACAGGCACCCCAAGAGGAGGCAGCTCCGCAGCAGCATTTGCCACCGCCACCCCCGATGACAGTTGAGCAGATGTTCATGATGCAAACTCAGGCAGTTCAGGCAATTGGTCAGACCTTAGCAGCAATGCAGCAGGTGCAGCAGCAGCCACCCCCACCTTAACCTCCAGTGCAAGTTCAGATGCCACAAGTGCCTAGAGACAAGCGGGCATAGTTTATGAGGGGCCATCCCCCTGTCTTTGCCCACTCTACTGATCTCATGGACACGGAAGATTGGTTGTGTACCCTGGAGCGTGAGTTACACACTGCTCAGTGCAACGATCGTGAGAAAGTGTTGTACGGTCCCTGACAGCTGAGGGGAGCAGCACAGTCTTAGTGGGAGTCTTACCTCGCCACCCATGCCAACCCTGAAGCCATTACTTGGGAAGAGTTCAGGGACAACTTCTGTCGCTACCATGTGCCCGAGGGACTGATGATAGTGAGGAAGGAGGAGTTTCTCGCCCTGAAGCAAGGTCCCCTGTCCATCAGTGAGTATAGGGATAAGTTTTTGCAGCTGTCACACTACGCCCCAGAAGACGTCAACACGGATGCCAAGAGGCAGTATCGCTTTCTGAGAGGATTGGTTGATCCCCTCCACTACCAGCTCATGAACCACACTTTCCCCACCTTCTAGCATTTGATTGATAGGGCAATCATGATAGAAAGGAAGCGTCGGGAGATGGAGGATAGGAAGCGCATGGTGGATCTCAGGCCGGGAGTAGCAGTCGTCCCCGCTACTCACGCAACTCACCACAGCAATTCAAGCAAGGTTGCCAGCACCAGCATTAGTGTCAGCACCAGTACCAAAGACAGTTTCGTTAGCAGGAGCAGCAGTACTGTCAGAACACCTAGTTTGCAGGAAATCAGTACCAGCGTCAGAACAACCAGGCAGCTCATCTTCCTACCCCAGCAACCAACCCCAATGGCCAAGCAGCCCCAGCTCAAGTAGGAGGTCGTGCATGCTTCTACTATGGAGAACAAAATCACTAGGCGAAGGACTGTCCTAAGAAAGCAGCTTAGCAGCCGCCAGCAATCAATGCCCCAGCAAGACAAGGAGCACCACAGCAAGCACTAGGAGTCCGTGGTCAGGCCTACAACCGTGGAAAGGTGAACCACCTGGAGGCCGAAGCAATCCAGGATGCTTAGGACGTGGCAGTAGGTATGTTTCTAGTCGAATCCTACCCAGCAAAAGTACTATTTGATACTGGTGCCACACATTCTTTTGTTTCTACATCTTGGGTAGAATCACATAACATCCCCAAAGAACCAATGATCCCACCTTTAAGAATTAATTCAGTTGGGGGAAAAGTTCAGTCCGATAGTATTTGTCCGAATCTAAGGATTGAAATAAGGGGGATAGACTTCCCCGCTAACCTAGTAGTAATGGGAACTCAAGGGTTAGATGTCATCCTAGGGATGAATTGGCTACACAGAAATCAAGCCACTGTCAGTTGTGACAAGAGAACAGTTAAGTTGGTGTCCCCATCCAGAAAGGAAGTAGTAACCAAGTTGTACTTACCTGAACTAGAAGAAGGAGCCTGTCACCATTTATTAGTAGATGACAAGGAATCCAATCCAATTGAGGCAATTAGGATTGTGTCAGAATTCCCCGATGTATTCCCTGAGGAGTTACCAGGCATGCCACCTAAAAGGAAAGTTGAATTTACCATAGAGCTTATCCTAGGCACCACCCCTATTTCCAAGAGAGCTTATCGAGTGTCCGGACCAGAGTTGGTGGAACTCAAGAAGCAAATTGATGAGTTGTTAGAGAAAGGCTACATCAGACCAAGTACCTCACCTTGGGCAGCCCCAGTACTATTTGTGGAGAAGAAGGATGGTACGAAGAGGATGTGCATCGACTACAGAGCTTTGAATGAAGTCACTGTCAAGAACAAGTACCCTTTGCCTCGAATTGAAGACCTATTTGATCAGTTGAGAGGAGCCAGTGTGTTCTCCAAGATAGATCTGAGGTTAGGTTACCATCAGCTCAAAATCCGACCGGCGGATATACCGAAGACAACATTCATCACTAAGTATGGACTATATGAGTTCATGGTTATGTCATTCGGATTGACGAATGCACCAGCTTACTTCATGTACCTGATGAACAGTGTGTTCATGGACTACCTTGACAAATTTGTAGTGGTGTTCATTGATGATATTCTTGTATATTCCCAGAATGAGCAAGAGCATGAGGAACATTTGAGGAAGGTACTTCAGAGGCTACGAGATTGCCAGTTGTATGCCAAGCTTAGCAAGTGCGAGTTCTGGATCAGCGAAGTTCTATTCTTGGGTCATATTATAAACCGAGATGGACTAGCTGTAGATCCAAAGAAGGTAGCAGCGATTCTAGATTGAAAAGCACCAAAAGATGTCCGAGGAATCAAGAGTTTCATTGGAATGGCAGGTTACTATCGGCGTTTCATTGAAGGTTTCTCCAATATTGCCAGAGCAATGACAGCCTTGCTAGCAAAGAAGGTTGAGTTCAAGTGGACCCCAACATTCCAAGAATCATTTGAGATGTTCAAGCAGAAGTTGACAACAACACCGGTGTTGGTTTTACCAGATGTTCACAAGCCATTCTCAGTATATTGTGATGCTTCGTACACCGGACTGGGATGTGTGTTAATGCAGGAAGGGAAAGTAGTGGCATACTCGTCCCGACAATTGAAAGTTCATGAGAAGAACTACCCCACTCATGATTTAGAGCTAGCAGCAGTGGTTCATGCATTGAAGACCTGGAGACATTATCTTTATGGGCAGAAGTGTGATATCTACATGGACTACAAGAGCCTCAAGTACATATTCACTCAGTAGAGTTAAACATGAGGCAACGAAGATGGCTAGAATTGATCAAGGACGATGAGCTAGAGATCCATTATCACCCAGGCAAAGCAAATGTGGTTGTAGATGCTCTTAGCAGGAAGAGTCAAGTCAACATGTTGGCCACTCACCCGATGTCGTTTGAGCTAGCAAAGGAATATGACAGGTTGAGTCTTGGATTTCTGAACAACAGTCAAGGAGTGGCAATTGAGCTAGAGCCCACTCTAGAGCAAGACATCAGGAAAGGTTAGAAGGATGATGAAAAGATCAATGAGATCCGACAGCTAATCATAGATGGGAAAGGTCCAGATTTCTGTGAAGATGCAGAAGGAGTGGTATGGTTCAAGAATAGTGAAAGGGAATTAGGCTTACACCAATTTCCTAAACTAATTTTGGTGGTTGAATAGCCCAACACAAATATTTGGACTAACTAGTTTGCCCAAGTTTATAAGTTCTACAGGTACCAAAGGTTCACCATAAGCCAATAAAAAGATCAAGAGAAAGGGTTCAAACAAAGGAGCAAGGGACAACCGAAGGCACCTTGGTCGGGCGCACCGAACTGTCTGGTGCACCACCGGACAGTGTCCGGTGCACCAGGGAAGATCGACTTCAAACTCTTCACCTTCGGGAATTCTCAGGGCCGGCGCGCTATAATTCACTGGACTGTCCGGTGTACATCGGACAGTGTCCGGTGCTCCAAGAGGACGCGGTTCCGAACTCGCCACTCTCGGGAATTCGCATCGGCTGCTCCGCTATAATTCACCGGACATGTCCGGTGTACACCGGACTGTCCGGTGTAACTGCGGGGCAACGGCTACTTCAGGCGCCAACGGCTACCTGCAGCGCATTAAATGCGCGCCAGCGCGCGCAGGGGTCAGGCACGCCCATGCTGGCGCACCGGACACCCTACAGTGCATGTCCGGTGCGCCACCGGACATCCAGGCGGGCCCTGCAGTCAGAGCTCCAACGGTCAAAACCCTAACGGCCGGGTGACGTGGCTGTCGCACCGGACATGTCCGGTGTGCACCGGACTGTCCGGTGCACCATACGACAGACAGCTTCCACCAAACGGCTAGTTTGGTGGTTGGGGCTATAAATACCCCCAACCACCCCCACATTCAAGTCATCCAAGTTTTCCACTTCTCAACCACTTACAAGAGCTAGGCATTCAATTCTAGACACACTCAAGTGATCAAATCCTCTCCAATTCCACACAAAGCTTTAGTGATTAGCGAGAGAGATTTGCCGTGTTCTTTTGAGCTCTTGCACTTGGATTGCTTCTTTTCTTTCTCACTTGTTCTTGTGATCAAAACTCCATTGTAACCTGTAACGCCCTGAATTTGGGGGTAGAATTTTTTCTTCTTTTCTCTCACCAAATTCAGGCGTTACTCTTTTCTTTTCTCGTTCTCTCGCTAAACCTTGACCTTTTCCAAAGTTTTAGCGGGGTTCGGTTTGGAATTCCCGTGTAAAGAAAAATCCTAAATTACTTTATGTTGTTTGATGCATCATGTCGAACTATGCGTTCTTTGATTGCTTAGAAATGTAAGTGCATTCATCTAGGAAGATCGGATTTCGAAAAGGAGAAAAACCTTTTCTTTCTTTTTCTTTTTCTTTCTCTCCCTCCTCCTTTTTCTCTCTCCCGCGCCGTGGGCCGCCCCCCCCCCCCCCCCCCCCCCGCGCCCCCTTTTGGGCCCAGTTGGCCCAGCCGCCCCTCCCTCTTCCCCCAAATCCCCCTCTCTCCCTCCCTTTCTCCCATTTTCTCCCTAGCCGCCGCCCCTGCTCGTCGCTGGTTCGGCCGCCCGTCCCTGTCCCCGGTGAGGTCCCCCTCCACCTCTCCTCCCTTTCTTCTCCCCTCCTCTCCCCCTCCCCGGCCCAACCGCCGCCCGGCTCGGCCGCCCCATGGCCGGCTCGGCCGCCGCCGCCCCTGCGCGCCATGCCCCGCCCATGGCCGCCTCGGCCGCCCCTGCGCGCCCGCCCGCCCGGCTCGGCCGCCGCCTTGGCTGGCCCAGCCCCCCACCGGTTCGGCCTCCCCAGCCCGGCCGCCCCTGCGCGCCCAGCTCGGCCGCCCCCTGCCCCGCACCCGCGCCCTGCCCAGCCGCCCCTGCCCCAGGCCGGTTCAACCCCCCCCCTTTTTTATTTATTTTTTTATTTTATTTTATTTTATTTTCTTTCATTACTGTTATATATTTTATTTTAGGCAGGTTAATCATTGTTCATGTTATTGAAATAGGAAACTTAATTTAGAATTCCGTTACGCTAGTTGATTCATTTAATCAATTGTTTATCTAGTTCAATGTTGATCAACTAAAAATGACTAGGTTTCCATTAGTGACTATAACTAAATTCTTTTGTTAGAACCAATTGTAACTAATCATTAGCGCATAAGCTTTAACCCCCCCCCCCCCCCGCGAGACCCTTTCACGTTTCTTTCTAATCATAATGAATGCGATATCGAATGTCATACTTGATGCATATTTACTTTATTTGTTCCCTTGTATGATGTACTGTTTGTTTCCCAATTTGAATGGATGAATGTATGTATGCTTGCAATCGCATAGAGAACGATCCGGTCGAAAAGCCCGAGGAACTCGCAGGAGAAGCCCCTGAGCAGCAGTCGGTTGGTGGAGGCAAGTGTCCTTTGACCTATCTCTGTCCTATTCATTCTTTAATTCACCTCCCGCATTACACATTTATACCTAAGGATTGACTAGCTTTTGTTATCCATGTCCTTGTTTACCTATTTGGGTCGGATTATTACTGTTTAGCTTCATGCTATTGCTCAACTCTAATCAATGAACATGATGAGATTATCTATGATACGCTGTTTTCCCTTCTCTTATTATGATGTTGTACTTGTGGTCTTCAAGGGGGCTCGAGCGGTTTCTCGAGTGCCTCTCCGTAAGGACCTGTTCTATGGATGACCGCCCGAGAAAACAGTGCAACCATGAGGGTGGAATGGGACGCCCTTAGATGAATAATTAGAGGAACCGGGGTGTAGTTCGCTTAGCCGTTGTGCCGTCAATGGGGCTCGGTGTATGCGGCTCGCTCTGCCAAGGTTGATTTGTCCCTTTGGGAGGAGTGCGGTACATTTAGGAAACCTAACGGGCGACTACAGTCCCGGGGAATCTTTGTAAAGGCTACGTAGTGATGCCCTGCTGGGTCACCTTGGTAGTGATCAATGGAGAGTCATGATCTCTGGGCAGAAAGGGAATCACGGCTTGTGGGTAAAGTGCACAACCTCTGCAGAGTGTTTGAAAACTGATATATCAGTCGTGCTCGCGGTTATGAGCGGCCAAGGGAGCTCCAGTGATTAGTGGTACTTGATCAGAGGCATTTTGGTTTACAGATGACAATGAGGATAGTTATGATTATGCTTATGGTAATGGTAAGTGGTATTCTTTCCGTTTGGAAAGGGTACTTTGGGTTAATAACTTGGGTTAATGCTAAAACCTGGCTTTCTACTAGTAAATAATAAACTGACCAACTAAAAGCAACTGCTTGACTTACCCCCACATAAAGCTAGTACACTACAGCCAAACAGGATACTTGCTGAGTATGTTGATGTGTACTCACCCTTGCTCTACACACCAAACCCCCCCATCCCCAGGTTGTCAGCATTGCAACCACTGCTCAGGAGAAGATGAAGCTGTGGAAGGAGACTTCCAGGAGTTCCAAGACTACGACGAGTTCTAGGTGTGGGTTAGCGGCAACCCCCAGTCGGCTGCCTGTGAAGGCCGTGTTATCTACGTTTCTTCTCCGCACTTTGATTTATTGTAAGGACTATATGGACGTCTCAGACGCATGATGTAATCGACCATTATTTCCCCTTTTAATACTATTTTGAGCACTGTGTGATGATGTCCATGTTATGTAACTGCTGTGTACGTGAATAACTGATCCTGGCACGTACATGGTTCGCATTCGGTTTACCTTCTAAAACCGGGTGTGACATAAGTGGTATCAAAGCCGTGCTGACTGTAGGACCGCTAACCTAGAGTAGAATGGTCATTCTAAGGATTATAGACCTCTGTCACTGCCTTGACTTTGATATCCCTTCAAAAGTTGGTCATACCGACCAAACCTATGTTCTACTATATATTATACCTTGCTGAAAATTATGTTTTATTCTAATCCTTCATTTATTTATGATTCATTATTTGCTGGTCATATTAATTCTGTTCTCACCCTTTTGCTTGCGATGTCTTTTGTAGATGGCTCGTCTTAGACACACTGCACGAAAGTCCGTCATCCCCTTCTAACCCTCCCGCCTTGCTGAGCGTCCGCTTCGCCGTCCCGTGGCCGGACAGTCCAGCCACTTGGAGAGGCTGCACCACCGCCTGCATGAGGAGCAGGAACGTCGACGACAGGAGCAGCAGGGCTCTTCTTTCTCGCTCCAGCAGGAGATAGAGTCTGTGAGGAGCTGCTCCCCTGTGCTTCCTCTGGAGGCGCCCCCTGCACCACCACTGGGCGCCCCAGCTTCTGGAGTAGCTGCTGGAGGAGACCCAGACGACGGAGATGGCGACGACAGCCCGAGCCACGACACTGACTTCCCTGCTGACCATGAGCCGGAAGGATGGGTTGCTCGACCCATCACTCGCGACGCTGCTCACGGGTGTCACTTCCACGACGCGCTCGACACCCTGCTACGTCGGGCACTTGACCGGCGTACTTGGTCCATCGAGTATCGCTGTGTGGTCTACCAACATAGTCGCGGGGTCTACCCGGACCGCTGGGAGGCGACCTGTTTGGTGCGCCGTCCGGAGAACAGTCTCCAGGGCGCGGAGGCTTGCTCAGAGCACTATTCTATCTCTGAGCGGGACTCAGCTGAGGCAGCCATGCAGGATGCTGCACGGCGTGCGCTTTCGCACTACTGCTTGGTTCTCGGTGGGGTAGCTGACGGTCTCGACCTGAAGTATTACTCCCGCCATCCATCTGGCAGCACAGGAGGCGTGATTGTTTCACCTGCTGGTGAGGACAATCCTAGGTTGAGCAGCACAGTCAACCTAGCCGCCGTGCTAAACACGGAGCTGGACCATGCATTAGACGAGCTGAGTAGGGCTCGTGCTGAGATCGCCCTGCTGCGGGCTGAGCGCGCGGAACGTCGTCACCTGGACGATGGTTCCCCCGCTCCCGTCGGGACTCAGCACCCGTACCGCTCACCTCGGCGTGGACTCCAGTCTTATGGCAATCCCGACTGCAAGACCAAGATAAATCTAGAACCATAGATCGTTAGAGTTGGATCTTGTAATTAATACAAAATATATACGTAGAAGCTACAGTCTTAGCGTTAGTCTCGCTTTTAGTTAGTCTTAGTTAGACAGGGTAGTTTGCTATATCCTGTGCATCTATGTTTGTCATGATGAACTATGTTTGGTTTGGATTTTTGTAATGACTGTCACCAGAGTGTGGGTACCCCCTGCATTTTGGTTTACATATTATGTTAATGGAGTTAGTTATATAGTTGGGAAACCTTTATTCCACTTTCCTCTTTATCTGAGAAGCTGTGTGGTCTGTGTTGGAGATCAGTGAAGATGCTCATCTGTTCAGTGCTGTTGAAGAATTCTATATTTTTTTCTTATGCTGCAAGATTTGCCAGATCAGTTCTGATGCGTGGTTGCATTCTGCAGATGTCAGAGAACAGGCGCAGAGGAGGAAGGCGTGCTCAGCAGGAGCGAGCCGCTCCGCAGGATGAGGTGCCCCAGCAGCAGCACCTGCCACCCCCGCCCCCGATGTCGATCGAGCAGATGTTTCTGATGCAGACTCAAGCGGTTCAAGCCATCGGTCAGACTCTGGCCGCCATTCAGCAGCAGCAGCAGCAGCAATAGCAGCAAGCACCACCCAGCCTCAGATGCCTCAGATGCCTAGAGACAAGCGTGCTGAATTCATGAGAGGTCATCCCCCAACGTTCGCTCATTCTTCTGACCCCATGGATGCTGAAGATTGGCTGCGCACTGTGGAGCGGGAGTTGCATACCGCTCAGTGTGATGACAGGGAGAAAGTCTTGTATGGTCCCCGTCTGTTGAGAGGAGCAGCCCAATCATGGTGGGAGTCTTACCTCGCCACCCATGCCAACCCCGATGCCATCACGTGGGAAGATTTCAGAGGTAGCTTTCATCAGTACCATGTGCCTGCAGGTCTGATGACAGTGAAGAAGGAGGAGTTCCTGGCCCTTAAGCAAGGGTCATCATCTGTCAGTGAGTATCGAGACAGGTTTCTGCAGTTGTCTCGCTATGCTCCTGAAGATGTCAACACCGACGCCAAGCGACAGTACCGTTTCTTGAGAGGCTTGGTTGACCCTCTTCAGTACCAACTGATGAATCATACCTTCCCAACATTCCAGCACCTGATTGACAGAGCAATCATGACAGAAAGGAAGCGTAAGGAGATGGAGGATCGTAAGCGCAAGATCAGTGGACCCCAGCCTGGAAGCAGCAGTCGTCCTCGTTTCTCAGGCAATCAACCTCAGCAGTTCAGGCAGAACCAGCGTCCACCTCAGCAGCATCAGCAGTTCCAAAGGCAGTATCCTCAGCATCAGTACCAGAACCGTCAGAGCAATCAGTCAGGAGGTTAGTTTCAGAGGCAGAATCAGCAGACACCTCGTCTTCCTGCCCCAGCAAGCCAGCAGAACAATCAGGCAGCACCAGCTCAGGTTGGAAACAGAGCATGTTTCCACTGTGGAGAGCAAGGCCACTGGGTGATGCAATGCCCAAAGAAGGCAGCCCAGCAGCAGTCAGGCCCCAATGCACCAGCAAAGTAGAATGTGTCTCAGCCTAGAGCAGGCAACCGCTCTCAACCGCGCTATAATCATGGGAGACTGATCCACTTGGAGGCTGAAGCAGTTCAGGAGACCCCGGCATGATAGTAGGTATGTTCCCAGTCGACTCCCATATTGCAGAAGTGTTATTTGATACTGGAGCAACGCATTCTTTCATTACTGCATCATGGGTAGAAGCACATAATCTTCCAATTACTACCATGTCAACCCCCATTCAAATTGACTCAGCCGGTGGTAGAATTCGAGCTGATAGCATCTGTTTGAATGTAAGTGTGGAAATAAGGGGGATAGCGTTTCCCGCTAACCTTATAGTAATGGGTACTCAGGGAATAGATGTCATCCTAGGGATGAATTGGCTAGATAAGTATCAGGCAGTTATCAGTTGTGATAAAAGGACAATCAAGTTGGTGTCCCCACTAGGAGAAGAAGTGGTGACTGAGTTAGTCCCGCCTGAGCCAAAGAAAGGAAGTTGTTATCAGATGGCTGTCGATAGCAGTGAAGCAGACCCAATTGAGAGTATCAAGGTTGTGTCTGAATTTCCAGATGTGTTTCCAAAGGATTTACCGGGTATGCCACCAGTGCGGAAAGTTGAGTTTGCCATAGAGCTTCTTCCTAGAACCGCCCCCATCTTTAAGAGAGCTTACAGAATATCCGGACCAGAGTTGGTTGAGCTTAAGAAGCAGATTGATGAGCTGTCAGAGAAAGGTTACATCCGGCCAAGCACCTCGCCTTGGGCCGCCCCTGTCTTGTTCGTGGAAAAGAAAGATGGCACCAAAAGGATGTGTATCGATTATCGAGCTTTGAATGAAGTCACGATCAAGAATAAGTACCCTTTGCCCAGAATAGAAGATCTGTTCGACCAGTTGAGAGGAGCCAGTGTGTTCTCCAAGATTGATCTGAGGTCAGGTTATCATCAGCTCAGGATCCGACCTTCGGACATTCCGAAGACGGCATTCACTACCAAGTATGGTTTGTATGAGTTCACAGTGATGTCTTTTGGTTTGACCAATGCACCAGCGTTTTTCATGAACTTGATGAACAGTGTATTCATGGATTATCTTGATAAGTTTGTGGTGGTATTCATTGATGACATTCTGATTTATTCTCAAAGCGAAGAAGAACATGCAGATCATTTGAGGATGGTATTGCAGAGATTGCGAGAGCACCAGTTGTATGCAAAGTTGAGCAAGTGTGAGTTCTGGATCAATGAAGTCCTGTTCTTGGGTCACATAATCAACAAAGAAGGATTGGCTATGGATCCGAAGAAAGTGGCAGACATTCTGAACTGGAAAGCGCCAACAGATGCTCGAGGAATCAAGAGCTTCATTGGAATGGCCGGATATTATCGGCGATTCATTGAAGGGTTTTCGAAGATTGCGAAACCAATGACAGCGTTGCTAGGCAACAAAGTTGAGTTCAAGTGGACCCAGAAATGTCAAGAGGCCTTCGAAGCGCTGAAAGGGAAGTTGACAACAGCGCTTGTCCTAGTCTTGCCTGATGTGCACAAGCCCTTCTCTGTGTACTGTGATGCTTGTTACACAGGTTTGGGATGCGTGTTGATGCAAGAGGGAAGAGTTGTGGCTTACTCGTCCCGACAGCTGAAGGTTCATGAGAAGAATTACCCAATCCATGACCTAAAGTTGGCAGCAGTGGTTCACGCACTGAAGACATGGAGGCACTATCTGTATGGACAGAAATGCGATGTTTACACAGACCACAAGAGTCTGAAGTACATATTCACTCAGTCAGAATTGAACATGAGGCAACGAAGATGGTTAGAGTTGATCAAAGACTATGAGTTGGAGATCCATTACCATCCAGGCAAAGCAAACGTAGTGGCAGATGCTTTGAGCAGAAAGAGTCAAGTCAATCTGATGGTCGCTCGTCCGATGCCTTATGAGTTGGCCAAGGAGTTCGACAGGTTGAGTCTCGGATTTCTGAACAATTCACGAGGAGTCACAGTTGAGTTGGAACCTACCTTAGAGCGCGAAATCAAAGAAGCGCAGAAGAATGATGAAAAGATCAGTGAGATTCGGCGCCTGATCCTAGATGGCAGAGGCAAAGATTTTCGTAAAGATGCAGAAGGCGTGATATGGTTCAAAGACCGCTTGTGTGTTCCCAATGTCCAGTCCATTCGGGAGTTGATTCTCAAGGAAGCTCATGAGACTGCTTATTCGATTCACCCTGGTAGTGAGAAGATGTATCAGGATCTGAAGAAGAAATTCTGGTGGTACGGAATGAAGAGGGAAATCGCAGAGCATGTGGCTATGTGCGATAGTTGTCGAAGAATTAAGGCAGAACACCAGAGACCTGCTGGATTGTTGCAACCGTTGCAGATCCCTCAGTGGAAATGGGATGAAATTGGTATGGATTTCATAGTCGGATTGCCTCGCACTCGAGCCGGCTACGATTCCATTTGGGTAGTAGTGGACCGTTTGACCAAGTCAGCCCACTTCATACCAGTCAAGACCAACTACAGCAGTGCCGTATTGGCAGAGTTGTATATGTCTCGGATCGTTTGTCTTCATGGTGTGCCAAAGAAGATAGTGTCAGACAGAGGAACGCAGTTCACCTCTCATTTCTGGCAGCAGTTGCATGAAGCCTTGGGCACACATCTGAATTTCAGTTCAGCTTATCATCCGCAGACAGATGGCCAGACCGAAAGGACCAACCAAATTCTTGAAGACATATTGAGAGCCTGTGCGTTGCAAGATCAGTCCGGATGGGACAAGCGATTGCCTTATGCGGAGTTTTCCTATAACAACAGTTACCAGGCCAGTTTGAAGATGTCACCGTTTCAAGCGCTCTATGGAAGGAGTTGCAGAACTCCGTTGCAATGGGATCAGCCTGGAGAAAAGCAAGTGTTTGGGCCAGATATTTTGCTTGAAGCCGAAGAGAACATCAAGATGGTCCGGGAGAATCTGAAGATAGCGCAATCGAGGCAGCGAAGCTATGCAGACACAAGAAGAAGAGAGCTGAGTTTTGAAGTCGGAGACTATGTCTATCTGAAAGTGTCACCGATCAGAGGAGTCAGAAGGTTCGGAATCAAAGGCAAGCTAGCACCCCGCTACATTGGTCCGTACCAAATCCTCTCAAGGCGTGGAGAAGTGGCCTATCAGCTCAGTCTGCCAGAGAATTTGTCCGTTGTGCATGATGTCTTTCATGTGTCTCAGTTGAAGAAGTGCTTGCGTGTGCCAGAAGAGCAGTTGCCAGTGGAAGGTCTTGAAGTCCAGGAGGACTTGACCTACGTTGAGAAGCCAGTGCAAATCCTTGAGGTTGCAGACAGAGTCACCCGAAGGAAGACCATCAGAATGTGCAAAGTCAGATGGAATCACCACTCTGAGGAAGAAGCAACCTGGGAGCGTGAAGATGATCTAATGGCTAAGTACCCAGAGCTCTTTGCTAGCCAGCCCTGAATCTCGAGGGCGAGATTCTTTTAAGGGGGATAGGTTTGTAACGCCCTGAATTTGGGGGTAGAATTTTTTCTTCTTTTCTCTCACCAAATTCAGGCGTTACTCTTTTCTTTTCTCGTTCTCTCGCTAAACCTTGACCTTTTCCAAAGTTTTAGCGGGGTTCGGTTTGGAATTCCCGTGTAAAGAAAAACCCTAAATTACTTTATGTTGTTTGATGCATCATGCCGAACTATGCGTTCTTTGATTGCTTAGAAATGTAAGTGCATTCATCTAGGAAGATCGGATTTCGAAAAGGAGAAAAACCTTTTCTTTCTTTTTCTTTTTCTTTCTCTCCCTCCTCCTTTTTCTCTCTCCCGCACCGTGGGCCGCCCCCCCCCCCCCCCCCCCCGCGCCCCCTTTTGGGCCCAGTTGGCCCAGCCGCCCCTCCCTCTTCCCCCAAATCCCCCTCTCTCCCTCCCTTTCTCCCATTTTCTCCCTAGCCGCCGCCCCTGCCCTAGCCGCCGCCCCTGCTCGTCGCCGGTTCGGCCGCCCGTCCCCGTCCCCGGTGAGGTCCCCCTCCCCCTCTCCTCCCTTCCCTCTCCCCTCCTCTCCCCCTCCCCGGCCCAACCGCCGCCCGGCTCGGCCGCCCCATGGCCGGCTCGGCCGCCGCCGCCCCTACGCACCCTGCCCCGCCCATGGCCGGCTCGGCCGCCCCTGCGCGCCCGCCCGCCCGGCTCGGTCGCCGCCTTGGCCGGCCCAGCCCCCCGCCGGTTCGGCTACCCTAGCCCGGCCGCCCCTGCGCGCCCAGCTCGGCCGCCCCCTGCCCGGCGCCCGCGCCCTGCCCAGCCGCCCCTGCCCCAGGCCGATTCAACCGCCCCCTGGCCGGTTCAACCGCCCCCCCCCCTTATTTATTTATTTTTTTATTTTATTTTATTTTATTTTCTTTCATTACTGTTATATATTTTATTTTAGGCAGGTTAATCATTGTTCATGTTATTGAAATAGGAAACTTAATTTAGAATTCCGTTACGCTAGTTGATTCATTTAATCAATTGTTTATCCAGTTCAATGTTGATCAACTAAAAATGACTAGGTTTCCATTAGTGCATATAACTAAATTCTTTTGTTAGAACCAATTGTAACTAATCATTAGCGCATAAGCTTTAACCCCCCCCCCCCCGCGAGACCCTTTCCCGTTTCTTTCTAATCATAATGAATGCGATATCGAATGTCATACTTGATGCATATTTACTTTATTTGTTCCTTGTATGATGTACTGTTTGTTTCCCAATTTGAATGGATGAATGTATGTATGCTTGCAATCGCATAGAGAACGATCCGGTCAAAAAGCCCGAGGAACTCGCAGGAGAAGCCCCTGAGCAGCAGTCGGTTGGTGGAGGCAAGTGTCCTTTGACCTATCTCTGTCCTATTCATTCTTTAATTCACCTCCCGCATTACACATTTATACCTAAGGATTGACTAGCTTTTGTTATCCATGTCCTTGTTTACCTATTTGGGTCGGATTATTACTGTTTAGCTTCATGCTATTGCTCAACTCTAATCAATGAACATGATGAGATTATCTATGATACGCTGTTTTCCCTTCTCTTATTATGATGTTGTACTTGTGGTCTTCAAGGGGGCTCGAGCGGTTTCTCGAGTGCCTCTCTGTAAGGACCTGTTCTATGGATGACCGCCCGGGAAAACAGTGCAACCATGAGGGTGGAATGGGACGCCCTTAGCTGAATAATTAGAGGAACCGGGGTGTAGTTCGCTTAGCCGTTGTGCCGTCAATGGGGCTCGGTGTATGCGGCTCGCTCTGCCAAGGTTGATTTGTCCCTTGGGGAGGAGTGCGGTACATTTAGGAAACCTAACGGGCGACTACAGTCCCGGGGAATCTTTGTAAAGGCTACGTAGTGATGCCCTGCTGGGTCACCTTGGTAGTGATCAATGGAGGGTCATGATCTCCGGGCAGAAAGGGAATCACGGCTTGTGGGTAAAGTGCATAACCTCAGCAGAGTGTTTGAAAACTGATATATCAGCCGTGCTCGCGGTTATGAGCGGCCAAGGGAGCTCCAGTGATTAGTGGTACTTGATTAGAGGCATTTTGGTTTACAGATGACAATGAGGATGGTTATGATTATGCTTATGGTAATGGTAAGTGGTATTCTTTCCGTTTGGAAAGGGTACTTTGGGTTAATAACTTGGGTTAATGCTAAAACCTGGCTTTCTACTAGTAAATAATAAACTGACCAACTAAAAGCAACTGTTTGACTTACCCCCACATAAAGCTAGTACACTACAGCCAAACAGGATACTTGTTGAGTATGTTGATGTGTACTCACCCTTGCTCTACACACCAAACCCCCCCATCCCTAGGTTGTCAGCATTGCAACCACTGCTCAGGAGAAGATGAAGCTGTGGAAGGAGACTTCCAGGAGTTCCAAGACTACGACGAGTTCTAGGTGTGGGTTAGCGGCAACCCCCAGTCGGCTGCCTGTGAAGGCCGTGTTATCTACGTTTCTTTTCCGCACTTTGATTTATTGTAAGGACTATATGGACGTCTCAGACGCATGATGTAATCGACTATTATTTCCCCTTTTAATACTACTTTGAGCACTGTGTGATGATGTCCATGTTATGTAACTGCTGTGTACGTGAATAACTGATCCTGGCACGTACATGGTTCGCATTCGGTTTACCTTCTAAAACTGGGTGTGACATAACCGAGGCAAGAGACACCAATTGTGTGGTGGTCCTTGCGGGGGAAGTTTTGTTCCCGGTTTGATTTGAGAAGAGAAGCTCACTCGGTCCGAGGGACCGTTTGAGAGAGGGTAAGGGTTGAAAGAGACCCGGCCTTTGTGGCCTCCTCAACGGGGAGTAGGTTTGCGAGAACCGAACCTCGGTAAAACAAATCCGTGTGTCACACTCTTCATTCGCTTGCGATTTGTTTTGCGCCCTCTCTCTCGGACTCATTATTATTTCTAACGCTAACCTGGCTTGTAGTTGTGATTATATTTGTAAATTTCAGTTTCGCCCTATTCACCCCCCCCCCTCTAGGCAACTTTTAATTGGTATCAAAGCCTGGTGCTTCATTAGAGCCTAACCGCTCGAAGTGATGTCGGGAGATCACACCAAGAGGGAGATGGAGACCGGCGACAAGCCCACTACGAGTCACGGGAGCACTTCATCGGAAGAGTCCCGCACCAAGAGGAAGGAGAAGAAGAAGAGCTCCTCCAACAAAGGGAAGGGGAAGGAGAAGAAATCTTCCTCCCACAAGTCGCATCGAAAAGGCGACAAGCACAAGAGGATGAGGAAAGTGGTCTACTATGAGACCGACACTTCATCAACGTCGACCTCCGACTCCGACACGCCGTCCGTAACTTCTAAGCGCCAAGAGCGCAAGAAGTATAGTAAGATTGCCGTTACAAAATGATCATATAGCAATATTAGATGCTAAAATTGCCGAGCATAACTTAGAAAATGAAAAATTTAAATTTGCTAGAAGTATGCTCTATAATGGGAGACGCCCTGGCATCAAGGATGGCATTGGCTTCCAAAGGGGAGACAATGTCAAACTTAATGCCCCTCCTAAAAATTTGTCTAACTTTGTTAAGGGCAAGGCTCCCATGCCTCAGGATAACGAGGGTTACATTTTGTACCCTGCCGGTTATCCCGAGAGCAAAATTAGGAAAATTCATTCTAGGAAGTCTCACTCTGGCCCTAACCATGCTTTTATGTATAAGGGTGAGACATCTAGCTCTAGGCAACCAACCCGTGCTAAGTTGCCTAGAAAGAAAACTCCTAATGCATCAAATGATCATGACATTTCATTCAAAACTTTTGATGCATCTTATGTTTTGACTAACAAATCCGGCAAGGTAGTTGCCAAGTTTGTTGGGGGCAAACACAAGGGCTCTAAGACTTGTGTTTGGGTACCCAAAGTTCTTGTGTCTAATGCCAAAGGACCCAAAACCGTTTGGGTACCTAAAGTCAAGAACTAAACTTGTTTTGTAGGTTTATGCATCCGGGGGCTCAAGTTGGATCATCGATAGCGGGTGCACAAACCAAATGACGGGGGAGAAGAAGATATTTGTTGGCACTTGCACAGGGGCACAAGTCGATCCAACAGTGGGGGGAATGTTAGCACAAACAGGGTTTTAGCACGTGATGGCAAAAGCACTGTTCATCTGGCCTCTCACGGGCACTGTGCGGGGGTATTTATAGGTGCTGAGCACCCAGCGTCTCGTGTTAAGGACGCATGTGC
Source organism: Zea luxurians (assembly GCA_029449295.1). Lineage (NCBI taxonomy): Eukaryota > Viridiplantae > Streptophyta > Magnoliopsida > Poales > Poaceae > Zea > Zea luxurians. The sequence continues at coordinate 23,891,119 of JAOPSE010000004.1, forward strand.
CCTCAGACACCTAGGTTATCCCCAGAATATTCCCATAAAGCAGGGTTACAGACTGTAATTACAGGGATGCCTTTACAGATTAGGCCCGTAACACGCAGTGGCCACGCGGGGCCCGTTACAATGGGCCGAGCCACACGTGGGCCTCCGAGTTGGGCGAGGCCGCATGATGGGATGACCTCGTCGTAGGCCTTCGTCTGATGTCGTGTGGGGCGAAGGGTGTCCCTGCCCGCTTCATCTCCGTTGGACCGACGACTGCAGCGAAGGCCCCGAGCGAAGGGTGGCGTCTTTGCCTTCGCCCCAACATTTGCCCTCCGAGGGACCAGTTCGACAAAGTCACCTGGTGCCGAAGACATCGCTAGATGGCGGAGACGCTGCCCTCGCTCGAAGTGGTTCCGCGGGGGTTTTTGATATGACCGTTGATTGACGGTGTACTGTTGGATTGCGGGTCTCCCGAAGCGCCGCGCCCTGTTGGATTGCAGGTTTCCCGAAGAGCCGCGCCCTGCCTATAAAAGGGGGCGGGGGTCGGCGCTTTTTGAACTTCACCTTCCGCGCTCCGCGAAACCCTAGCCGCCCTTTTCCGCCGTCTTGCTGCTCGTCTGCCCGCCGTGCTCTTGTTCGCCGGAGATCTGGCTCGAGTGAAGCAGACCGCCCGCCGCCACCGACGGTACGTAGCGATGCCGTCCTCGTCTTCTTCCGCTGCCGCTACACCGCCGGCCGTTCCCTCGCCGCCGGCCGCCGCCTCGTCTGGGGAGACGCTGAGTAGTTTAATGGCGGAGGAGTTGCGCGCCGGCGATTCTGTTGACTTTGGCGTATCGCGGATGTCGTCGGTCCGCGTGCAAGATATGCAGTGGTTGGGTTACTTCGGTAGCGGAGTTGCTCGAGTCCCAGGGACGGAGGAAGTCCCCGAGCCGGAAGGCGAGTTGGTTGTTTTCGAGGCATTCTTCGCCGCCGGACTCCGCTTGCCTGCGCACCGATTTGTTGCCGAAGTCCTGCGCAGGTTCAACGTTCAAATACATCAGTTGACGCCGAATGCCATAGTGGCCCTGTCGAAGTATGTCTGGGCGACGACTTCGTACGGCGGACAGCCATCGGTCGAAGTTTTTGTGAAGTATTATTGTTTGCACTGGCAGAAGAGGATGATTGGAGACGAGGTTGCTCAGTTTGGGTCCTGCACGTTCACGCTGAAGACCGGCAAAACCACGATGCAGGTAGTCGAGTTGGTTCCTTGCGCCCGCAACAAGTGGGGCAACTGGAATGAATTTTGGTTCTACGTTGCTGAGGGTACCGTCGAAGGCCATGAGGGACTCCCCGTATCCGAGATGTGTTCTCATTTTTACTCAGCGTACCCGCCCTTTGAAGTGGCGAAGGAGGATGTGGACGAGGGGGCCCTTTGGTGCGCCGCCGGCCTGAGCAGCGGGCGCGACTTGGTTGAAGAATTTGTGGCGTACGGGGTATGGCCCTTGGCGCATGGCTGGGCGTTGGGCGAAGTGTGCCCTCGCCAGATGCCTTTCCATGGCGGAAGGGTGGTGCGGAGTCCCGCCTTCGCTCTAAATCTGCAAAACCGCCGCGATCCGACCGCCTTTGTGCGTGAGGCGGAGGATGTGGCGGTGCGGCTCGTTGGACGTTACGCGCCGAGGACAGAGGGCCAGCGCAGCTGGGATATCCGCGGGTCGAATGACCGTTTGAACAGGGTTTTTGAATTAAATCAATTGCCATATGACGGTTACCCTGGTCAAGACGATGTGGACCGCCGTGGGAAGAAGCCGACGGTGGAGACTGGAGACGACCCTGCGCCGGCGGCCGGCCCATCCTATAAAAAGAGAAAATTAGGTACTGCTATGGGAGGACTTGGGGTTTCTGATGGTTTTGCTAGAGAGTTGATGAGGACGTGTGCGGCCCCGGGGGGAAGGATGTCTTCGCCCGAGCTCCGGGAGTCTTCGGCTCGGATGCTGAGGGTTACCGGGGGTTGTTGGCCTAGGAATGTTCCTATCCCCCGCGCGGCTGGCGAGGACTTTTTTATATCTCGCATGGTTCGTGAATGGAGGGTTTTTCCTTACGGGCGGAATATTGCTGCTGTTGTGTCGGCAGTGATGGATAAGGATCGCCAAGGAGCTGCACAAAAGCGCCAGGCGGCTATCAGGCTTGTTGAAGCCAGGCCGAAGAGGCAGCGGGGGGCTGCAAAGGCTGCGGCCCCCGGCGGAGGCCGGCTGCCGCTAGCGGCGAAGTCGGGCGTCCCTGCATCTAGCAAGGCGCCGGAGGCAACGGCAGGCGCCGGAGGCCTGAAATCGGCGAAGGCGGTGCCGCCGTCCAGCGGAGTGGCGGAGGTGGCGAAGGCGGCCCGAGCGTTGCCGTTGTCGGGCAAACGTGTCGCCAACTTCGCCACCGACATTAGTGTGGAGGACTATCTCGGTGGTAAGTCATTGGCTCTATTTATTTATTTATTATTATAATTTTTTTTAATTAATTATTCGTTGGTACGTCGCAGGGTCGGGCGAAGGCCAACTTGCTATGGTTGTGCCCGCCGCGGCGACCACGACGGCTGCCGCAGTGCCGAAGGCAAAGGGCGGGGCTCTTAGCGCCGGAGGCGAGGTGTCGGCCCTCGCGGTTGTTATGGATGAGGCGGGCGCTGCGTCCCGCCGGCTGAAGGAGGTGACGGAGGCGCTAAGTCAGGTCCACTGAGCTGGACTCCGTCCTTTTTTTCGGCTTGTTGGGGTCGCGGTCTTACGATTGCTCTGCAGGTGGCTGACTTCGCCAGCCGCACTGCGTCGGGGGCCCTCACGGCGGCTGTGGCTGCCGAAGTCGAGAGACTTCGGACACAACATGCTGACGCCGTCCGTGAGAAATCGGCTGCCGACAGCAAGTGTCGCAAGCTGGCGGACAAGGTGGCCACACTGGAGGGAGAGAAGGCTGGCCTCCGGCGCCAGCTGGCGGGGGAAAGGAGGGAGACCAACGAGGCTCTTGCCAAGGCGCAGGCTGCGCAGGCGGAGGCCAACCTGGCACGGGCGGAGGGCAATCTTGCCAGGGAGCGCGCCGAGCAGCTGCAGGAGCGGCTCACCGCCCTGGAGAGCCACGTGGAGAGGGCCGAGGCCGCGTCCCGCGCGGAGGCGGAGCGGACGCGCCAACTGCTTGTAGATACATACCGCGGGCTGGGCGCGGGGACCGGTGATTTTGAAGTGCCGGACCGAGAGCCCGGACTTCGCTGCCTGGAGTGGGTGCAGGAGGAGTTGCAGGCACTCCCCACTGTCGTGGAGGGGTTTATGGCGTATGCCTCCCTGGTCACCTGCGAGGGGGCGATGAACGCGCTCTCCCGGGAAGGGTGCCGGCACTTCGAGGTCTTCGACCAAGTCGAAGAAGATTTTGAGCAAGATATCTTTAAGGTTGAGGACCCCGTAGTGAAGGAATCCGTCGGAGCTATCTTCGATCGGCTGTGGGGGCCACATGGTCGCGAGGTGGTCAGAGAGCGGGCCGAGACGGCGAGGGCTCAGGTAACGTTTTCATATGTTTGGTGTTTGTTGGATGTAGGCTGTGTGTGTGTTTGATGAGTTTTGTGTGTTTTTGTCTTAGGCGGCGCGTGGCGAGAGGGTCGACGACTTCGGGGCGTTGAACAGCATGTTGTCTGACCCGGAGCCGACCCCGGCGGAGGCCATGCCTGGGTCCGCCCTGGAGCCGACCCCGGAGACTGCGGGAGACGCGTCGGGTGCCCCCGCATCCGCTGCGGCCGGCGAAGACCTGCCGCCAGAGGTCGCCGAAGGCGCGCCTGATGCCTCCGCAGCTGCTGCGCCGAGTGCCGAAGATCCCACAGCGGTGGCGGCGGAGACAATAGCGGAAGCAACGGTGGAGCCAACGGCGGAGGCTCCCGCAACGTCAGGGCCGACGCAGGTGGCGTAGAGGGTGTAAAGGGTTGGGGAAATTTGTACATGTTACTGAATTTTGGTTGCTGCGTAGGTTCAAGATTTTGGGCCTGCGCACACAACCGCTACTGCTAAATTTTTGGCGGCTTCGACCGCGGGAGATGGTAATGAATGTGGCGTTTCTGCGTCTGAGTTTTTTGATTGTGCTGACTCTGGGAGCTCGGTTGAGTGGACTGAGGAGTCGTCGGAGGAGGACTTGGACTACTTTGCGGCCTTGGATGTGGCTGCGGCGGAGGCTTCGCCGCACGTCGCGGACGCAGGAGACGTGCCAGGTCCTAGCACCGGGCGACGACGACGAAGGGCGGTTGCGAAACGTAGAGTTAGTGGGGCGGAAGGGGCTCGGCTTCGTGTGAGTGGGGCTGGCCGGCAGGAACTGTTGTCTTTGCCGGCCGCCGTGAATACAGGTGAAGGGGAACTGCGAAGTCTTTTTGCGGGTGAGGAGCTTAGGATAATGTTGTTTAATTATAGGGAGATGGGAATTATTCCTAAGGTTGAGCCGATGTAGAGTGTGGTGCCCTCGCCTGTATATGTAGAGGCTTGTATGATGGAGTTGTGTGCCCTCGCTTGTATATGTGTGCGAAGGCGTTGTGTACTTTGTCTGGGTTGTTTTGTTGTGCTGTGCTGGTGTGATTATAGTTGGTCTTGGCACGGACGGTTTGAAGTTGTCGTTTTTGCCTTTGTTGTGCTAGTCCGGTTGCACCCTTAGGTGTCTTCTGCGCGGACAGTCTTCGCGATAGACTTCGATTTTTTCGCACTTGTTGTGCTGGACAGGCTGCACCCTTAGGCGACTTCTGCGCGGATAGCCTTCGCGATAGACTTTGATTTTTTCGCACTTGTTGTGCTGATCCGGCTGCACCCTTAGGCGACTTCTGCGCGGATAGCCTTCGCGATAGACTTTGATTTTTTCGCACTTGTTGTGCTGATCCGGCTGCACCCTTAGGCGACTTCTGCGCGGATAGTCTTCACGATAGACTTTGATTTTTTTTCCCGCACTTGTTGTGCTGATCCGGCTGCACCCTTAGGCGACTTCTGCGCGGATAGCCTTCGCGATAGACTTTGATTTTTTCGCACTTGTTGTGCTGATCCGGCTGCACCCTTAGGTGACTTCTGCGCGGATAGTCTTCGCGATAGACTTTGATTTTTTTTCCCGCACTTGTTGTGCTGATCCGGCTGCACCCTTAGGCGACTTCTGCGCGGATTTGTCGCACACGAGGGTGGCTAGCGCTTAGCCTCGCGGTGACCTCGTATTGGTCGAATGCCGAAGACCGTCGTCGCGGTCTTTTTTCAACGCATGTTTTTGCGGGGGATTTTCACACATATATTACATGGCTCCGCCTCGTTAAAAACCTCACCCCCCGGGAGGAAAAGAGTGCGGGCCGGTACAAGATTGTTTTTGCGAATTACAAGGGCGAAATCAGCCCTGAGGATTCAAACAAAAAATTTGCGGAGGTTGTCGATGTTCCAGGAGTGCTCCAGGTCCTCGCCGTTTGGCGTTGTGAGCCTGTAAGCGCTGGGAGAAGCTTTTGTCTTGACTATAAAGGGGCCCTCCCACTTGGGCTCTAGCTTGCCCTTGGACTCCGTCCAAGCTGTTCGGACGAGTATGAGGTCCCCCTCGCTGAACTCCCTCGGGATGACTGTGTGGTCGCGCCATGCTTTGGTCTGGGCTTGGTATTTGTTCAGGGCCTGCAGGGCGAAGACTTGGTCTCCGTCAATGAGATCCTTTGAAGTTGGCTCGTCCACATCGGGGACGGCTGACAGAACTGTTCGCGGAGACCCATGCTTCATTTCTTGCGGGGTCATGGCCTCCGATCCGTATAGAAGGCGGAAGGGAGTGAACCCGGTCGCCCTGCACTCAGTCGTGTTTAGTGCCCAGACTGCCTCAGGTAACAAATCGGTCCATCTGCCCTTTTTCTGATCAAGGAGCATCTTCTTGACCGCTGTGAAGATTTTTCCGTTGGCGCGCTCCACGACCCCGTTGGACTGCGGATGATAGACTAAGGCGAAGGCGAGCTTGGTGCCAATAGAGAAACAAAAATCCTTGAAGTCTTGGTTGTCAAACTGCTTGCCGTTGTCAACTGTTAATTCGGACGGTACTCCGAAGCGGCAAACAATGTTCTGCCAGAAGAATTTCTGGGCAGTCTTTGATGTTATTGTAGAAACAGCCCTCGCCACGATCCATTTGGTGAAGTACTCGACAGCGACGAAGGCGAACTTAAGGTTCCCCTGAGCGGTGGGCAGGGGCCCGACAATGTGCAGGCCCCAGCGATGGAGGGGCCATGTACTGGCGATCAGCTTTGTGTACTGCGAGGGGCTGCCTGACCGAGGAGAAAACTTCTGGCAGGCTTCGCAGGATCGTGTGACCCGATTTGCGGCGCAGATCATTGCGGGCCAGTAAAAGCCCTGGCGGATCACCTTAGCAGCTAGGGCCCTTGGCCCTGCGTGTGAGCCGCACGTGCCACTGTGGACTTCTCGTAGGATCTGCATGCCTTCGGCTTCGGTGACGCACTTAAGCATTGGCTGACTGACCCCTTTTTTGTAGAGTTGGCCTTCAATCAGTGCGAAGTCCCGGCTTCGATGTCTGAGGCGCTTGGCCTCGCTGATGTCGGCTGGATGATAATACCCCTGTAGGAACAGGGTTATTGGTGCCCGCCAGTCTTCGGTCATGATAAGGTTGACTATGCGGTGGCCTTCGCTGTCATTGGTTATTTGGAGCCCTTCGGGGCTCCGGACGGCTGGCGTGCCGATGACATGAAAGAACACGTCGGAGGGCAGAGTGTCGCCCCTGGCGGCAGCCTTGGCCAATGCGTCGGCCTCTTCATTCTTGGCCCGATCCACATGCTGCAGGGTGAACCCCTTGAATTGCCTCTCGAGACTTCGGACGGCCGAGAGATATTGCATAAGTGCGGGGTCCTTTGCTGCGTAGTCTTTCTCGACCTGGCCGGCAACTATCCTGGAGTCTGTTTTAATGATACAGGTGGTGACTCCGAGGGCCCTTAGCTTGCGGAGGCCGAGGATGACTGCTTCATATTCTGCTATATTATTTGTGCATCTGTCGGATTCCAGAGCAAAGCTGAGGCGCGCTGCATATCTGTGCTTGATCCCGGCTGGTGAGGTAATAACTGCAGCGGCGCCTGCCCCCGCATGGCACCATGCGCCGTCGCAATGAATCGTCCAAACCTTCTCTGTGGATGGGTCTGGTTCTGTTATTGGCCCAGTCCAGTCGACGACGAAGTCTGCCAGGACTTGTGACTTGATGGCTGTCCTGGGCTCGAAGCTGATGTGGTAGCCGGATAGTTCGGCTGCCCACTTGGCAATCCTCACCGATGCCTCCGGGTTTCTGAATAATTCGCCGAGTCCCCTGTCAGAGGTGACTCGGACCTTGAAAGCTTCAAAATAGTGGTGCAGTTTGCGCGAAGACATAACGACTGCGTAGGCAATCTTCTCCAGCTCTGTCATGTTGCACTTGGACGGAGTCAGTACCTCGGAGACATAGTACACGGGGCACTGCCGGACCACGCCCTCGACAGCCTGCTCCTGCACTAGTGCCGCGCTGACCGCATGTGGCGAAGCCGCGACGTAGAGCAGCAGGGGGAGCGAGGGGTTGGGGCTGGTAAGGACAGCCAACTCTGTCAGGTACTGTTTTAATGAGGCGAAGGCCGCCGCCTGCTCTGGTCCCCAGGCGAAGTCTTTTGCACCACGGAGTGTCTTGAGGAAGGGGAGACTTCGCTCGGCGGACCTGGAGATGAATCTGTTGAGAGCGGCCAATCTGCCTGTTAGGCGCTGGATGTCCTTGACGGACTGCGGAGGCGTCATGTCTATGATGGCTTGAATCTTAGTTGGGTTGGCCTCGATGCCGCGGTGTGATACCAGGTAGCCCAATATTTTGCCCTGGCGAACGCCGAAGACGCACTTTTCCGGGTTTAGGCGGAGTTGTGCGTCTCGCATGTTCGCGAATGTTTCGGCGAGGTCGGCGAGGTGGTCCTCCTTGCTCTTGCTGGCGACAACAATGTCATCCACATATGTGAATATGTTTCTGCCAATTTGCCCTTCGAGCACTGTTTTGGTGAGCCTGGAGAAGGTGGACCCGGCGTTCTTGAGTCCCTCCGGCATTCTGATGAAGCAATATGTGCCGAAGGGTGTTATAAAGCTGGTGCTAGCCTTGTCTTCTTCCTTCATGTATATCTGGTGGTAACCGGAGAAGCAGTCGAGGAGGGACATGACTTCGCATCCGGCCGCGCTATCGACTATTTTGTCGATCCGCGGCAACGGGAAATTGTCCTTTGGGCAGGCTTTATTGAGACTGGTGAAGTCGATGCACATTCGCCACTTCCCGCTCTTTTTCTGCACCATCACGACGTTGGAGAGCCATGTGGGGTAAGCCACCGGCTCGATGAATTTGGCTTCCAGGAGGCGGTGCACTTCTGCCTTGGCGGCCTCCGTCTTCTCGTCGGACATCTTGCGAAGCCGCTGCTTTTTTGGCCTTACCGAAGGGTCGATTCCCAGGCTGTGCTCAATTATTGAACGGCTAACCCCGACCAGGTCGAGGGCCGACCAGGCGAAGACATCTTTGTTCTTGGACAGGCAGCAGAGGAGCTTTTCTTCTTCATGCGAAGTAAGGTCTTCGATGATAGTGACTGTCTGCCTGGGCGTGGCCTGGTCGAGGGGGACAGTCTTGGTCCCGTCGTTGCTCTGCAGCTGTGCCTTGTCGTGCTGCGTATTGGTTGGGATGGCGGGCGCGGGGACCTCGCGCTGGGCTGTGAGGCAGTGCACGTTTCTTTGACCGGGCACGAAGTCCCGCTCTATGTTGCGCGCAGTCTGTTGATTGCCGAAGACTGTGATGACGCCTAACGGACCTGGTATCTTCATGCATAGATACAGTCCGTGAATGGCTGCTTCGAACTTATTGATGGAGCTCCGGCCCATGATGGCATTGTAAGGATATACCATGTCCACAATGTCAAATGTTATTTGCTCACTTCGGGCATTGGGTGCTACACCGAAGGAGAGAGGCAGTTCTATTTTGCCGACGGGGAAGGTGCCCTTGCCGCCGAAGCCATACAACGGGTTGTCCGAAGGCTTAAGCAGGCTGTGGCTTATGCCCATGCGATCGAAGGCGTGGAGGAAGATGATGTCCGCCTGACTGCCGTTGTCAACTAGGACTTTGTGCAGGTCCCAGCCTGCCACGCTGCAATTGATAACCATGGCGTCGCAGTGGGGGGCGCTGCGCAGGTCGACGTCTCGTGCGTCGAAGGTTAGCGGTATGTGGGACCACTTTATCTGCACGACTGGGCCAGTGACGGCGACATGGTTGATGCTGCGGTAGTGGTCCCGCTTCTGCCGCTTGGTGTCGAAGTCAGTGCTGGACCCCCCAGTTATCATGTGGATGACTCCGCGATATGGTTGATCGGCGAAGTCTTCCTGCTTTGGAGCATGGGGGATGTTCTGATGGTGTGGTGGTGGGGTGGAGGAGGTACGATTTGTACTTCCTGATGGTGTTGGTAAGCGTGGTGCGGTGGATGCGGGGCGGGAGCGTGGATATATGGTGGAGGGGGTTGCTGGTAATTGTGCGCGACAATTCTGGGGTTGTCGGCCGGCTGCGCCCGTGCCATTCTTTCTCTGGTGGCCTTCGTCTCGGGGCAGTCTTTGGTCTGGTGGGCGCAATCTTCGCCATGGAAGAGGCAGTAGAATCGGCACGGCGGCTGCGCACGCCCTCGGCCCCTACCGCGGGTTCCATTTCCGCGGCCCTGCGAGGGATATTCCTGGCGACGAGGGGGGTCAGCAGCGGGATGCTGGTTGGCGATGTTGTGCACTTGCTGCTGATTGCGGCTGTCTCGACCGGAGTCTGGCTGCGGAGTCCTCGTCCACGTGCGGCTGGACTGTGGGGCATCTTTGGGTTTCCGCTGTGACTCAACCTTGCGCTGGTGGAGCTCCTCGGATTTGGCATATTTTTCAAAGAGTTGATATAGCTCCTGGAGGTTCTTGGGCGGATCTCTGATACAGTGGCTGTAGAGGACGCCGGCGCGAAGGCCGCTGATGGCGTAGTGGATAGCTATCTGATCATCAACGGAGGGCAGCTGTGACGTGAGTGTTAAAAATTTGCGGTAATACTCCCGCAGAGTCTCCTTTTCCAGCTGCTTGCAAAGCGAGAGCTCGGCCAAGGCGTCGGTGTCTGGGCGGTACCCTTGGAAGTTGAGCAGGAACTTGTCCCTGAGGCTTCTCCAGGAATCAATGGACAGCGGAGGCAATCTGGTGAACCAGGTGAGAGCTGGGCCTTCTAGGGCAATAATGAAAGACTTCGCCATTGTGGCGTCGTCCCCTCCGGCGGATGCAACGGCGACCTGATAACTCATTATGTATTGCGCCGGGTCGGTGCTGCCGTTGTACTTGGGGTAGGTCCCTGCCCGGAAGTTGGCTGGCCAAGGCGTCACTTGCAGGTGTGGCGCCAGGGGACTTCGCTCGTCGAGATAGTTGACTCCTTGGAATGGCGCGGCGTGCGGGAAGGTGTGGTCACGCTGGGGGAAACGCGGGTCCTCCGGTTGCGCGCGGTGTTGCAGGGGTGGCCCATGCTGCAGGCCGAGGTGGCCTTCGCGCATGTCCTCGAATTGTGCGCGCTGCTGGAGGGGTGGCTCGTGCTGAAGGCCGAGGTGGCCTTCGCGCTGCATCAGTGCAATCTCCCGCTCGAGTTCCTGGGCCTTCTGCTCTTCGTCGCGTATCATTTGCCGCACTTTGGCTAGTGCGGACACACGCTGGCACTTGGCCTCCAGTATCTCCTTCTGCCTCTGGAGATTGCGGTTCTTGAGGCGCAGGGCGCACAGCTGTAGCTGCTCTTCTGCTGAGACGCCGAGGACTTCACCGTCCTCGGTGAGGTCCGCGCCCTCCGGTGGTGCGAAGCCTGAGGGTGGCTGCGGTTGTCCCTCAGGGCCGCAGGTGCGGAGAGTGTCATCTTCGCAGGTGCGAGGAACATCGTCTTCAGTGGCCTCTTGGTGGGTGGATTGGGTGAGGGCGAGGGCCTTGCCCTCTCTTGCGGCGAGCAGTGCTGCCTTCGTAGCCTCGTCAGCCTTCGGGTTAGCTCTCTTGGGTGCCATCGCGGGTGGTTTTCTCGTAGCACGAACGGTGGGCGCCAAATGTTGGCACTTGCACATGGGCACAAGTCGATCCAACAGTGGGGGGAATGTTAGCACAAACAGGGTTTTAGCACGTGATGGCAAAAACACTATTCATCTGGCCTCTCACGGGCACTGTGCGGGGGTATTTATAGGTGCTGAGCACCCAGCGTCTCGTGTTAAGGACGCATGTGCCCTCAGACACCTAGGTTATCCCCAGAATATTCCCATAAAGCAGGGTTACAGACTGTAATTACAGGGATGCCTTTACAGATTAGGCCCGTAACACGCAGTGGCCACGCGGGGCCCGTTACAATGGGCCGAGCCACACGTGGGCCTCCGAGTTGGGCGAGGCCGCATGATGGGATGACCTCGTCGTAGGCCTTCGTCTGATGTCGTGTGGGGCGAAGGGTGTCCCTGTCCGCTTCATCTCCGTTGGACCGACGACTGCAGCGAAGGCCCTGAGCGAAGGGTGGCGTCTTTGCCTTCGCCCCAACAATGTTCTCCTCCTACGAGAAAAACCAAGATCCCCAACGAGCTATTACATTCGGGGATGGAAACCAAGGTTTGGTCAAAGGTTTGGGTAAAATAGCTATATCTCCTGACCATTCCATTTCCAATGTTTTTCTTGTAGATTCTTTAGATTACAATTTGCTTTCCGTTTCACAATTGTGTCAAATGGGCTACAACTGTCTATTTACTGATGTAGATGTCACTGTCTTTAGAAGAAGTGATGATTCAATAGCATTTAAGGGAGTGTTAGAGGGTCAGCTATACTTGGTAGATTTTGATAGAGCTGAACTCGACACTTGCTTAATTGCTAAGACTAACATGGGTTGGCTCTGGCACCGCCGACTAGCTCATGTTGGAATGAAGAATCTTCATAAGCTTCTAAAGGGAGAACACATTTTAGGATTAACAAATGTTCATTTTGAGAAAGACAGGATTTGTAGCGCATGCCAAGCCGGGAAGCAAGTTGGCACTCATCATCCACACAAGAACATCATGACAAGTGACAGGCCACTGGAGCTCCTACACATGGATTTATTCGGCCCGATCGCTTACATAAGCATCGGTGGGAGTAAGTACTGTCTAGTTATTGTGGATGATTATTCTCGCTTCACTTGGGTGTTCTTTTTGCAGGAAAAATCCCATACCCAAGAGACCTTAAAGGGATTCTTGAGACGGGCTCAAAATGAGTTCGGCTTAAGGATCAAGAAAATTAGAAGCGACAACGGGACGGAGTTCAAGAACTCACAAATAGAAGGCTTCCTTGAGGAGGAGGGCATCAAGCATGAGTTCTCCTCTCCCTACACGCCACAACAAAATGGTGTAGTGGAGAGGAAGAATCGAACTCTATTGGACATGGCAAGAACCATGCTTGATGAGTACAAGACACCGGACCGCTTTTGGGCTGAGGCGGTCAACACCGCTTGCTACGCCATCAACAGGTTATATCTACACCGAATCCTCAAGAAGACATCCTATGAACTCCTAACCGGTAAAAAGCCCAATATTTCATATTTTAGAGTTTTTGGTAGCAAATGCTTTATTCTTGTTAAAAGAGGTAGAAAATCTAAATTTGCTCCTAAAACTGTAAAAGGCTTTTTACTAGGATATGATTCAAACACAAGGGCATATAGAGTCTTTAACAAGTCCTCAGGACTAGTTGAAGTTTCTTGTGACGTTGTGTTTGATGAGACTAACGGCTCTCAAGTAGAGCAAGTTGATCTTGATGAGATAGGTGAAGAACAGGCTCCGTGCATCGTGCTAAGGAACATGTCTATTGGGGATGTGTGTCCTAAGGAATCCGAAGAGCCTCCACATGCACAAGATCAACCATCCTCCTCCACGCAAGCATCTCCACCAACCCAAAATGAGGACGAGGCTCAAGTTGATAAAGAGGAAGAACAAAATGATGAGCCACCTCAAGATGACGGCAATGATCAAGGGGGAGATGCAAATGATGAAGACAAGGAGGATGAAGAACCATTGCCGCCACACCCAAGAGTCCACCAAGCAATCCAACGAGATCACCCCGTCGACACCATCCTCGGCGACATTCATAAGGGGGTAACCACTCGATCTCGTGTTGCACATTTTTGTGAGCATTACTCTTTTGTTTCCTCAATTGAGCCACACAGGGTAGAGGAAGCACTTCAAGATTCGGATTGGGTGATGGCGATGCAAGAGGAGCTCAACAATTTCATGAGGAACGAGGTATGGCATTTAGTTCCACGTCCTAACCAAAATGTTGTAGGAACCAAGTGGGTCTTCCACAACAAGCAAGACGAGCATGGTGTGGTGACAAGGAACAAAGCCCGACTTGTGGCCAAGGGATACTCCCAAGTCGAAGGTTTGGATTTCGGTGAAACCTATGCACCCGTAGCTAGGCTTGAGTCCATTCGTATATTATTAGCCTATGCTACTTACCATGGCTTCAAGCTTTACCAAATGGACGTGAAGAGTGCCTTCCTCAATGGACCAATCAAGGAGGAGGTCTATGTTGAGCAACCTCCCGGCTTTGAAGATAGTGAGTATCCTAACCATGTCTATAGGCTCTCTAAGGCGCTTTACGGGCTCAAGCAAGCCCCAAGAGCATGGTATGAATGCCTAAGAGATTTCCTTATAGATAATGGCTTCAAAGTCGGCAAGACCGATCCTACTTTATTCACTAAAACTCTTGACAATGATTTGTTTGTATGCCAAATTTATGTTGATGATATTATATTTGGGTCTACTAACGAATCTACATGTGAAGAATTTAGTAGGATCATGACACAGAAATTCGAGATGTCTATGATGGGGGAGTTGAAGTATTTTCTAGGATTCCAAGTCAAGAAACTCCAAGAGGGCACCTTCATTAGTCAAACAAAGTATACTCAAGACATTCTAACCAAGTTTGGAATGAAGGATGCCAAGCCCATCAAGACACCCATGGGAACGAATGGGCATCTCGACCTCGACACGGGAGGTAAATCCATCGATCAAAAGGTATACCAGTCGATGATTGGTTCATTGCTTTATTTATGTGCATCTCGACTGGACATTATGCTTTCCGTTTGCATGTGTGCAAGATTCCAAGCCGACCCTAAGGAATCACACCTTACGGCCGTAAAACGAATCTTGAGATATTTGGCTTATACTCCTAAGTTTGGGCTTTGGTACCCTCGGGGATCCACATTTGATTTGATTGGTTATTCGGATGCCGACTGGGCAGGGTGTAAGATTAATAGAAAGAGCACGTCGGGGACTTGCCAGTTCTTGGGAAGGTCCTTGGTGTCTTGGGCTTCAAAGAAGCAAAATTCGGTCGCTCTTTCTACCGCCGAAGCCGAGTACATTGTCGCAGGCCATTGTTGCGCGCAATTGCTTTGGATGAGGCAAACCCTGCGGGACTATGGTTACAAATTAACCAAAGTTCCTCTTCTATGTGATAATGAGAGTGCAATCCGCATGGCGGATAATCCCGTTGAGCATAGCCGCACTAAACACATAGCCATTCGGTATCATTTTCTTAGGGATCACCAACAAAAGGGGGATATCGAGATTGCATACATTAATACTAAAGATCAATTAGCCGATATCTTTACCAAGCCACTAGATGAACAAACTTTTACCAAACTTAGACATGAGCTCAATATTCTTGATTCTAGAAATTTCTTTTGCTAATTTGCACACATAGCTCATAAGTATACCTTTGATCATGTCTCTTTTATATATGCTATGACTAATGTGTTTTCAAGTATTTCAAACCAAGTCATAGGTATATTGAAAGAGAATTGGAGTCTTCGGCGAAGACAAAGGCTTCCACTCCACTCTACTACTCATCCTTCGCCGTCGCTCCGCTTCACTCCCCGTCTTTTGGTATAATCTTCACTCATATGTTTTATTTGCCAAAGGAGAGAAAGTAGCTTTTAATGGCCTATATTTCATTCCAAGTATCCGTTTTTGGCGATTCATGCCAAAGGGGGAGAAAGTATTGGCCCAAAGCAAAAGGACCGCACCACCACCCTAATTTTAAAATTAATGATTTTCAATTGATAAATTTCAAATTGGTATCTCTTTGTGTTCTAAAGGGGGAGAAAGTAGTACTTTTAAAATTGATATCTTAAAATCCTCTTGAACTCTAAGAGGAGAATTATTTGAGGGGGAGTTTGTTTTAGTCAAGGAAAAGCATTTTAAGACAAAGGGAGAAAATTTCAAATCTTGAAAATGCTTCTCAAAATCTTATTCATTTACCTTTGACTATCTTACAAAAGGACATTGAAAAGAATTTACAAAAGAATTTGCAAAAACAAAACTTGTGGTGCAAGCGTGGTCCAAAATGTTAAAAATGAAGAAACAATCAATGCATATCTAGTAAGTAATATTTATTGGCTCAATTCTAAGTAACCTTTGCACTTACACTTTGCAAACTAGTTCAATTATGCACTTCTATACTTGCTTTGGTTTGTGTTGGCATCAATCACCAAAAAGGGGGAGATTGAAAGGGAATTAGGCTTACACCTATTTCCTAAACTAATTTTGGTGGTTGAATAGCCCAACACAAATATTTGGACTAACTAGTTTGCCCAAGTTTATAAGTTCTACAGGTACCAAAGGTTCACCATAAGCCAATAAAAAGATCAAGAGAAAGGGTTCAAACAAAGGAGCAAGGGACAACCGAAGGCACCTTGGTCGGGCGCACCGGACTGTCCGGTGCACCAGGGAAGATCGACTTCAAACTCTTCACCTTCGGAAATTCTCAGGGCTGGCGCGCTATAATTCACCGGACTGTCCGGTGTACACCGGACAGTGTCCGGTGCTCCAAGAGGACGTGGTTCCGAACTCGCCACTCTCGGGAATTCGCATCGGCTGCTCCGCTATAATTCACCGGACATGTCTGGTGTACACCGGACTGTCCGGTGTAACTGCAGGGCAACGGCTACTTCAGGCGCCAACGGCTACCTGCAGCGCATTAAATGCGCGCCAGCGCGCGCAGGGGTCAGGCACGCCCATGCTGGCGCACCGGACACCCTACAGTGCATGTCCGGTGCACCACCGGACATCCAGGCGGGCCCTGCAGTCAGAGCTCCAACGGTCAAAACCCTAACGGCCGGGTGACGTGGCTGTCGCACCGGACATGTCCGGTGTGCACCGGACTGTCCGGTGCACCATACGACAGACAGCTTCCACCAAACGGCTAGTTTGGTGGTTGGGGCTATAAATACCCCCAACCACCCCACATTCAAGTCATCCAAGTTTTCCACTTCTCAACCACTTACAAGAGCTAGGCATTCAATTCTAGACAAACTCAAGTGATCAAATCCTCTCCAATTCCACACAAAGCTTTAGTGATTAGCGAGAGAGATTTGCCGTGTTCTTTTGAGCTCTTGCGCTTGGATTGCTTCTTTTCTTTCTCACTTGTTCTTGTGATCAAAACTCCATTGTAACCGAGGCAAGAGACACCAATTGTGTGGTGGTCCTTGCGGGGGAATTTTTGTTCCTGGATTGATTTGAGAAGAGAAGCTCACTCGGTCCGAGGGACCGTTTGAGAGAGAGTAAGGGTTGAAAGAGACCCGGCCTTTGTGGCCTCCTCAACGGGGAGTAGGTTTGCGAGAACCGAACCTCGGTAAAACAAATCCGCGTGTCACACTCTTCATTCGCTTGCGATTTGTTTTGCGCCCTCTCTATCGGACTCATTATTATTTCTAACGCTAATCCGGCTTGTAGTTGTGATTATATTTGTAAATTTCAGTTTCGCCCTATTCACCCCCCTCTAGGCGACTTTTAAATAGCCCTATTCACCCCCTCTAGGCGACTTTTAAATAGGCTGTGTAATCGGACGTCGTCCACTATTTGTACTCGGACGCAGGATGCCGCGCCACCCGAATTCAGGGCGGCGTCCGGCTCGGGGACAGGACTAGACGGGACGGACGCCTTTGCCGATGTCAGTGATTCCTCGCTGCTTCATGGTTCACAGGTACGCTCACTCCATCGACTTCTCAGTCTCCTGCTGATGTGCCAGCTTTCCCTTCCTTGTGAGGGACGTTTTTCTCCCACACTGACTCGCGGGCCCACTCACCGGCACGAACTCTTCAACCTGTTCGCCAAATCCGATCAATAAATGTTGCTCCATCTACCTCCCTTCGCTCAGCTTCTCACATCTGAGTCGCGGCGCCCGATGTTTGTCAAATCACAATTGATCCTTAATATAATATACGTATACATATTCGCAAATGAAAACTCGGTCTCGGAAGTTACCGCAGTGGAAGCCACCGCCAAGGAGATTGAAAGCCAAGCGGCCGCTCAAGTATTCTGAGGTTATTCTTTTCAATCGTTATGAGTAGTGACTGGATTAGTTTGGATCCTTAGATTCAGATTCTTGCCTACTGTTTTTTTCTTCTTTTCATTAGTCCCTTTTCATTGTTGCAGCTAGAACAAGCGTGCTCATCCTGTAGTTCTGTTCCCACGAATCAGCAGTTGGAGAAATCTTCGCTGGAGTTAGAGTGAGCATTTTACTTCTCTGTCCTGAACTGCTCTATCATAGACTGCACTTGGATATTTAGGAGGGGATGCATGCTCATATCCCTAGATTCAAATTCTGCATTAGTGATTTGTTTGGATATTTGACCGTAAGCACCTTCTCATCCAGATTGAGCCAAAGGGTGTGAACTCATCTCGGTTCATTGACATCGATCAGCAGTCGGAGAAGCACGAGGCTTGTTCCTTTTTTTTCACAGTTTGGAAAAACGAGTTTTCCAATAAGTTACTGTTTTTTCTGCTTTACTGTTTTTCCTGCTTAGATTCAGATTCTTCCCTGCTGTTTTTTTTCTTCTTTTCATTAGCCCCTTTTCATTGCTGCAGCTGGAGCAATTTTTCAGTCGTTATGAGTAGTGACTGAATTAGTTTGGATCCTTAGATTCAGACCCTTGCTGTTTTTTTTCTTCTTTTCATTAGCCCCTTTTCATTGCTGCAGCTGGAGCAATTTTTCAGTCGTTATGAGTAGTGACTGGATTAGTTTGGATCCTTAGATTTAGATTCTTGCCTACTGTTTTTTTTCTTCTTTTCATTAGCCCCTTTTCATTGCTGCAGCTGGAACAAGAGCACGCGTGCTCATCCTGTAGTTCTGTTCCCACGAATCAGCAGTTGGAGAAATCTTCGGCTGGAGTTAGAGTGAGCATTTTACTTCTCTGTCCTGAACTGCTCTATCATAGTCTGCACTTGGATATTTAGGAGGGGATGCATGCTCATATCCCTAGATTCAAATTCTGCATTAGTGATTTCTTTGGATATTGACCGTAAGCACCTTCTCATCCAGATTGAGCCAAAGGGTGTGAACTCATCTCGGTCCATTGACATCGATCAGCAGTCGGAGAAGCACAAGGTTTGTTCCTTTTTTTTCACAGTTTGGAAAAATGAGTTTTCCAAGAAGTTACTGTTTTTTTTCTGCTTTACTGTTTATCCTGCTAATAAATATAAAAGGAAACGATACTCTGGTATAGAAAACATATACTCTCTAATACAACTTGTATGCGTTGCCTCTAATATTGACTCTGGTTTTGATTTGTAGAGTATGTCAAGGGTGTCAGCTTCAGTGGAGAGAGAGCTTGTTCATGAACAACCCACTGACGACGATGCGTCTGCGCTGGCGTATTTGGTTCGACGTCGGTGTCCAAACACGTATCTCTTTTTTTATGGACATGCACTGGAGGATCGTGTTGTTTGGATGACTTTCATAGCTAAGTCGACCTATTCCAGTAGGAGAAAATACCTCAATGACTTGCTAGTAAGTAGTAAAGGCTATTTGGATAATACACTATTTATGGATTATATAATTTTCCTTGATATTAACACTGTGTTTCTCATCTTATAGGATGCTGATCTTGTGAGCCTGAGTCGAGGTGACAGGAAAAGATGGCATAACATGCGGGTTGCTGCTCCGGCTGCTGAGGCTGCTGCTCAGGCTGAGCCTGCTGACCATGCGGGCCATAAAGACTAAACCTGATGGCGCTGCCGGTTCTGTCTGTAGTTTAGAGCTGCAGTCGCTTATCTACTTTCTACTAATTCTAGATCTTGTGAACTTAGGACATTGTGCTTGTCATGCCGAATGTTTGGTGTTCTAAACTTTAGACACTGTGTTGCTGTTTTAATTACTCATGTATCAATGTTGTGAACTTAAGACATTGTGCTAGTCACTTTAGACGTTATGTTGCTACTTTCGATCACTTTCTTGATTTTTGCCACGGTGGCGGTGCCGGCGCTGAGGTCTAGGAGCCTGAGCTGGGCGGCGCTGAGGTCTAGGACTTCCTCAAGAGATGCTGTAACCCTTCAGTTAATAGGTAACTCAGTTAATACTCTATATTGTCTCAGTTAATGGGGAACTCAGTTAATCTTATATTTTGTATCAGTTAATGGATAACTCAGTTAATATGTTGTAACCTTTCTGTTAATGGATAACTCAGTTAATCCTCTATATTGTCTCAGTTAATGGATAACTCAGTTAATTCCTTGTAATGGATCAGTTAACGGAGCGCTCAGTTAATTTATAATATACCCTAAGTTAATTGCTCACTCGGTTAATACACTGTAACCCTTCAGTTAATTCTGCACTCCCTTGTGGCTTTCGATTACGGAATATTCTTATAAAAAATTATAAATAGTGCATGTTCGAGACAGGAATATTTGATTTTTTTAATATGGAATATTTCTATAGCAAAGTGTAAATATTCCATGTTCTAGTCAGGAATATTTGACCTTCTTTTACGGAATATTCTTATAAAGGAGTGTAAATATTCCATCTTCCAGACAGGAATGTTTAAAGTTATAATATGGAATGTTCTTATAACAAATTGTAAATATTCCATGTTTCATTTCAGAGATATTTGACATTTTATTACGGAATATTCTTATAACCCATACACCCTAAAAACACTAAACCTAAAAAAACCCCTAAACCCATACCCTGAACCCAAAACCCTTCCGATACGCTAAGCTACGTGAGCCAGTTTGTTTAGGTCTTCTGTAGTCATGTCAGTTATTTATCCTGTTCCTGTGTTTTTTTGCTAGTCTAGTCTGGCCTTGATATCTAAGGGGCCAGCTAAAAGCAAATACATGTCATGGAGACTGCGTTCAGCTTTGGTTTCTTTCTGTCTACCTTCTGAAAGTAATGATGACTGTATATTGCTTTCTGAACAGCCTGTTATTGCTTTCTGAAAGGTTTACCCTAGAGCGATGTGGTTTCTCAAACAAGCTACTTGGCATTTATTTTCTTTGTGGCAATGTTCTATGGATGTAACTATGAACTACTTACTAGTATGCTGCCCGATGCAGTGATGTTCTCTTCTGGAGAGGGATACGGATGCCATTCAGCAAGCAATGCCAAGGAAGATTAGTGCATGGAATTGTTCATGCTTCATTGTTGTTGTTTTGGCCTTGCTGTTTGGCCTGGTGTTGAGTTTGGGTGGCCTCTTTTGAAATGGCCTTAGAACCAGTGATGTTTAGCTGATGATGCCTAGATATTCTGCTTTTGGTATGTTGAAATATTGTGACTTGTGATTTCTAAACTCCAGCTGAATACTGCTATTCCAAGTCATACAATGCACGTGTGAACGTAGTGCATTTCACTTTGCCTTTTTTTTCTTTTTTCTTCATAAAATGCTTTGTAATAATGCTCTGTGGAGGAATTCTTTTCTATTCTTACTTTGGGTAATTGAACTAGACTAAACTCAGTTAGGTCTAGGGTCTCGGACATCCAGTAGAAGCATAAGCCCTTGAAATTGTTGACATAAATAATGAGACGGAAAATGGAGATAAAATAATCACAGTCACGGGGTATTACAACAACAAAGAACAAGACATGGTTCTATAGATTTGTAATGCGGGGAGGGGGCGAGCAGTGGGGTCCGATAGGGGGTCACAGCAGGCGGGGCGAGAAGCGGCCCGAGTGGATGGTCCAGGAGCTATTAGTATAGGTATTAGTATAGGCCCCAACCGAAGGTGTTGGGAGGGGAGGGTCCAAGCATCGGTCCAATAGGTGCTTGGTCGGGAGGGCCCAAGCACCAGTCGAATAGGTCCTTGGTCGGGAGTGTCCACACACCAATCCAATAGGGGGTTGAAGGTTAGGGTCTAGGCACCAGTGAAATAGGTGCTTGGTCGCGAGGGTCTAGGCACCACTCCAATAGGTGCTTGGAAGGGAGGGTCCATGCACCAATCCAATAGGTGCTTGGTCGGGAGGGTCCAGGCACCAATCCAATGGGTGCTTGGTCGTGAGGGTCCACGCACCAGTCGAGTAGGTGCTTGGTCCGGAGGGTCCAGGCACCAGTGCAATAGGTGCGTGGAGGTGATGGTCCAGACACCTATTGGAGTGGTGCCTGGACCCTCCCCTCCAAGCACCTATTACAATGGTGCCTGGACCCTCCCGACCAAGTTAGTTAGAAGAATATTCTATTTTATGACGCCAAATATTCCTCGCTAGAAAATTGAATATTTACACCATGTGCCAACCGCCTACCTATTTTGCTCTGCTTGGTCCGAAAGCTTCGCTCTCCTCCTGTCCGTGTCCCCTTAGTCTTCTGCCATTCCCGCTATCGCGGAGCGCGCGGGGGTCATGCTTGTTGCCTCACCTACTCCAGAGGCGTCAAAGGTTTCCGTCTACTTCTCATCCAACTCTTCGATCACTTTCTTGATTTTTGCCACGGTGGCGGTGCTGGAGCTGAGGTATAAGGTTTCGGACATGCGGTAGAAGCACCATATAAGCCTTTCCATAATGGAATTCCAAACTAGAAGATGGAATATTTACAGTTAGTTAGAAGAATAATCCATTTTCTGATGCCAAATATTCCTTACTAGAAAATTGAATATTTACACCGTCTACCGCCCGCCTACCTATCTTGCCCTGTCGGGTCCAAAAGCTTCGCTCTCCTCCTGTTCGTGTCCCCTTAGTCTTCCGCCATTCCCGCTATCGCGGAGCGTGCGGGGGTCATGCTTGTTGCCTCATCTGCTTCGGAGGCATCAAAGGTGCGTTGCTACTCCTGGCAACTTTTGGTTTCTCATTTTCTCCATGGTTTCTTCCTAGAGCTTTTCCCCAACCACTGATGGAGCAGCAGGTGATTCAGATTTATCGACAGCCGTTGGAAGAGCCGGACATGTTTTGGGCGTCGATTGAGCTCAGCATCGCGAGTGACAGCCACCACGGACTACAGGTACGTAACGAGGATCGCCTCCTCGATTACACTTATCCATTGGTCTTCAGTTGAATCTGGGCAAAAATGATGTATCGTGAGCGATGCCTACTGACGACACACCGATATGAAAAGTTGTATCATGACTGATAGGATTTGTTTGCCCTGTCCACAATATGTATCGTGAGCGATGCCTACTGTTCTCCATGTGAATGGCTGTATCATGACTGATTGGGTTCGTCGGCCCTGTCCACAAGTTGTATCGTGAACGATGCCTATTGTTGTTGGCCTTGTCCACAAAATGTATTGTGAGTGATGCCTCGGACATCATCACCACCCTAAGCCACAAGACACCGACCCTAAAAAAAGTATGGGGTCTTAGACATCATGAGTCATGATATAACCATTCACATTGGTGTGTCGTCCCTGCTGAGGCATCGCTTACGATACATCATTTGGACAGGGCCATGAAATCCTATCAGTCATGATACAACTATTCATATCGGTGCGTGCTGAGGCATCGAAGGAAAATGATACAACTATTCATATCGGTCTGATAGAACCATGCGTGCTGAGGATACAACCTTACCGATAGAATTTTACGATCAAAACAAACACAAAGACAGGAAAATGGTCGGTGGGATCTGCCTGTGGTGGCCTCCGACGAAAGCGTAGACGTCGGAGAAGATGCAGAGGACGCCGGAGAAGAAGCAGAAGATGCAGAGGACACCGGAGAAGAAGCGTCGATGCTAGAAGGATTCTTATTTTGGAAACCACGAATTGATTTTTAAGTGCTTTTGTTGATGACATGTGCTTGAAAATGTACTATTTTGGACTGCTATTATTTTGATAAACTATGCTATATGCACTTATCATATTTGAGACTACATTTAGTATATATTTTGTAATGTGGACACTACATGGTTTGTGGTTTGGTACCAATGTGTCATGGATGTTGTAAGTTATGATACTTAGTCACATTTCTATCTTATATATGTGCAATTATGATGTCAGATGTATTAGACATAAGTTACAGGGAAATTCTGTTATTTTTTAAAAAAAATTAAATTTATTTGAATTTGGTTTGAAATTTCCGAAATTTCTCCAATTTCGGTGGATGCCCATTTTTTTTTCTTTCCGAAACTGTGAACCCTGATTGCAACAGGCCAACAGCTAGCTAGCTAGAGCTAGGTAGCAATCAGCTGAGTGCTGCACGCGGCACAGCTAGCAATAGCAAGAACAAGAGAATGATGGATAGCTCACGCCAAGCGTGAGGGAACGACATAAATTCGCCGAAAAGGTTTAAACGTTTTCTTCATGTGCTGCCTCTGCCTGCCTGCCTTTTTCTCTCATCCACGCATCTTCCTTCTATTCTATCCGGGTGAAGGTCTATCTAAATATCTACTAAGCTACAACCACCGTACATGCTGGGCCTAGCTAGCTTCTTGATTTTACTTGCTATAAATACACGTACAGACAGATACCAGCGTCGATCTGAGATCGACATCGATCCACCGAGGTTTCTTGTGCGTGCCGCCATGGCCATGGCAGTAGCTCACCTTCTTCCTCAGCTCTCCGCCGAAGGCAATGGAGCTAGCAGGAACAGAATGGCCATTCTCTTGATTCTTCAGCTTTTTCTCTTGACGGGTGCGGTGGCATTCTTTTTCATTCCCACGTTGTTTGTGTGTTTCTCTGTTTGGTGCTATTTTTTTAATCTTAAACTGGTTCAGCGTCTCTGCTGAGAAATCTGATTAATTCATCATCGGTTCTGGACTTGTGGTCTGTGTGGCAAATTGGATACACATCAAGTTCTTTGTTCCATAACTGATTCAGCGCTAGGCGTGGATGGAGCGGCGTCGTTCATCTTCACCAACGCCTGCAAGCACGCGGTGTGGGTGGGCGCGCTCCACGGCGCCAGCTCGCCGCCGCTCGCGCGGTCGGGCTTCTACCTGGCGCCGTCCGCCACGTCCAGCCTGGACGCGCCGTCGTCGGGGACATGGTCCGGCACGTTGTGGGCGCGCACGGGCTGCGCGGCCGACCCCGCCACCGGGCGCTTCTCCTGCGCCACGGCCGACTGCGGCACGGGCGACGTCGCGTGCCAGGGCCGCGGGCCGGCGCCTCCGGTCTCGCTCGTCGAGGTCACGCTCGCCGCGCCAGGCAGCGGCAGGCCGGACTTCTACGACGTCAGCCTCGTCGACGGCTTCAACGTGCCGGTGCGCGTGGCGCCCTCGGGCGGCGGCGGCGACTGCCGCCCCGCGGCTTGCGCGGGCGACGTAAACGCCGTGTGCCCCGGGGACCTCCGCGTCGTCGCATCGTCCGGCGGCGGCGTCGTAGCGTGCAAGAGCGCGTGCATCGCCTACGGCAGCGCGCGCTACTGCTGCACCGGGCAGTACGGCACGCCGGCGATGTGCGGCCCGACCAACTACTCGCAGGTGTTCAAGAGCGCATGCCCGTCGGCCTACAGCTACGCCTACGACGACGCCACCAGCACCTTCACCTGCTCCGGACCTTCCAGCTATGACGTCACCTTCTGCCCTGCGAGCTAATGAACGCCCTGATATCATATAATAGCTAGGGCATTACGATATTACATCTAGACTAGGTATTTCTTCAAAAAAAATTATAGAGAGATCAAGTAGAAGCAATATGTTGATGTTGTCATCCACGACATAACACACAAATGCATGAAATTAATTTATATTATTATTCGATACATATGCTAATCACAATTCACACATGGAAACTGGAAAAGAGGGTGGTTAACCTCTATAAAGAAATGTTCCAATGCTTTTGTACCTCTATAACATCATTTATTTATTTATTTATTTATTTATTTATTTATTTTTCAACGCATACATATGGCAAAGCGTGCCTTGGCAACTGGGCAACGTCTTATTCAATCTATTTATATACTTCGTTTTATTCGATGGTCTTCTCTTATTTCATTCGTTTGCTTCGACTTGGATGCCGAATGCACTTGCTCGCTAGCCAAAGGCATCCATCAGCACCTGGGTTCCACGAACACTGCTGCTGTCCTTTTCGGCACGGTGAATCGACCTGTGGCGGGGTCGTACGCAGACTGCCTGGCTAACGCATCCGATGAATTCACCTGAAATTTTTCACAAGAGCCATTAGATATTGACATTATTACCTCAAAGAGTCAAAAGTTTTACTGCTTCAGTTTCATTTTTCTCACTTCACGCATCAATTTGGATAAATGATAAGATAGTTTATAAAATAATAAACTGATACTCCAAAGTACAGATTTACATTTCTCCTTGCAAATCGGACACAATTTGGAGACCGAACACTCTGAGGGTTTTCACAGTTTTACATAGACAACAGAGAAGCCAAGTGCAATAAAGCTGCAAATCCTTAGACTCAACTGTTCTGTGTTCAACTTAAACAGGAAATTTCACTTCCCAACACCACTAGTAAGTTTGAATACCGGATGGACTGGGAGTACAATGGTAACAGAACAATGCTGTGAGCCTGTGACAGCTGCTTATTGTTGATGAGAGTATGATTGATGCAACTGAAACAAATGTGTTCGATTAGTTACCTGCACTGGATGCAACTGAAGCCGCAGTGATGCAAGATCAGGGATTTCTATAGACACTTCGTACGGACATACATTGAAGACTGTAACGACACAAGAGAATCTGCAAAAAAAACTCGTACCCAGTTAGCCTTTGTAGACATCATCAAAAGACCTCCGTAGCAGATACATAGAAGTGCAGAGAACTAAAATAATGTAACTACTTCTCAATTTCCAGTAAATATAATAGAATACACAATACCCAAGGCTGGAATATAAATATAACAATGCTGCTTACGTTTCATCTATCTGGGCCATATCATGCCTATCATTTCGTGCATCTTCAATGCTCATGACAATAACTCCTGGAACCAAGGAGGGCCCTGTGTTGTGAAAGTGAACCCTTTGCTGAAACAGGATACGACAGCTCATGACAATCAGTATGGGATAAAGAGCCAGAGATCAAATAAACAAATGCTAATTCTTTTCCCCTCGAACACAGCTCATTATATTAACAGGAAACATGCCATCCAAAACAACAGATACACAAACTAAAGACACAAAACACATTACATGAACAGGACTCATGACTACAGCTAGCGACAGAACCACCAAAAACAGATAAAGTCGAGACAGCAGCCTTTTTTAGGGGACGGCAGTTAGTTTTTACTAGTTCATTTGTTGTACCTATGCTGTGAATCTGAATTAAACAAATGTTAAAGGATGATTATTGTTTACTCTAATTTTCAGGCAATAATTGATTTCGAACTGCAGGGTGTAAGTTGGTAATTGGCATACATTTGTGTCCCATTGCAAAGTATAGCTCCATGGGATATGTAAATTTTACTTGATACATAGATCAAAGTTTGCAGAAAGGTGGTTTATCATCTAGCAAGGAAAAGCTACTCATCTATATGATAGCAGTACAACAGTCTGGTGAGGTTCACAAAGAATCCATGTACCACAATATCACTTGCTGTAGTTAGGCGAAAGAGAGGTGATGAGTATCTGATCTTGAGGATATCAATAAATTTGTCTAAGGCAGCAATAATGTCATGTTTTGCAGGTTTGAACGACGGGTTCTCCAATCTTGGCTTCATCCTGAAATTTTTCATGTTATGTGATAAAATGACTGAACTGCTTTACTGAAAAAGGGAAACAATATGATATAAACAAAGAAAGAAGTAGTGTTCACTTCAGGTGCAATTAATTAAATCACACAGTTATCCTGCATCACTCAAAAATAAATAAATAAATTCCCTACGAAGTCTCAAGAATGATTTGAAACTTACAAAGGCCAGCTCCCTTCGTTCTTTTCTCTTGGTGGAAGCCCAACACCCCAATTGTTTGTTTCATAGGTAAAATCAATCCTTCAAACAACAGAACAGAACATTTACCCTGTTTACATTCTAACATGATTGGGAAGCGTTTGTTCAACTTGAAACAGTTTTTCATATAGGATAAAAATTGAGAAGTTATGATAATAGCAAGCAATTGTAAATGTTTAACTTAAAACTATCATCCTTGAAAGCAATTCAGTTGTTGCTAGCTGGTAACTGGTGTTTGCATCAAGATCCAAAGGATAGAGTAATACTTGTTAAACCAATCACCAGAGTCATATGAATCTCGATCAAGCGACTTAGATCGTAGTATCTCATCACCAGCATGAAAAAATGGTATTCCCTGGAAGTACAAATAAATACATAATGATACAAAAATGAGAAACCCATTCCAAATGCTAAGTTATTGGTCAATGCATGAAAAGGTTATAACATATAGTACAGGGATATTAAGAAAACAAAAAATACACAATGAGCAAAATAGGAAGTGCTGAAAGCTGAAAAAACAAATCAGGTTAGCCCATAGTACAATGTGCCTCTGAAAGAGTAGCTAAGACTCATATTACTTTTAGGTTTGTGTCCCAATATTTACAAATACAAACATCCTAGCAAGAGGGGTCTCATGTTTACTTATCCAGACGAAGCAATCTGCAATTGGTATTGGAAAAAACGACCATTTAGCCATATGTAGAAACAAGTTTAAGTTTTTTTCAAACAAATAGTAGAGCTGCGTTACTGTGTATGATCATATTACATTAAGGCTCCGTTTGGATATCGATATTGAAGGGCGTAGAATTGAATTAGATTCAATACCAAATCAACCATGGTATTGAAATAGGATGCAATTCCAATCACCCAATTTGAATGTAGATAATGAAGTCTACAATTGGGAATTCGAATCAGGATTGAATCCTGTTGTTTGGTTGTCTGTATCTCACCATTCAGAACCTATACCCACTGTATTGGCTGGAATTGCGATATCTACATCCAAACAAACCCTTGACGATTTCAATAGTTTATTTTTTAAACTAACCCTGTTTCTAGCTTTACAAAGCCAAGCATACAACTGAAACCCATCATATCAGCAGCAAACGCAAAAGGGCCTCTAGCGTAATGGTTAAGGCTTCCGAGTAGAACCTCCAGGTCCCAGGTTCGATCCACTTCGGGGAGAATTTCGGACTTGTTAAAAAAATCAGCTTGTTGCGCCCTGCCCACTCCCGGTACATCCTGCGCGCCACCTTCGGATGGGTCGTTGCAGAGTGGGCAGTGACGGCCCGCTAGTGATGGGGGACAGGGTTCGGGAATTTTCTTGGTCAGAAACTGTTATGTATGGCCAAGCCTATGTTAGGCGCAATAGGGCCAAGGCTGCCCAGGTGGGGCCCAAGGCCCAATAGCTAATAGATAAGCTCTATCTAGTTAGTTATACTTATCCAAAGATAGTAGATAAAGATCAGCTCTATCTAGATAGTTATACTTATCCAAGTTAGTAGATAGACTTGAGATAGCTCTATATATAGATCTGTAAACTCTGGAATAAAGACAAGCAGAATTCCAATCTATTCTGGCTTCCCAGAGGGAGCCAGAGTCTCCTGTGATCTTCTCCCTGCACACAACCCAGCCAGGATCACGACGGCGCCCCAGCGCCGCCACCCTGGTCCCACCAAATCCCCTCCCTACAATCTTCGCAATCTGCCCGGTAGAATCCGTAGTTCTACCAATCTGGTATCAGAGGTCTCGACGATCATGAGTTCCTCCAAGTCGCCGTCACCGGGACAGTAGCCGCCGCCGGCCTCAAGCCCGCCCGCAGCGCCGGTCGTCTCCCTGGCCGCGGTCCCTGCGTCGTCCGAGGCCATGGCGCTCGGCCCTCCCGGCGCGGCCATCAACCAGCAGGCCGCCCCCGCGCTCACACCGTCCCAGATCGCGGCGTCCTTGGCGGATCTTAGCCACGCCGTGCGCGATATGCAGATCACCATGAACGCCATGCTGACAGGCCACCTCCCCTTCCCCAATCCACAAGCCGCCAATCCACCCCAGCCGCCGCACCCGTCCCTAACAGCGCAGCCACCGCCGGCCGCACTGCCCCCACCCACGCAGCCACCTGCGCCACTCCCTCCACTCGCCCGGCAACCAATTTCTTACCAGTACGACATGCCGATCGACCCCGGGCCTTCATCCACTGCATCACCGACCACAGCCCCCATCCATATGATCCGCTTCCCACCATCCCCATCCCCCATCCCATCTTGGGCGCAGGGCGCTGCCTACGGTTTCACCACCAGTGTACTCTGAGGCACTCCCACGACCGGCGCTCACGACTTCCTTACCCAGCAGCACCGTCGGTGGGCCTCCCGGGATGCTGTTAGGAGGCGGCGACGGCCCCCTGTTCCCGGGTCGGGGGCCCTTGCGCCCCCACGTACCCGCAGCAACAGCAGCGTGGTCACCGTACCACGGGCTACCTCAGGACGACGACGTGGAGACCGCAGCCTACGGGGGTGCTGAGGCGCGCGCGCCTCCACGCTACTACAAACTGGATTTTGCCACATACGATGGCTCCGAGGATCCGCTGAACTGGCTAAATCATTGTGAGCAGTTCTTCCGGGGGCAGCGCACGCCAGCCTCGGATCGCACGTGGTTGGCCTCGTACCATCTTAAGGGGCCGGCACAGACGTGGTACTATGCCCTGGAACAGGACGAGGGCATGCCGTCTTGGGATCGCTTCGCCGAGCTGTGTCGCCTTCGCTTCGGTCCAGTAGTGCGCGGTTCTCGCCTTGCGGAACTGGGACGCCTCCCCTTCCTGTCCACGGTCCAGGAGTACTCGGACCGCTTCCAGGCGTTGCTGTGTCGAGCTCGGGACGTCTCCCCCATGCAGAAGACGGAGCTATTCGTGGGCGGCCTTCCCGAGTACTTGCGGGTGGACGTTGAGCTGCGCGACCCGCAGGATCTACAAACTGCCATGTACCTGGCACGGGCGTTCGAACGGCGCGCGGCGGCCTGGCCCCCATTCCAGCAGCGCGGGTCGCGACCACCGCAACGGGCGCAGGGCTCGGGTCGCGTGACACCAGCACCGCCCGGGGCTCTACCGACCGGTACGACGACGCCAGGCGATAGTACGACTCCGACACGCCCGTTTCGCCGATTGTCCCCGGGCGAGCAGCAGGAGCGGCGCCGGCAAGGGCTCTGCTTCAACTGCGATGAACCCTACGTTCGGGGACACGTCTGCCAGCGGCTGTTCTACTTGGAGGTCGACGACTTCCTCGACGAGGCGTCCGGTGAGGGTGGGGTCGACCCCCTTGAGGAGTCGGCCGCCCCAGACGTCACGGGAGCTAACGCGTTGGTGGTCTCGTTACACGCGCTGGCGGGCATCCGGACGGACAAGACGCTGCTGCTACCAGTCACTATCAACGGCGAGCGACTACTCGCGCTCATGGACACAGGGTCAACCCACAACTTCCTCAACGCTGACACAATGAGCCGCCTCGGGTTAGCCATGGCGGGTGGTGAGCACCTTCGGGTCACGGTGGCCAACGGTGACCGCCTACCCTGCGCCGGCATCGCCCGCGACGTCCCCGTCATCATCAACGACGAGTCCTTCTCCATCACGTGCGTTGGGATGCGCCTGGGCTGCTTCGACTTCATCCTCGGCGTGGACTTCCTGGAGACGCTGGGCACCATCCAGTGGAACTTCCGAGCACTGACCCTGTCGTTCCAGCGCCAGGGCCGGCGCATCCACTGGCAGGGTGTGCGGGCCACGCAACAGCCTGCCCCGCAGCAGCTGGCTGTGGCAGTCGTCGACACTGCCCAACAACCCCTCATGGACGTCCTTCTGCAGCAACATGGCGCCATCTTCGACGAGCCCACGGGACTGCCCCCGGCCCGCCCCTATGACCATCGCATCCACCTGCTGCCCGGTACAGCTCTGGTGGCCGTACGACCGTACCGGTACGCACAGCTGCAGAAGGACGAGCTGGAGCGACAGTATGAGGCCATGCTCACACAAGGCATCATACGACCCAGCACGTCGCCGTTCTCCGCTCCGGTGCTCTTGGTTCGCAAGTCGGACCGCTCGTGGCGTTTCTGCATTGACTACCGCGCCCTCAACGCCAAGACGTCCAAGGACAAGTTCCCGATCCCGGTGGTGGACGAGCTCCTCGACGAGCTCCATGGAGCCCGTTTCTTCTCCAAGCTGGACCTACGCTCAGGCTACCACCAGGTGCGGATGCACACCGATGACATCGCCAAGACGGCGTTCCGCACCCATCATGGCCACTATGAGTTCCTGGTCATGCCGTTCGGCCTCTCGAACGCGCCTGCTACGTTCCAGGCCCTGATGAACGACGTACTCCGCCCATATCTTCGGAAGTTTGTGCTTGTCTTCTTCGACGATATCCTGATCTACAGTGCATCATGGGCGGAGCACCTCCAGCATGTGGGCATCGTCCTCGAGACATTGCAGGCAAACCACCTCCACCTGAAGCGCTCCAAGTGTTCCTTCGGCGCCACATCAGTGGTCTATCTGGGCCATGTCATCTCCGAGGGCGGGGTCGCCATGGACGCCGACAAGGTCGCGGCAGTGGCCTCCTGGCCGCCCCCGCGGTCTGCACGAGGCCTCCGGGGCTTCTTGGGACTAGCAGGGTACTACCGGAAGTTCATCAAAGACTTCAGCCTCATCGCAGCCCCGCTGACACGTCTCTTGCGACGAGACGCGTTTGCCTGGGATGACGCGACAACAGCCTTCCACGCCCTAAAGCACGCCCTAACGACGGGTCCAGTGCTCCAGATGCCAGACTTCGCCAAGCTCTTCGTCGTCGACTGTGACGCGTCAGGTGCAGGGTTCGGTGCTGTCCTTCATCAGGGCGCGGGACCTCTAGCCTACTTCAGCAAGCCACTGTCCTGGGCGGAGTATTGCTATAATACCTCCTACCACACAGCATTGCGTGCCACTCCCTTCGAGGTGGTCTATGGCAGATCCCCACCGTCCATGCTACCTTACACGCCAGGGACGGCACGTACTGAGGCCGCAGACAACATGCTACGCTCCAGAGATGAGATGCTGGCCGAGGTGCGCCAGCGCCTTTTGCAGGCCCAGCAGCTCGCCAAGAAGTATTACGATGCCGGGCATCGGGAGGTCCAGTTCCAGGTGGGCGACTGGGTGTGGCTACGCCTGCTACACCGCACCTTTCAGTCCCTCCATCCGCGCGCGAAGGGAAAGCTGGGACCTCGCTACGCAGGCCCTTTCCGTGTCCAGGAAAGGATTGGGTCGGTAGCCTACCGCCTGCAGTTGCCAGATGGTGCTCGCATCCATGATGTCTTCCACGTCAGCCTGCTGAAGCCGCATCGTGGGGATCCTCCTGCAACTCCGGGGACGCTTGACCCAGTGATGGATGGTCGGCTGCTTCCTGTGCCGGCCAAGGTGCTTCGCGCTCAACTTAGGCGGGGCGTGTGGCAGGTTCTCGTACAGTGGCGTGGACTGGCTGAAGATGACGCCACATGGGAAAAGCTTGAAGAGTTCTGTGCTGCTTACCCCAACTTATAGCTCGAGGACGAGCTGTTTGAGAAGGCGGGGAGAGATGTTATGTATGGCCATGCCTATGTTAGGCGCAATAGGGCCAAGGCTGCCCAGGTGGGGCCCAAGGCCCAATAGCTAATAGATAAGCTCTATCTAGTTAGTTATACTTATCCAAAGATAGTAGATAAAGATCAGCTCTATCTAGATAGTTATACTTATCCAAGTTAGTAGATAGACTTGAGATAGCTCTATATATAGATCTGTAAACTCTGGAATAAAGACAAGCAGAATTCCAATCTATTCTGGCTTCCCAGAGGGAGCCAGAGTCTCCTGTGATCTTCTCCCTGCGCACAACCCAGCCAGGATCACGACGGCGCCCCAGCGCCGCCACCCTGGTCCCACCAAATCTCCTCCCTACAATCTTCGCAATCTGCCCGGTAGAATCCGTAGTTCTACCAGAAACATGTTTTGGTCTCTCTTAATATAATACCGGGTTAAAATATAATAAACTAGAGCCAAAGGCAGGATATCTAGTGATTACAAATATTACCTAATTTGCAACTTTAAAACTCATAACTCAAGAACATCATGATTCCCAATGTTTTTTTTCTGTAAATTGAAGATCGCTACCACAGTGACAAATAGGAGCCAATCCACTCAGCAAAACGACAATTTTTTCCTGTCATGGTTGGAGCTGTGAAATAGCCTGTGACGTTAGGCATCACAGAATCTGATTGTCCCTGCATCTTTATAAATGGTCTATTTATTGCACCCCATTCCAGCACTTTTTCGGAAGCCTATCCATCTTCCTACTCTTCAGGCCCCTCCATAAATCTTTTTTTCACAGCCCTCTTCATCTTCCAACACATGATTTTCCATCAAGATAAGGAGGTTATTGGAGAGATCGGGATGAATTTTATTCAGATTTATCTTCGTACACAACAGTTTTAAGAGGTACAGTGATTAGTCTTCTTAACTCTTGTACGTTTTTCACATTTCTGCAATAACGATTTACAATTTTTGGAATATACAAACCTCTCATCATATGATCTACACTGCACCAGTATAAAAATAATATCTATAGTTATTGACATATACTAGAAGTTGCTGTTATGATGGGTTTTGGTTATGTGCTAGGCGATATGGAAAAAGTAAGACTTGTTTTGAAAAAAAAACTAATAAAATCGCTGGTCCGTTTGGATGTAGATATTGGAGATGTTAGAATTGAATTAGATCCAATAGTAATTGAGATCCAACTTCTAGGCTGAATGGTAAGAGACAACTTCTAGTTATAGTTCAATACGGAGGAAGTGAGATCCAATTCTGACCCTGAATTCATTAGATAACCAAACAACATAATTCAGGAATCTTGATCCCAATTCTAGACTTCAATATCTACATCCAATCGGGGTGTAAGAAGAAAAACAAGTTTAAGGTTTAGCTGATGCAACTACCACTAAACCTGATAGATAGATCAGACAGGCCACACCACACATTCAGATTATTCAAATTGAAGAACAAGTAAAAAACTTTCATAAGCACCTGGGATAATGCAATCATGCTTGTGGACAAATGATTTATCCTGCATCGCTCGTCAATTGAGAGGTCCATCGGAGTCTGCACAAGCAAACAAACAAAAAAGCTTCAGAAAGTACCAGATCATGTCTGAAATAGATAGTAAAACTGTTTCTGGAAAATTATATTGTCATATAAATACATGTTTAGTTTTCAAATATAAAGAATAATTTCAAAAGCTAGAAAATGCTGCAAGCAGCCAATAAAGTGTAATAAAACATCCACACTAATCTGTCCTGTCAATAAATGTTTTCTTGAAGAAAGAAAAAGAAAATGATTAATTGGCAGATTGATAATTGATACCAAACAACATGTAAATCACAGTAATTTCCTGAATATCCTGATAAGTTCCATACCTTTAGACTAATAATATCAAATAGTGTTTCATTGTCATGAGCAGAGGCGTAGTTTATCTGAAATTCAAGAAAATGTATCAGTAACTGATTTTTTTAGCGGAGTAAATAAGGAAAAAAAAAGTAATTCAATTATGGCCATCCTAATCAGAAAACATATTATGCTCTTCCAGAATGTGAGCTTTGACAATTTAATACATACAGTTTTTTTAAAAAAAAAACTTCAGAAATTTACTGTTTCTATAGGGGATGAAGCATAGCCAACTGGTGAGCCATTCAAGGTGCGAATTTCAGATCCTTTTCTAGCTTCTCCAGTATGAGATATAACTACATAGTCCTTCAAATTGCCAGCTAATCCAATCTGCAAGGAATGCTATGCACATAAGGAGAGTTCCAAAATCGGCTCATAGTGACAACTCTTATTAGACAAAATTTTGAATTCCTCTGTTGATAAAGGAGTTCCTTCATGGACAAATATTGCAAATCTTTCTAGGAACACCTGTTTGTTTGGACTTTCTGGATATGAAAGACAAACATGGAAAATTGATGATGTACATGGTTGTAAGAAAGATAACATAATTGATGGAAGCAAACAGAAGACACAACTTACAGAATAGAAAATTGAGAACTTAGAAGTTTTGGTCTTTTGCTGGAGCCCAGAAGCTTCAGAATTTATCTTTTCATCGTGTAGAGGACATTGTGTAAGGTTTCATTTCAGGTCAGATCATGCTTCTGTTGATATTGCAACCTCATCTTACCTCTTAGATGAGATAAGTAGGTTGCTTTGTACAGGGTTCTTCCCCTATTCTCTCTCTCTCTACAATACAAAGGTATCCAGTCCTCTTGCGTGTTCAAGATTTCTTTTATAGAATTTATAGTAAGAGTCAGTTTAGGTGAACGTTCATAATAACTTAACAGTTACAGGCATATACCACTTAGTGTAATAGTGTTGATGTAAATACCATTTTCATTCTCATTTACCATGAAATTTAGCGTCAGCAAAATATCACTCATTATTATTTTCTTATTACAACTGAACTAGTTACAAGGCTGCATGCACTTGCATCCAAAATATTAACTAATTAACTTTATTCAACTTTGTTAAGGTGATACTTCATACTTAGGGCTAACCCTAATGGGTAGCTATATAGTGTTATGCATGGGCCACATGGGCCTAGCCACATGGGCCTACCATATACTCTAACACCCCCCGCAGTCTGAACTTCCGTCGCAGTGGAGTTCACAGACTGGACTCAAAAAGGAAGACGTACATTATACCGTACATTACACCATAGGATCCCCCACAGCCGTAACTAGCCACTACTGATGTTGAGGCTAGAGCGAAACTCGACGAAGGTCGAGGACGGAAGGCCTTGGTGAAGATATCAGCAAACTGGGAGGTGGTCGGGACGTGGAGGACCCGAACAGCACCAGCGGCGACATAATCGCGGACGAAGTGGAGATCGATCTCTACATGCTTGGTCCGCTGGTGCTGCACGGGGTTGGTGGAGAGAGGTAGACCACGCTGACGTTGTCGCAGTAGACCAACGTGCTCCTAGAGAGGGGACTGTGAAGCTCGGCGAGGAGCTGCCGGAGCCAGGCAGCCTCCGCCACGCCGTTGGCCACAACATGGTACTCCGCCTCGGCACTCGAGCGAGAGACGACCGGCCGGCGCTTCGATGACCAGGACACTAGGTTGCCACCTAAGAAGACGGCGTAGCCGGAGGTGGAGCGCCGAGTGTCTGGGCACCCGGCCCAGTCAGCATCGGTGTAGACGACCAGCTCGGAGGAGGTAGACCGGTGAAGAAGCAGCCCGTAGTCGACGGTGCCCCGGAGGTAGCGGAGGAGGCGTTTGAGAGCCACGAGGTGGGGCTCTCGGGGGTCGTGCATATGGAGACAGACCTGCTACACGGCGTAGGAGATGTCCGGCCTAGTGAAGATGAGGTACTGAAGAGCACCAGCAAGACTCCTGTACCCGGTGGGGTCCTCGACTGGGTCACCCGTGGCCTCAGAGAGCTTCGCCTACGTGTCGACTGGGGTAGAGCAGGGCTTGCAGGCAATCATCTTGGCCCGCTCCAGAATGTCAAGAGTGTACTGCCACTGGTGAAGTAGGAGTCCTGAGGGGCGAGGCTCAGCAGTGACCCCCAGGAAATGATGAAGCACGCCCAGATCCTTGACTGGAAACTCCCGCTGAAGCGCGTCGACGAGGCGGTGAGGACAATGTCATCCACGTAGAGAAGCAAGTAGGCAGTCTCTGCTCCATGATGGTGGACGAACAGAGACGTGTCTGACTTGGCCTCCATGAAGCCCAGTGTCACCAGGAACGTAGCCAGTCTGAAGTGCCACGCCCGAGGGGGCTGCTTAAGGCCGTAGAGGGACCTGTTGAGCCGGCAGACCATGTCAGGGCGAGAGGAGTCCACGAACCCCGCCGGCTGACAGCAGTAGACGGTCTCGGTGAGGGCGCCGTGTAGGAAGGCGTTCTTGACGTCGAGCTGGTGAACTGGCCAGGAGCGAGCAAGGGCCAGTGAGAGCACCGTGCGGACAGTAGCCGGCTTCACAACCGGGCTGAAGGTCTCATCGTAGTTGACTCCGGGGCGCTGAGTGAAGCCCCGAAGAACCCAGCGAGCCTTGTACCGCTCCAGGGTACCATTGGCCTGCCGCTTGTGTGTCCAGATCCACTTGCCGGTGACGAAGTTGGTGTTGGGCGGACGGGGCACCAGATCCCACGTCTGGTTGGCGACGAGCGTCGTGTACTCCTCCATCGCCCGACGCCAGTGGGGGTCCAGCAGGGCGGTGCGAACGGAGGAGGGTACCTGTCGGAGAGGAAATCTCCTCGGCCGGGTGGCGGATTGCACCCGCCCTAGATCCTAAAAAAGAGGAGGGGCCTAAGCGTTTTGCTTGTTATGAGACTGGTGGATCAACACACGGGAGCACGCAAGGGTTTAGAGTGGTTCGGGCCACCGGAGCGTAATACCCTACTCCACTGTGTGATGTATTGCTTCAGGAGCTTGTATGAACTTGTGAGTGTCTGCCTAAGATTGGGTCTGTCTTGTAACGCCGCATGCCTCCCCTTTTATAGCTGAAGGGGGGCATGCACAAAGGTACTGAGCCTCGACATGTGGGCCCAGGGTCATAATGAATATTGTACTTGGAGCCACAAACGTGTGCTGCTGAGGCGATCTTCTAGCGTCCTGACACCCGAGATCTTCATATCTTCGGCGTGCAGGGGAGGCTTCTTGTAGAAGGGATGATGAGTACGGTGCACCGCTCGGCACGGGCGCACTGTTTGCCAACAGACCGGTCAGACGCGCCGCCTGCTGGATGACCCTGACGCCGCCTGCCATCGGATTGGACAGGACGCATTAAATGCTGGGAGGGCGCGTCGCCTGCTGGCGTGGTGGCAGGCGGCGTGTCCTTTAAGCAATAAATGCAGAGGCCGTTCGGCTTGGTGGGCTTTATGCCAGGCTTGGGCCGTTGGTTTATGTGTCGGGCCACAAGCCACGCGGCAGCAGTGGGCAGTGCAGGACAAGGTCTGGACATGTGCCAGCACCGGACCCGTACCTACGCCGGGGTCCTCCTCGTCCCGGGACCTTGCCAATGCTAGGGCCTTCCAGGGGATCCGGCATACCTTCTTGGGGCCCTGGACTTGTATGTATAGGGGTCCGGTGTCCTTCTGCGGGGGTCCGGACCTAGCGACGAACACCGGGATGTACTCCCTTTCCTTGCCACGCGGCGCTCTTGGACCTACCCATTGGGCGCCATTCTCCACGTGGTCTTGAGGCGTTGCACGGTTGCGGAGCCTTTATGCAGTAGCAGGAGGTACCCCTGATTGAGGGCACTGACAGTACCGGAGAAACCTGGGAGTCTCCGGTCGTGGCCGCCAGGGCTCGGGGCGACAGGGTACCAGCCGTGTGCCGCGTCACCATCGGATGGACGTGCCACGGGTCGCGGTGAAGGAGTGGTGGGTGGTA
Source organism: Zea luxurians (assembly GCA_029449295.1). Taxonomy (NCBI): domain Eukaryota; kingdom Viridiplantae; phylum Streptophyta; class Magnoliopsida; order Poales; family Poaceae; genus Zea; species Zea luxurians. The sequence goes on from JAOPSE010000004.1 coordinate 23,929,578, forward strand.
CACCGGCGTCTCGACATGTGCCGCGGGTGGCCGCGGCGGAGGGGTAGGCGTCCCCGGCGGGGACTGGGCCACCGACGGTGCCGCCGAAGGGGAGGGCACTGGTGGGAACGGCGGCGGTGGTGGCAACGGCGGCAGTGGAGGTGAGAACCCCGGCGGTGGCAGACGACGCTGGTAGACGCACATCGGCTGGGCGAAGCGTGCCAGAGGGACCGGCGGTGGTGGTCCCGCAGCCGGCAACGTGGGCACCGGGGGCCGGCACTGGTAGACCCACACCGGTTGGGCGAAGCGGGCCGGAGGGGTCGGTACCGACGGCCCCGCAAGTGGTGCAGACCCACCACCCCCGCTCGGCCCGGGGGCAAGCGGAGACGGGGTCCGCGGAGAGGCGACATCACCGGACTCGAGCAAGGCATCGGGCCGGGAGTAGGGATAGACAAGTGGTGAGCGAGTACCTGCAGAGAGAGGAAGAATAGGTGGCTCGACCACCGCGTCTGTCGGAAAGAAAGTGAAGAGGTCAAGGTCAGGGTCGGAGGAGGGTGGTGTGGTGGTGGAGGAGTAGGGAAAGACGAACTCATCAAACACCACATGACGAGAGATAAGGACCTGGCGAGAGGAGAGGTCAAGGCAGCGGTAGCCCTTATGGTCCGGGGAGTACCCGAGAAACACACAGAGGGTGGACCGGGATGCAAGCTTGTGAGGAGCAGTAGCAGCGGTGTTCGGGTAGCAAGCACACCCGAAGACACGAAGATGGTCATAGCGCGAAGGGGTACCGAAGAGTGCCTGGTGAGGAGTGGGGGCCGGGCACGCAATGGAAGGGAGACGATTGAGGAGGTAGGTAGAGGTGTGGAGGCCCTCGGCCCAGAAGCGTGCCGGAAGGTACGCCTGGAGAAGAAGAGTGCGGATGGTGTCGTTGGTCGTGCGGATCATGCGCTCAGCCTTGCCGTTTTGGGAGGAGGTATACGGGCAAGACATCCGCAACTGCATCCCGTGGGAGAGAAAAAAGTCGCGGGAGGTGGAGTTATCGAACTCCCGACCATTGTCACACTGAACGACTTTAATGGTGAGGCCGAAATGAGTGGACACCCAGGCGAGAAGAAGTGACGGAGGGTGGGGAAAGCCTCAAACTTGGCACGCAAAGGAAAAGTCCACACATAATGAGAAAAATCATCAAGCACCACAAGATAGTATTTGTCGCCTGACATACTGGTAATAGGTGAAGTCCACAAATCGCAGTGTACAAGATCAAATGCATGAGTAGCATGCGAGGAAGAAGAGAAAGGAAGACGAACATGGCGGCCTAACTGGCACGCATGACAAAGATGCTCATCATGTGATCTAGTACATGGGATAGTGGCACTACGAGTAAGCTGCATCAAGGCAACGCGTCCGGGGTGACCAAGGCGACGATGCCAGGTGGTAGAAGACGTGGTGGCAGCAAAAACAGCAGTTGTGGTAGGTGTCGAAGACGAAGAAAGGGTGGCGTGCGGAAGCCGAAGGGTGTATAGGGGGTCGGTGCTGTCACATTGGAGGAGGGGGCGCCGAGTTGCCGAGTCCTTCACAGTAAGACCAGAAGAGTCAAACTCAGAACAAGAATTATCAATAGTAAAACGGCGAATAGAAAGAAGATTGTGGACCAAAGAAGGAGCGACAAGAACATCGGGAATGCGAAAAGAGCCGGGAGAGCCGGTGGTGCCCACAGATGTTACAAGAAGACACGAGCCATTCACCACAATGATGGACGAAGGGAGAGAGGAAGGAGGGCGAACAGAAGTGAGTATACCAGGGTCGGGAGTGGTGTGGTAGGTAGCACCGGTGTCCGCGATCCGCTCGGGACCCATGGGCGGAGTCAGAGTGGGAGTCTGGAAGGCAGCCAGGGCGGCTGCGTCCCAACCAACCAGCCCGGACGGTGGAGCAGCCGGCGGCGTGGGCCACGACGAAGCGGCCGGCGAGGTCCAGGGCGACGGAGAGGCGAAGGCAAACCCCGACGGCGAGGTGAACCCCGGCTGCGCACCAGCGAACATGGCCACCGGGGGACGAGCCTCAGAACCGGGCCCCTGGAACGGCCACATGGATATGTGTCCTGACCACGGGTGGTGGAAAGTGGGCCACGGCGCACCCTGCTGGGGTCCCAGCGTCGATGCGTTGCCACGGGCACCACCGCTGGAACCACCACCACCGCGGCCACCACGACGGCAACGGCCTCCACCGCCCCCCCCCCCCCCCCCGCCGCCGCCACCTCGACCCCCGCCACCCCTGCTCGGCCCGGACTGTGCCAGAGTTGGTGGACGGGTCGGGGTGAGAGCTGCCAGTGCTGTCGAGGAGGATGAGGACCCCGGGCCGGAGATCAATGCAGCTTGAGTACCCATAGTGATCTCCTCCAGGGCAAGGTCGTCGCGGACCTAAAGGAATGTAGGGAAGGGGCGCTGGAGCATAATCAACAACTGGAGGTGGATGTAGCGATCGCTAAGGCCACGGAGGACGTTGAGGACGAGCATGCGGTCCTACACGGGGCAGCCCAAATCGCCAAGTGAGTCCGCCATGGCCATCATCTTGCGGCAGTACTCACTGACGCTGAGGTCCCCCTGGGCGAAAGTCCGGAAGGCCGCATCGAGGCGGAGAGCCCGGGCCTCGGCGTTGCCCAGGAACTGGCCCTCAATGGCCAGCCAAGCAGCCCGAGCGTGAGGAATGTTCCGGAGGAGGCTGTGGAGGTCGACGGAGATCGTCCCCACGATCCAGGTGAGCACGATGCTGTCGAGGCGCACCCATGCGGCAGTCGGTGCCACGCCGGTGGGGTCGCAGAGGACGTGGTCATCGGGGGCATAGCAGCAAAGGGTGAGGAGGAGGAGGTCCCGCCAGCGCGCGTAGGATGGCGACTCTGGCTCCAGGATGATGGGGACCATGAGGCGAATGTTTTGGACACTCCCAGCCTGAAGGTGGAGTTGAGCCACGAGCGGGTCAGTCGGGTCATGCCAGAGCACCATGGGGATGGTGCGGGGCCTGGTTCCGACGGTCGGTGCGGTCGGGACGCCGTACACGGTAGCAGAGGAGGTGACCCTGCCGTCGTGGGCCGCAAGCGAGGCGAGGAGCTGTTCCGCCGCGACAATCTGAGCAGTGATAGCGTTGGCGGCCTCGCGCTCGCGCTCCCACACGAGGGTCGCTTCCCGCAAACGGGCCTGTCGTGCCGCGTGTTCCGCATGGGTAGCGGTGAGGGCGGTGACGGTGTATCCCTGGGGGGCGACCGGTGGAGGAGGCAGCTGATCGACGACAAGCGACGGAGGGATCAGCGGGGGAGGGTCCTCCAGACCGGCAACACCCGCGGGAACCGCATCCGCCACAGCCACAAGGGCCGAGGTGGTGCCTGCTGCGGGGAGGGCCCCACCAGCGGCGTTAGGCCCTGCCCCCCACGCCGGCCCGAGCGCAGGGGAGGTAGGAAACGACCCCCACGTCCCTGCCACCAGCGCCTACGCGTCCGCAGGGAAGGCAGCGGCGGCTGGGAGGGGGTGGGGAGGGGCCGGCGGGGCGCGCCCGCCCATGGCGGCCGCGGTGGCGGCTCGCCAGGGCCCGCGGGGCCCCCACCGGCGGCTGCAGCGCCCGCGCGGCCAGGAGCGGCGGCGGCAGCTCGCCTGCCAGGGGAGGCGGCCCACGCCCAGGAAGAGAGGGGAGGGAAGGTGGAGGGGGAGAGAGAGGGCCGCGGCTCGCCGGCCATGGGGCCGCGCGCGCCTGAGGGAGGGGCAACGGCGGCTCAGTGGGAGGCGGCGGCGGCGGCTGAAAGGGGAGGGTAAAACCTAGCGTGATACCATGTTAAGGTGATACTTCATACTTAGGGCTAACCCTAATGGGTAGCTATATAGTGTTATACATGGGCCACATGGGCCTACCATATACTCTAACAAACTTTGCTACATTTCGACATGACTGTTGCATCGAGGAAATCCATTCATGGCCAAAAGCCAAAGACATTATTCGATTACTTCTTTTCCTTGATTGTATCTATGTGGTTACTCCAATTTTTCAACATACAACTTTTCAACATACAACTTTATTCAACAGAGCTGCATCACACATATGTAACAACCGATTCTACGAAAGAAGCAACTTTTCATGCTCAATTGTATGGTAAGTTCAACATACAACAAAAAATGAAGATGAGAAACACATGTCACAAAATATTGATCTCAAATGTTCAATCTCTAGTTTTCTAATGAGCCACAATTGACGGTGTTTATTTATATATCCATGCAATAAGATAATGCTAGTGAATAAAATATGTTCCCAATTAAATTGGTAGACAGGTCAATAACTAGTTGAAACTCAGCAAGCAGAAAAAGAGGAACCGACCTGTATATGGTCAGCGTATGTAGCAAGCGTGAGCCTTGTCTCTGTTTCATTGCCCTGATAAAATCCATTTGGCTGCAGAAAAGGACCAATACAAAACTAATAAAGCAAATTAAATATTGGGCTAATTCAGAAAGATTTCAGATATTTTTTTATCTTTTAACTTGAATGGCACATGAGAGCTATGTGTCATTTCATTAAGAGACGGGTACAGGAGTGGGCAACTGACCCACCCAGAAACACACCGGCTAGAAACAAAAACAACATGTGTCTGCAACTGGTGCAAAATATAACAAGGGGGCGGCAGCCTATCGACAGAGCCTAAAGATCGCCTAAAGATCTAGGCTGAACGACCTAATGGGCAGGTCCTAAAGATTAGAGCCACCCGCCATGCACCAAAGACTACACTCAGCAACCACTATTTGCAGGAGACCCTAAAAGTTTGGCGAGGCTCCCTAAAATATATAGAGATTCCTATGTTTCCAACCATCCCAGGCCACTATATCATTAGAGAACACAGCGCTCTGTGTTTCTCCTTAGAAGTTAGGAGTGCTTCTGATCGTGTTACCCCACCATCTGAAGAAGCAAGTTCCAGCGACTGGAGATGCTACAGCTGAAATGGGAATTTTCTGAAAAATTATTGTCCAGCAGTGTTCTTAAGGCGCGTAGGCGAGCAAGTGCACTAGACAACCGACTTAGTGCCTAGGCGAGCAGTGTTCTTAAGGCTCCTAGGTGAGCAAGTGCACTAGACAACCGCCTTAGTGCCTAGGCGACGCCTTAAGAACACTGTTGTCCAGATCTGTCGAGTGAACACACAGGAGATAAGAATATCCTCAATTGTTTCCTCGGCCTAATCACTGAACGGGAAGGCAGGCTGGTGTGGGCAAACCACGCTTGGCTAGGCAACCGACTGTCCAACACCAGTTATTGGGGCTTTTGGGATAGCTTTTTCTGAAGACCTTTTCTGAGAATCTGGATTCATGAAAAATCTAGTTGTCACGAGAATCTAGATATCGCGGGGCTTGCACGCAAAGGAAGATGAAAAAGTCATGCACGGTTTAGGGTTTAGGAAGCACCAGATTCCTCCGGCGCGACGACTCGGCGGATTCTACATTCACGTTGATTTGAGCGATTTTCACAGAATCGATTCTCACAGAAGCGGACTGAGAAGCAAAGCATTTGGCAGCCAGAAGCCGATTCTGACGACCAGAATCCAGGCAAAAGCCGAAAAAAACAGGGCCATTGATTACTAACCAAAGGAAAAACTTGCATTTTAGAGGGTCCCTAGCTCTCCGAATTCTTTCTCAGGAATTGTAACACCCAAAATATCTATTTTGGGATTTGAAAGAGGTTCTCCAAAAGATGTGAATTAAAATGTCTTTGATAAAGATATTCATATCCCCGAAAATACTTTCTTGAAACACATAAATGATAATATTAAATTGTTCAAATATATATATATATATATATAGTTTGAGTACTGAAATTGGAATTCTAATTAAAATATATAGATATATAATGATATAGAATATGTTTGTTTGGAATACAATCATTCCTATTGAATTATATATATATTTATGCCTCTATGCTTAAAGAGATAAAATAAACAATAAAATATAATAGTTGCATTCATGCTGGGGTTTTTGTTTGTGGTGCATTCAACCTGGAAATTGAACCCCAAATCAAATTGAATTTGGAACAAATTCGGAATTTGAGATTGAAATTCAAAAAAAAGAAAAAGAAAATGGCAAAAGAGAAACCACCAAGTCGTCCCAGCCATTCCCCTCGGCCCACCTTCCCTTCTCTACTCCCGGCCCAACTCTCCATTGACTGGCGCGGCCCAACCAACGCATGCATCCACGGGCTATCACACCGACGAGCGGGGCCCACTGACGCGTGGGGCCTCCTCGCAAGACCTTTCTTCCCTGCCGTAACAAACCAGACACTGATCGCCCGAGATCCTCGCCGTTGTTTTCGTCGACCTTCCCCTCCCCCAAAATCGGACTCTGCTCCGGTATAAAATCCTTGACCGCCTCATCCTCTCTGCATCCCAAGCCGCCAGGAACGGAGGTTTAGTGCCATCGAGGGCTTCGCCGAACACAGAGTGAGAGACCGGGCGCCATGGTAGAGAGAGAGATTAGAGCGTGCATAACGATTGTGATTGGAGTTCTAATTAAAATATATAACCCTAATGCGTAGCATCATTGGGATTGGAGTTCTAGCGACCGTGTGCGAGGTGGGGCTGTCGGCCGGCCATGGCGCCGTCGTGGGGAAACTCCTTCCGCCGCCGCCTGGGAGCTCGAGTGGGGAGGATGGCCGCTGTCCGTTGATGGGGTCACGGACGAGAGAGATTAGAGCGTGCATAACGATTGACCAATCCCATCTGGGCCATCAAACCAGATCGTGCGGCAGTGAGAGAGCGAGCGGATCATGAACCATGGATCGTGGATCTCGGATCCGACGATTGTGAGTGGATGCGGGTTTATAATCAGTACGGAACTAATCTGGGGCATAGGAGTTAGATCGGACGGCCGATCTCGTCTTGTACCCCTTCGGCCGATCTCATTTTGCAGTTTGGCACTCGAAGTTTAGATAAAACAACCCGCCATCCATCTAAAAGTAGGAATATTACGCAGGAGTCCCTACAAATTGCAAAATGACCTCTGAAAGCCTTATTTAATAGAAAATGAACCCTAAAACATGTTTATTCTATAACTCGTCAGTTTTAACTCCGTTTTAGTCTGTTCTAGTTGCGTTGGCTTTGTAATAAAATTTTCTACACAGTAGCGAACCTTATTTTGATATATCACATACTGTTATAATTAGATATTTCTTTACCCTTTGAGTAGTAGATTTATTTTACTAATCAAGGTTGACATGTTTATAATTATAATTTGACTAAAATATGATTTCTAATCTAGTTATAATCCAAATCAAAGTTGAGTGCGTACGCCACGACCTACGACAACCCCTGTGGTGACACGGACGGTACGTCCCATGGCCTGTCACGCTCCATGTCATCTGTGACGTGCACCACAACATACGAGGGCTCCTATAGCGGTGTGGATGCCCGCTCCTCCACCTGCCATGTCCTAAGAATCCAGCAACGTGCACACGCCCCGCTCATGCTCGGGTCATCCGGTAAAGGCAGGGCATGAATCTATAGCTTCTCGGACACTCCAACAGGACCTTGGACTAATGGCTACAGGTCCTCAAACTGACATCAACATGGCTTCCATTAAATAGGCCAAGGATAGGCTGACTGTCTGGCCCCACTTGTTAGTGGTAACCTCCTCTCCTTTGGACTACAAAGGGAGAGGGTGGCCCCTATGTAAGGGGTCCCAACCTCATGCATTTTATACTTTCATGCTCACAAGCATCCTTGTAAACAGGACTTAGCTGCTTTCTAGAACCATTCAATCCACTCAAAAAGGACGTAGGGTTTTATGCCTCCCAGCAGCCCGAACCTCTCCAAACCTTGATCTCCCTCATTGTGCCCCTGTGTGTTTGACATGCTCCTCCCACATAACCCGAGCAGGGCCTAACCGGTCATGTAGGCATAGGGTGGTACACCAAAATCCTTTATCGAATCTATGCGAAGGTATACTCCCTATATCCCCGACTCAACCATGGTAGAAGAAACAAAGTTGTATGACCATGGATTGTACAAGCGAAGACACTACCACTGTACCAGGCCTTAAAAGGCAACAAGGAAATTGTTCTTGGCATATACTATCGTAGTTTAAAACAAAATTTGGTCCCAAATATTGTTGTTAAGAAAATTAGAACAGTAAGTGCATCGTTCTTTCGAATAGTTTAAGTGAAAGAACCAGCAAGGTTTCAGATATAAGCAGCAATTGGCAGAGGAATAGTCTTCATTCTGGCCCTTTGCATGCACAAGTAAATGAGTCTTGAAAACAGTAAACTCTTATTTGGATAGACCTAAAAGTTCTCATTCTCCTTTGTAATTATTTATGTTGTTTGTGTTAGAATACCCGTTTAGGGTTTAGGGTTTTCCCGTGTAATTACTCTTTTACTCCTCTGTAATGGGCCAAGCCCAGTTACTCAAGGCTATTAATATAGCACCCAACCCTTGCTAGGGTTTCAGGGTTTCTTTCTACATGGTATCAGAGAGCTAGTTCCTTTTTTTCCCTCCCACCTGCTGCCAGCTGCCGCCACCCCTTGGCTGCCGTTGGCCAGCCACCACCACCCCTTGGCTGGCCGCCACCACCCCTGGCCCGCCGCCCCATCCACCTCTCTCCCTCTCCTCACAGCCGCCGCCGGCCATCTCTGTGTCGGTCGTCTTCCCTCTCTGCGCGGGTTTAGCAGCGGCGACCGCCTCGTCGCACACCGCCGGATCCGCCGCGTCCTCCCCTTTCCGGCCAGATCCGCCGTCGCCGGATCCGCCAGATCCGCCGCCGCCGGATCCGCCCGCCCCTCCGGCCGCTACCCCTCTCCTCCCCGCCGGTTGCCTGGGTCGCGCCCCTGCACGCCGGCCTCCTTCCCCGCGCCCCTGCCGGTTGCCGTCCATCCCTCTGACCCTGGTGCGCAGGACCCGCCGCACCACGCTATGCAGCAGCCTGCAACGCCACACCGACGCGCAGGCCCGAGCTGCCGCGTGGCCACGACCCGTCCCCGGCCACGACGAGGTAGCCCCTGTCCACGCCGGCGTTGCGGAAGCCACCGCCTCCTCCCTCCTACACGGCGCGACCATCCTCCCCAGCCGCCTCCTGTCGACGCTGCTCCCGGGGGCGGACTCCCTCGGTCGGCCCCCGCTGTTCCCTCCATAGGCACGCCCCCACTGCGCCGCCTGCCCTGCTGTCAGGGACGCCCGCGCCGAACCCCCTCCCTGGCGCGCATCACGCTGCACCGCCGCCCCTGCTGCCAGGACCGCCCGCGCCGGATTTCCCCGTCGCTGGCTGCTACTGCTCTGGCCGCCTCACCACCAGGGACGCCCGCGCCGATCCTCCCTCTGCCGGTCGCTGTCACCCCTGCAGCGTCACCGCTCAGCACCTCCTCCACCACATCTCCTCGCCCTATAGCAACGCCTTTCCCCAAGCCTCGTGCCGGCTACTTGTCTCTGACCACTTCTCCGCTCTCTCATGGCTTCACCACCTTTCGACGGGCTCACCGTGCGTGTCCTCCACGACGGTAAGCTTGTCCAGGGCACCTTCGTGGCCTTCGATCGCGCCATGAGCCCTGTCCTTCGCGACTGTGTTGAAATCCACCCCAACACCGACGTCACGTGCCTGGACCCCTTGTCTTCCCTCGTACAGTGATCGCCTCCCTGGCAATCGAGCCCCTGTTGTCTCCCTCCCCTCCTAATAACCACGTCAGAGCTCCTCCTTTAGCTCTCTCCGCGCACCCTACGGCCTCCCCACTGTCTCCCTCTCCCACCGATTGGGTGGTCGACTCCGGGGCCTCCTTCCACACTACTCCCACCACTAGTTCGTTATTCCATTCCCATCCACCACACCCCTCACATCCTTCCTCCATCATCGTAGGCAACGGTTCCACTCTTCTGGTCACCTCAGTAGGTGCATCAGTTCTTCCAGGACCATTCTGCCTTAACGACGTCCTTGTTGCTCCCGGTCTGACTCATCCCCTCCTCTCGGTTCGTTGCTTCACTAGTGACAACCACTACTCTATGAAGTTCGACCCCTGGGGTCTCACCATACGCCACCTTCCCACACATGTTGTGCTCGCTCGCTGTGACAGCTCCGGCCCCCTCTATTCTCTTCACTTGCCCTCCACTCCCCCCACGAGAGTAGCCTCATTTCCTGCACTTACTACTACCACCACATCACATGCTCTTGCTACTACCACCACCTCCTCTGCCATTTGGCACCGTCGCCTCGGGCACCCTAGACCTGACGTCATGTCCCAGCTTTCCAGTCACTCAGACATATCCTATAGTCGGGGCTCTTCTGAGCGCCTCTGTCATGCTTGTCAGCTCGGTCGTCACTCCCGTCTTCCCTTTTCCACTTCCACGTCTAGGGCTGTTCAGGCCTTTGATCTTGTCCACTGTGATCTCTGGACGTCTCCTGTCCTTAGCCTCTCCGGCTACAAATACTACCTGGTCATTCCGGACGACTACTCCCATTTTCTTTGGACTTTCCCCCTTTGGCTGAAGTCCGACACGTTTACCACCCTCACTTCTTCGCCTGGGTATCCACCCAGTTCCGGCGCCCGGTCCATGCACTGCAGTGCGACAACGGCCGCGAGTTCGATAACCACGCCTCTCGGTCATTCTTCCTCACCAGTGGCATTCAGTTGCGTCTCTCATGCCCCTACACCTCCACCCAGAATGGCCGGACAGAGCGCATGATTCGCACCACCACCAACATGATCCGCTGCCTTCTCTTCCAGGCGTCACTCCCTGCCAGCTATTGGGCAGAGGCCCTGCACACCGCCACCCACCTCCTCAACCGTCTTCCCTCCAAGGCGGTGAGCCACCCTACTCCCTACTTCGTCCTGTACGGCACAACCCCCACCTACGACCACCTTCGCGTGTTCGGCTGTGTCTGCTACCCTAACACCTCCGCTACTGCCCCTCATAAGCTTTCTCCTCGCTCCACCCGCTGCCTCTTCCTTGGCTACTCCTCTGACCACAAGGGGTATCGGTGTCTGGACCTCGCCTCCCACCGCATCATCATCTCTCGTCACGTCGTCTTCGATGAGGATGTGTTTCCCCTTGCTGGCCCCTCCCCACCCCCCGATCTCGACTCCCTCCTCGAGTCTGATCCGGTCTCCCCCTCCTCCCAGGCGCCACGCCTTGCGCCGTTACCCGCACCCCGTGCGGCCTTGACGCCGCGGCTCAGCGCCTATTCCTGCGCCACGCGCGGCCCTGTCGACCACGCCTGCGCCACGCGCGGCCTCGTCGACCACCCCTGCGCCTCGCGCGGCCCCGTCGATCACGCCTGCGCCATGTGCGGCCCTGTCGACCACACCTGCGCCACGCGCGGCCCCGCCGACCCCTCCCACACCATGCGTGGCCCCGTCGACGCCCGCAGCTCGCTTTGCCGACCCCGCGCTCGTCTACCACCGCCGCCGCCACGTCACTACCTCGGCACCTGTTGACCCGGGCCCGTCAACAAGCCCGGTGCGCTTCGCCGACCCCGCCGTCGTCTATCACCGCCGCGAGTCGGCAAGGCCCGTGGCCCCCGACGTCCCGGCCGACCGCCCCGAGCCACCGGTGTACCACCCGGTCGCCATCCATCGCGACCCTGGGCACGTACACCCGATGGTGACCCGGCGCGCCGCCGGCGTTCTTCGACCTGTCGACCGGCTGATTTTGGCAGCTGATACGACTATCACTCCACCGGGCGCCTCCCCGGTCCCCTCCTCCGTTCGCACCGCTCTCGCCGACCCACACTGGCGACGCGCTATGGAGGAGTACGCTGCCCTCCTGGCCAACCACACCTGGGACCTAGTGCCGTGTCCACCAGGCACCAACGTGGTCACCAGCAAGTGGCTATTTCACCACTGTTCGCACCGTCCTCTCCCTCGCCCTCTCTCGGGACTGGGCGATCCATCAGCTCGACGTCAAGAATGCCTTCCTCCACGGCACTCTGACGGAGACTGTCTACTGCAGCCAGCCCACCGGCTTCGTCGATGAAGCCCGTCCGGATCTGGTCTGCCGACTGAACCGCTCCCTCTACGGCCTCAAGCAGACGTCGTGGGCCTGGTACAGTCGCTTCGCTTCCTACTTGGCCTCCATCGGCTTCGTCGAGGCCAAGTCGGACACGTCCCTCTTCATCTACCGCCGCGGCGACGACACCGCCTTCCTTCTGCTCTACGTCGACAACATTGTGCTCACGGCATCCACCACCGACCTCCTACAGCGCACGATCGTCGCCCTGCAGTGAGAGTTCGCGATGCAGGACCTGGGGCCCCTCCACCACTTCCTCGGCATCACCGCCGAGCGCCGGTCCCAGGGTCTCTTCCTCCATCAGCGCCAGTACGCCATCGACATACTGGAGCGGGCTGGCATGTCCGACTACAAGCCCTGCTCCACGCCTGTCGACACTCAGGCGAAGCTCTCAGAGGACGACGGGCCCCCGGTCGCCGATGCGACGTCCTACCGGAGCCTGACCGGCGCGCTCCAGTACCTCACCTTCTCCAGGCCTGACATCGCCTACGCTGTCCAGCAGGTGTGCCTGCATATGCACACCCCGCGGGAGCCTCATCTCACCGCTCCCAAGCGGATCATGCGCTACTTCCGCGGCTCCCTCGACTACGGCCTCCTACTCCGACCATCCCCGACGTCAGAACTCCGACCATCCCTGACGCCGACTGGGCTGGCTGTCCAGACACGCGCCGATCCACCTCCGGTTACGCTGTGTTCCTGGGCGCCAACCTCGTCTCCTGGGCCGCCAAGCGGCAGCCCGTCGTCTCTCGCTCCAGTGCTGAGGTTGAGTACTGCGCCGTGGCCAACGGCGTGGCAGAGGCCTCCTGGCTGCGACAGCTCCTCCACGAGCTCCAAAGTCCCCTCCAGTGCGCCACCCTCGTCTACTGCGACAACGTCAGCGCAGTCTACCTCTCCACCAATCTCGTGCAGCATCAGCGCATGAAGCACGTGGAGATCGACCTGCACTTCGTCCGCGAGCGAGTCGCCGCCGGTGACGTTCAGGTTCTCAGCGTCCCCACCACGCTGCAGTTCGCCGACATCTTCACCAAGGGGTTACCGTCGAGTGTATTTTTAGACTTTCGCTCCAGTCTCAACATCTGTACAGGATAGAGTTGTGACTGTGGGGGGTGTTAGAATACCCGTTTAGGGTTTGGGGTTTTCCCCGTGTAATTACTCTTTTACCCCTCTGTAATGGGCCAAGCCCAGTTACTCAAGGCTATTAATATAGCACCCAACCCTTGCTAGGGTTTCAGGGTTTCTTTCTACAGTTTGGCTTGTGCATAAACTTTTCTTAATAAAAAATATATGTGCCGAAAAGGACAAATGTAAAATATTACAGCTTTACACAAAAGAAAAAGAAAAAAAGGAACTGCAAGATTATATGGAAATATAAAAGCACCGGAGGTGTCATTTCTTGATTAGGATATAATTATATATGGCATCAATATTACCTCTAAGAACAATCCAGTAGAGAAACCTTGTTGCAGTGGATTCCCAAACGGACTGCCACCATTTATAGCATCACGAATTCTATCGTTGAAACTGTAAATATGATATGGTAGTGGTATGGGATATAGTCACATTGGCACATTGCATAGATTAATATTAATAGAAACTAAATACATAACAAAAAAACAAAAGGAGAGATTCCAAGACAAGTTATTTACTAGATAAATTGAACCGAGATGCTTTCTTTTTTGGATGTCGATACTTCACTTTTTCAGTCGTTTTATGATTGTTAAAATATACACCGGAATTTGTTTTGTTTCTCTAACAAGGCCAGCTTGTTTACAGGTAGCAAATAAGGGGGTGTTTGAATGCAGTACAGCTAATAGTTAGTCGCTAAAATTAGCTGAAAACATCCAATCACCTCAGCTAATAGTTCAACTATTAGATATTTTTTGTAAACTAGTTAATAGTTAGCTAGCCATTTGTTAGCTAGCTAATTCCACTTGTAATTTGTTAGCCAACTAATTATTAGCTCTAGTGCATTCAAACACCACCTAAAAAGTGACCATTGAACATCACGAGTTTGTTCCAATTAAACTTACCTACCAATCCCAGTGCCACTCATATTAAGCTGGGATCCATTTATCCCACGTTGATTTTGCGCAACTTCACCGAAGTCCCATCCTTCACCATACCTGTAACGATGTAAATGTCTTAACAGTTGAAAACATGGAAACTGTGTGCCAATACCATTAAAACTGATTGCTCTGAAACTCAGGAATCTCAGTCCTTACAAGTATATCTTTGAACCATCTACTCCATGTTCATCAATTGTAAGGCTTTGAAGAGCCGATTTTGCTCTAATCTGTGTTCAACAAGCATGATTGTTCTCAAGTACCGAGTACAGCACACTAAATTAGGGAAAAGGGAAATTCTACTGCCCACGACATTATGTGCAACAATCCAATCACAATGTTACATGTCACAAAAAAGCTAGTACATTTGGTTTATTCAATAGCGCATGGGGGTAGTTAGGCCAAAAGAGGCGCAAAGTAGGCACTCGGGACGAAAGGAGGTGCCAAGGGCCGTAGCAGCGTCCAGGACGCCTAGGGCACGCCGACAGCATAGGAGCCGACAGCAGCGAGGCCCGGACCAGACAGCCCCAGACCAGCCACGCCCAAGCTGGCGGGGGCCAAGCCGTGGTCGTGGCCAGCGGCGCCTAGGCCACTGGTGGCTGGGCCAGGCTGGGCGGCCCCGCCAACGACTAGGGGGAGGAGTGGGGCGGCGGCGATGGCAAGAGCCCAGGCGACAGCGCCCGCAATAGGGGCAGCGCTGGTGGCAGGAGGGCCAGCGAGGACGGTTGGGGAGGCGACGATGACGCGCCTGCAACGTGAGAGGGGTGAGAAGCAGGAGGGAGAGGGAAACCGTTCATGACCCCGGGCGCGAGACTTAGGATTCGCTCAAATGCCATTATGGGAACACGCTTCGCTAAGAGACCACTATCAATCGTATGCTTATAGACAAAATGTCATTTAGGGAGTTATTTGAATGATAAACGTCTTTTACTATGCTGTCAACAATTGATCGGACACTTTTGCCCCTAGAACCAAAAGCGCCATTCTCTTCTCTCCTTTTCTTATCCTGTCTCCCTGAGCTCGCTCATATCCCCTCAACCAACAGAAAGCTCGTCTCCCCTGAGCTCGTATCCCTCGGCGGAGATCTTCCCTTGGCGGGCCAAAACCGACGGCGGGCTCCATCGGCTTTGTTCGGCTCCCCACGGCGAGCTCCACCACGGCGGCCGGTTCCCCTCGGCGAGCTACACCAACTTCCCCTTGGCTACCCTCGGCACCGGCTTCCCCTCGTCTACACTGGCTTCCACCACGGCGGTCAGTTCCCCTCGGCTACCCTCGGCGAGCTCCAGGTATGCACATGGGCTTTAGGGTTTAGGCTTTAGGCTTTAGACTTTATGGTTTGTTCTGATTTGAGTTAGCAGCGGAGATCTCCCAACAACGACATATTATTGGTTACCAACAGTTGGACTACAAATTTCTCTTGCACTTGGATTACTTGAACAAATCACATTATTGGTCACCAACAGTTGGCTAGATGGATTACAACTGGAATGATTCTATGTACGGGTATGATTCTACATTTAATAACTTTTATAGAAATCGAATGAAGTAGTATGATTGTATTTTTTATTTTTTATTTTCAGCTTTGATGATGAGCTTCCGCCTAGCTTAGCATTGGTAGTACATCCTAGTGCTCACCCAAAGGTTGGTATTGACTGGGACGCACTTCAAATTGTTGAGAGCCAAGATGAGGAAGGTAGGATAGAAATTGTTGACGATGACAGAATGTATGAGTTGATCGGGTTGAGAGCTGAGGATGAAGCTGCTGAGAAGGCGGGTGAAGCTTTCAAGATGCAAGAGGGTGATGTCAATAGAAGTTATAGTGAGAATGAAATTATTGATGCAGCCATCCCTGTTGATGATGAAATTCCAGATGAGAGGGTGATGTTGCATGATCCAGACAAGCCTTGTATGGATATTGGAACAGTGTAACCCAGCATGCGTGACTTCAGGCTAGCTGTGAGACAGTTTGCGATCAATGAAGAGTTTGAGCTAGAAATATATAAAACTGATCCAAGTCGATTTATTGGTAATTGCAAAGGAGAAGGTTGCCCTTGGCATATTGTGGGACGTAGGCAACAATCTGGGAATAGTGTTATGGTATAGACTTGTTGTTACTAATCTATGTTGTGCCCTTGCCATCTACGTTGTTACTAACTGAGGTTTATTATTGCAGGTGACTGTCTTAATTGAGGAACACACTTGTACTTCCAGTACTAGAAGGAAAACCACGACCCCTACTAGCGCTTGGGTAGCATCAAAGGTTATCCATCTCCTCAAGGAGTCTAACATGGGTCCGAAGGAGCTGCGGAAAAGGTTGGAAGAAAAATATAAATGTGAAATTCATTATGACACGGTTTGGAAGGGGAGGCAATTGGCGATAAAAGAGTTACATGGCAGTTGGGAAGAGAGTTTTCAAATGCTTTTCAATTGGAGGGCAGAGGTGTTGAGTCGTTCTCCGGGGAGTGTCATTGAGATTGGCATTAAGGACGTAGATGGCAAGATTTATTTCCACATATTTTTTTGTGCATTAGCCCCTTGCATTCAAGGATTTTTAGAAGGTTGCAGACCATACCTCAGCATAGACTCAACTGCCCTCAACGGTAGATGGAATGGACATATGGCTGCAGCCACGTCTATCGATGGTCATAACTGGATGTATCCACTTGCATTTGGATTCATAGGTGGTGAAACTGATGATAATTGGGTATGGTTCATGAGCCAACTGAAAAAGGCAATAGGAGATCTTCCATTGCTTGTTGTATGTACATATGCATGCAAAGGGTTAGAAAATGCAGTAAAACTTGTTTTCCCTTAGGCTGACCAAAGAGAATGCTTTAGGCATCTCATGCAGAATTTTGTTAAGAGGTTTGGAGGTGACATATTCTCTAAGATGTACCCTACAGCTAGGGCATATAGGCCAGAAGTTTCCCAATACTTTTACAATCAAGTTGTGGAAGCTTCCCTAGATGTAAAGAAATGGCTAGATACTTACCACATGCTCAAATGGAGGAGGAGTCAGTTTAACCCTGCCATCAAGTGTGATTATGTCACCAACAATCTAGCTGAAGTCTTCAACAACTGGATTAAAGATTGGAAGGACCTTCCTGTTGTTGAGCTTGCAGACAAGTGTAGGGAGATGATAATGGTGTTGTGGGAGAAAAGGAGAAGAATTGGAGAAAAACTTAATGGGAAGCTCTTACCTGCTGTTTTACAACAATTGAAGGCAAGGACTAGAGGCCTAGGGCATCTATCAGTAACAAAGGCTGGTTTTTTCTCTGCACAGGTTGAGGACAGCACAAACACTCACAATAGACATGCAGTGGAGTCATATTTGCATGAGTGTACATGCCTAGAGTGGCAGCACACCGGCAAACCTTGTCCACATGCATCGACTTTTATTACAGCACAGGAGAGTGTGGATGTGGAATTGAAAGATTTTGTGCATGAGTTCTACTCAGTACAAAGGTTCAAAAATGCATACAAGAGAATAATTGAACCACTACCTGATAGGTCTCAATGGCCAACAGTGGATCTGCCCTATGTGGTTGCTGCACCACTTGACAAGAGAGGTAAAGGAAGGTATAAGAAACTAAGAATTAAGAGTTGTTTGGAAGGTGGGAATAGCAAAGGGAAAAAAGTAGCTACAGGGAAAGGCAAGGAAGTTGACAAGAATGCAGTACTAGAACCTGACATGGAGGGTTCAAACCAATCTGAGAAGGGGAAAAGGAAGATGATTAGAGGCAAAAGAAAGTGCAAAAGATGTGGAATTAGGTCAGAGTGAAACTAGCTACAAGTGCCCATTAAACGGAACAAAGAAAAGGTAAGTGATGAAATGTCTAATTTGAACATGTGCACTGTTATATTTGTATCTAACTGTGTTGTCCAACTTGTAGGAAGAGAAAGCCTCACATGAATAGAACAAAGTATGGGGATAATGCCAAAATCCCCAAAAGTCGACTTCAAGAAAGTGTCCAAGGTCAAGGTGCTGTCCAAGGTGAAGCTACTGTCGAACTTGAAATTGTTCAAGATCATGGTGCTATCCAAAGTGAAGCTGATGTCCAACTTGAAGCTATCCAACTCGAAGTTTCTCTTCCGGTTACACCAACAAGGGAGTCTATTTTATAGGACAGCCCAATCAGAGTCACTAGGAGGTAATTACGATTATGTTGCACCAAGTCGCAGCTAGTTGTGTCATTAAATTATACTGTTCTTCCATTTTTCAGCAAGCTTGCTATGTTGCTGGGAGATGGACAGTCACCTCCCAAGAATACAACTCCTAAGAAGATGCTAGTTGAAAGTCGCCTAGAGGGGGGGTGAATAGGGCGAAACTGAAATTCTCAAAAATAATCACAACTACAAGCCGGGTTAGCGTTAGAAATATAATTGAGTCCGCGAGAGAGGGCGCAAAACAAATCGCAAGTGAATAATGAAGTGAGACACGCGGATTTGTTTTACCGAGGTTCGGTTCTCTCAAACCTACTCCCCGTTGAGGAGGCCACAAAGGCCGGGTCTCTTTCAACCCTTACCCTCTCTCAAACGGTCCCTCGGACCGAGTGAGCTTCTCTTTCTCAAATCACTTGGGAATCAAACTTCCCGCAAGGACCACAACACGATTGGTGTCTCTTGCCTCAATTACAAGTGAGTGTTTGATCAGAAGAAGGAATGCCAAAGAAAAAGAAGCGATCCAAGCGCAAGAGCTCAAATGAACACTACAAATCACTCTCTCTAGTCACTAAGGCTTTGTGTGGAGTTGGGAGAGGATTTGATCTCTTTTGGTGTGCTTTGCAATGAATGCTAGCTCTTGTATAGTGGTTGGAAGCTGGAAAACTTGGATGCAATGAATGGTGGGTGGTTGGGGTATTTATAGCCCCAACCACGAAACTAGCCGTTTGGTGAGGCTGTCTGTTCGATGGCGCACCGGACAGTCCGGTGCACACCGGACATGTCCGGTGTGACAGCCACGTCAATAATGCCGTTGGGTTCCGACCGTTTGAGCTCTGACTTCTGGGCCCGCCTTGATGTCCGGTGGCGCACCGAACATGCACTGTAGATTGTCCGGTGCGCCAGCATGGGCGTGCCTGACCTCTGCGCGCGCAGCGCGCGCATTTAATGCGTCGCAGGTAGCCGTTGACGCCGAAATAGCCGTTGCCCTGCTGTTACACCGGACAGTCCGGTGAATTATAGCGGAGCAACTGACGTGAAATCCCGAGGCTGGCGAGTTCCGGAGGCCGCTCTTCCTTGGAGCACCGGACACTGTCCGGTGTACACCGGACAGTCCGGTGAATTTTAGCGGAGACGCCTCTGCAATTCCCGAAGGTGGCGAGTTTGAGTTGCGAGTCCCCTGGTGCACCGGACATGTCCGGTGGCACACCGGACAGTCCGGTGCGCCAGACCAGAGGTGCCTTCGGTTAACCCTTGCTCTTTTTGTCGAACCCAATACTTGGTCTTTTTACTGGCTAAGTGTGAACATTTGGCACCTGTATAACTTATACACTAGAGCAAACTAGTTAGTACAAATATTTGTGTTGGGCAATTCAACCACCAAAATTAATTAGGGACTAGGTGTAACCCTAATTCCCTTTCAATCTCCCCCTTTTTGGTGATTGATGCCAACACAAACCAAAGCAAATATAAAAGTGCATAATTGAACTAGTTTGCATAATGTAAGTGCAAAGGTTGCTTGGAATTGAGCCAATATAAATACTTACATGATGTGCATGGATTGTTCCTTTGTTTTTTTTTAACATATTGGACCACATTTGCACCACATGTTTTGTTTTTGCAAATTCTTTTCAAAGTCCTTTTGCAAGATAGTCAAAGGTGAATGAGTAAGATTTTTGCAAAGCATTTTCAATTTTTGAAATTTTCTTCCTTTGTTCCAAATGCTTTTCCTTTGACTTAACAAAACTCCCCCTCATATAAATTCTCCTCTTAGTGTTTAAGAGGGTTTTAAGATATCAAGTTTTGAAAAATACTACTTGCTCCCCCTTTAGAACACAAAGAGATACCAATTTGAAATTTTCCAATTGAAAACCATTAATTTTAAAATTAGGGTGATGGTGCGGTCCTTTTGCTTTGGGCTCATACTTTCTCCCCCTTTGGCATGAATCGCCAAAAACGGAATCATTAGAGCCCTTAGAAGTACTATCTCCCCCTTTGGTCATAAATAAATGAGTGAAGATTATACCAAAGACGGAGAGTGAAGCGGAGCGACGGCGAAGAATGAGTAGTAGAGTGGAGTGGAAGCTTTTGTCTTCGCCGAAGACTCCAATTCACTTTCAATATACCTATGACTTGGTTGGAAATACACTTGAAAACACATTGGTATCGGAGCCCGATGCTTCATTAGAGCCTAACCGCTCGAAGTGATGTCGGGAGATCACACCAAGAGGGAGATGGAGACTGGCGACAAGCCCACTACAAGCCAAGGGAGCACTTCATCGGAAGAGTCCCGCACCAAGAGGAAGGAGAAGAAGGACTCCTCCAAACGGAAGGAGAAAAGATCTTCTTCCTCACACCACAAAGAGAAGAAGGAAAAATCTTCTTCCCACAAGTCGCATCGGAAAGGCGACAAGCACAAGAGGATGAGGAAGGTGGTCTACTACGAGACGGACACTTCATCAACATCAACTTCCGACTCCGATGCGCCGTCCGTAACTTCTAAGCGCCAAGAGCGCAAGAAGTTTAGTAAGATCCCCTTACACTATCCTCGTACACCTAGACATACTCCATTACTTTCCGTTCCATTAGGCAAACCGCCAACTTTTGATGGCGAAGATTATGCTAGGTGGAGTGATTTAATGAAATTTCATCTAACCTCGCTCCACAAAAGTATATGGAATGTTGTTGAGTTTGGAGCACAGGTACCATCCATAGGGGATGAGGATTATGATACGGACGAAGTGGCCCAAATCGAGCATTTCAACTCCCAAGCTACAACCATACTCCTCGCCTCTCTAAGCAAGGAGGAATACAACAAGGTACAAGGGTTGAAGAATGCAAAGGAGATTTGGGACCTACTCAAGACCGCGCACGAGGGTGATGAACTCACCAAGATCACCAAGCGGGAAACGATCGAGGGGGAGCTCGGTCGCTTCCGTTTTCGCCAAGGGGAGGAGCCACAAGATATGTACAACCGGCTCAAAACCTTGGTGAACCAAGTGCGCAACCTCGAGAGTAAGAAGTGGGACGACCACGAGGTGGTTAAGGTTATTCTAAGATCTCTTATTTTCCTTAACCCCACTCAAGTTCAATTAATTCGTGGTAATCCTAGATACACACTAATGACTCCCGAGGAAGTAATCGGGAATTTTGTGAGCTTTGAATGCATGATTAAAGGATCAAAGAAGATCAACGAGCTTGACGAACCCTCCACGTCCGAAGCACAACCGGTGGCTTTTAAGGCGACGGAGGAGAAGAAGGAGGAGTCTACACCAAGTAGACAACCAATTGACGCCTCAAAGCTCGACAATGAGGAGATGACTTTAATTATCAAAAGCTTTCGCCAAATCCTCAAGCAACGGAGGGGGAAGGACTACAAACCCTGCTCCAAGAAAGTGTGCTACAAATGTGGTAAGCCCGGTCATTTCATTGCAAAATGTCCTATATCTAGTGACAGTGACAGGGGCGACGACAAGAAGAGAAAGAGGAGAGAAAAGAAGAAGTACTACAAGAAGAAGGGCGGCGATGCCCATGTTTGCCGGGAGTGGGACTCCAACGAGAGCTCCACCGAGTCCTCTTCCGACGAGGACGCCGCCAACATCGCCGTCACTAAGGGACTCCTCTTCCCCAACGACGGCCACAAGTGCCTCATGGCAAAGGACGGCAAAAGGAAGAAGGTTAAAACTAAATCCTCCACTAAATACGAATCCTCTGATACCAATTGAAAGTCGCCTAGAGGGGGGGTGAATAGGGCAAAACTGAAATTCTCAAAAATAATCACAACTACAAGCCGGGTTAGCGTTAGAAATATAATTGAGTCCGCGAGAGAGGGCGCAAAACAAATCGCAAGTGAATAATGAAGTGAGACACGCGGATTTGTTTTACCGAGGTTCGGTTCTCTCAAACCTACTCCCCGTTGAGGAGGCCACAAAGGCCGGGTCTCTTTTAACCCTTACCCTCTCTCAAACGGTCCCTCGGACCGAGTGAGCTTCTCTTTCTCAAATCACTTGGGAATCAAACTTCCCGCAAGGACCACCACACGATTGGTGTCTCTTGCCTCAATTACAAGTGAGTGTTTGATCACAAGAAGGAATGCCAAAGAAAAAGAAGTGATCCAAGCGCAAGAGCTCAAATGAACACTACAAATCACTCTCTCTAGTCACTAAGGCTTTGTGTGGAGTTGGGAGAGGATTTGATCTCTTTTGGTGTGCTTTGCAATGAATACTAGCTCTTGTATAGTGGTTGGAAGCTGGAAAACTTGGATGCAATGAATGGTGAGTGGTTGGGGTATTTATAGCCCCAACCACCAAACTAGCCGTTTGGTGAGGCTGTCTGTTCGATGGCGCACCGGACAGTCCGGTACACACCGGACATGTCCGGTGTAACAGCCACGTCACCAATGCCGTTGGGTTCCGACCGTTGGAGCTCTGACTTCTGGGCCCGCCTTGATGTCCGGTGGCGCACCGGACATGCACTGTAGATTGTCCGGTGCGCCAGCATGGGCGTGCCTGACCTCTGCGCACGCAGCGCGCGCATTTAATGCGTCGCAGGTAGCCGTTGGCGTCGAAATAGCCGTTGCCCTGCTGTTACACCGGACAGTCCGGTGAATTATAGCGGAGCAACTGACGTGAAATCCCGAGGCTGGCGAGTTCCGGAGGCCGCTCTTCCTTGGAGCACCGGACACTGTCCGGTGTACACCGGACAGTCCGGTGAATTTTAGCGGAGACGCCTCTGCAATTCCCGAAGGTGGCGAGTTTGAGTTGCGAGTCCCCTGGTGCACCGGACATGTCCGGTGGCACACCGGACAGTCCGGTGCGCCAGACTAGAGGTGCCTTCGGTTAACCCTTGCTCTTTTTGTCGAACCCAATACTTGGTCTTTTTATTGGCTAAGTGTGAACCTTTGGCACCTGTATAACTTATACACTAGAGCAAACTAGTTAGTCCAAATATTTGTGTTGGGCAATTCAACCACCAAAATTAATTAGGGACTAGGTGTAACCCTAATTCCCTTTCACTAGTGAAGAAGCTCACACCAAGGAAGCTAAAGAGAGTCTAATAAGCTGTTGTTTTTATGTGGTATCCAATGTTTTAGTTCTCCTAATAAGTTGTTGCTGGGAGATGGACCAGTCAAGGATTTTTAGTCGTTCTCTTTGTTGTGCTAGTTACTTTGGACTGAAACAAATGTGCTGTTATGCTCAAGAATTCCAATTTTCTCTCTCGTGTGAGATCTGTTCATTACCTGTTGCTCCACGAACTTTTCTGTTGCTCAAGAATTTCAGTGTGTGATGCTTTGCAATGGCTGTTGGCACTGAACCCAGGTAAAAGTGTACTGTGCAGTTTCAGTGCGTTCCTCTGTTCATGCCGGATGTCACGCTCTCTGCCCTAAACCCAGGTAAAACTGCACTAAAACTGCGCTTTTGGTTCTAGGGGCAAAAGTGTCTGATCAACTGCTGACAGCATAGTAAAAGACGATGATCTTTCAAATAACCCCCTAAATGGCATTTTGTCTGTAAGCATACGATTGATAGTGGTTTCTTAGCGTGTTCCCATAATGGCATTTGAGCGAATCCTAAGTTTCATAATGGCAGAATTCCAATTTTCTCCCCCTGGCGCTGGCGGTATTGGTTGTTGTGGTCGGGCAGCAGGTGGCCAAGGGAGGCGGTGGCTAGGGGAGGGGGAGCGGAGGAGAGAAAGGGGCATAGCCAGATACTATGTTGAATGGTGTAAAAACACTAGCCCTAGAGTGCGCTGAGTACTTCATGTATATATCAGGTACATGGGCTAGGCTCTAGGCCCATTACATTTAGACATAGAAAAGATAGTCTAACAATATGGAACCAGAGGGAGTGTAGTTTCAGTGCCACTACAGAACAACTTCCACCCGCAGCTATTACTCAGTGAGATTTGACAAGATTAATGCAAATACTTGTACTAGATCATGGGATAAAACCAAAAGAATTATTTCGGTTTAACCACCAAATCATCATGATACTTAATTCAGTCTGAAGATGAGCTTACTTACCATTGTCTTTTTCATGATATGTCCCATTAGATCAAATCTGAACCCGTCAACCTAAGGCAACAACTATACGATCATAAATATAGATAATAATGAATAATAGGTCAGTGTTAAAAGACATGCTACCACTAACACAATTTTTTCGGCCACAAAAGAAAGTAGAGAAGCAGCATATTGCCATTAATGTATTATCATGTGATTCTATGCACGTTCTTCTACTTATTTTCCTGTGATTCTACATATATATGATGTTTTACCATTATTACGACTCACTTTGTAATTTACTGCCCAATTCAGAAGGTCATCCACGATTAATCTATCAACCATGAAATGCTCATTTGCTGTATTGTTCACAGCCGCGCTGTTCTCGGTCTGACCATTCGAGTCCCTTCTGAGGTAGTAGCCAGGTACAATCTGTAAATATCATCAATAAACAACAATGATAAGGATACATGAAGGTCAAAAGCCTTAGCAGATATGACTTTTTTGTCAAAAAATGGATAAGGAACTTTGAGATAACTGACAAATGTATATGTTAGAACCATAAAACATATTTCTGGGCCAATGAACAAAGCAATCAAGGGGCAAGCATTTCAAATATATCTCATTTCTTTGTCTAATACTATAGTTCACCTATTTTAAAAACCCTTCTTTCTACTAGTACACAACATAGCATCCAAGGGAAGCTGTTAGCAATATATTTTATAATTTATAAGTCAGTGTAACAGTTTATTCTCTTCGCAGAAAGGACATTTTGTTTGTTTGAGGGAAAGAAAGGACACTTTGTACTGTTCAGTAAACCAAATTTATTTTCAAAATCCCATGCTCGAAAGAAAATTTCACTAATTTATGTAATGTAAATGTAATGGTTTTTTATCTTAACTACATTGTAAAACAAAGTTACTATAGAACTAGTTAAGAGAAGAAACTTCAATTGGACATCGTGCGTAGGTTTGAGGCACAGCCTGATGTCGGCTTGGCCCATTTTTATTCGTGTCGTGTCTTGAGCTCTTATTTTCGGATCGTATCTGGGCGGCTTCAAATGGCCCGGGCCAAACTTTCATGTCTAATCCCAAGACAAATGTTGGAACTTGCTCTCCTGGGCAAATTGATCCAACGGGGGAGCAAAAACAGTGTAAACAAGGTTTCGACTCGAGATGGCAATAGCTCTGTTAATCTAGCCTCTCAAGGGCATTGTACGGGGGTATTTATAGGTGCCTGAGTGCCCAGCATCTTGAGTTAAGGACGCATGTGCCCTCAGGCGCCTAGGTTATTCCCGGAATATTCCCATAAAGTAGGGTTACAGACTGTAATTACAGGGAAACCTTTACAAATTAGGCCCGTAATGCGCGGCAGCCACGCAGGGCCTGTTACAATGGGCCGGATCACAAGTGGGCCTCCCCCATGGGCGAGACCGCGAGATGGGACGACCTCGTCATAGGCCTTCGTCCTGTGATGCGTGGGACGAAGGGTGAAGTCTGTCAGTCGTCTTGTCTCCATTGGTGCAGCGAGGCTGGCGAAGGCATCGAGCGAAGGGTGGCGTCTTCGCCTTCGCCCCAACATTTGCCCTCCGAGGGACCAGTTCGACTAAGTCATCTGGTGCCGAAGGCGTCGCTAGATGGTGGAGACGCTGCCCTCGCTCGAAATGGTTCCGCGGTGGTTTTTGACATGACCGTTGATTGACGCTGCACTGTTGGATTGCGGGCTTCCCGAAGCGTCGCGCCCTGTGTATATAAAGGGGGCGGGGGCGGCGCGGATTGAAATTTACCTTTCTGCGCGCCGCGAAAACCCTAGCCTCCTTTTCAAATTGCTCGCTTGCTCGTCCGCCCTCCTTGCTCCTGTTCGTCGGAGAACTGGCCCGCGTGAAGCAGACCGCACGCCGCCGTCGACGGTATGTAGCCATGCCGTCTTCCTCCTCATCTGCTGCGACCACGCCGACGGCTGAGGCGTCTTCCGAAGATCTCTCGGGCACTGTGGCGGCGGCGGAATTACGACCGGGTGACACAGTGGAATTCGGTGTTTCGCGGATTTCGTTGGCCCGCGTGCAAGATATGCAACGGTTGGGGTATTTTGGCGGCGGGGTTGGTCAGGTCCCGGGGGCAGAGGAGGTCCCGAGCCCGAGGGCGAATTGGTTGTTTTTGAGGCATTTTTCATCGCCGGCCTTCGCCTGCCTGCACATCATTTTGTGTCGGAGGTTCTGCAGAAGTTCGAAGTCCAGGTTCATCAGCTGACACCGAACGCCGTGGTGGCGTTGGCGAAGTATGTCTGGGCAACGACGTCGTATGGCGGTCAGCCTTCGGTGGAGGTCTTCGCCAAGCAATACTGTCTGCACTGGCAGAAGAGAAAAATTGGACATAAGATTGCACAATTCGGATCGTGCACTTTCACGCCGAAGTCCGGGAAGACTTCGATGGAAGTTGTGGAGTTGGTCCCCTGTGCCCGAAATAAGTGGGGCAACTAGTGGGACTACTGGTTTTATGTTTCGGAGGCTGAAGTTGAAGATCACCCAGGGCTCCCTGCCGCCATTATGTGTTCTCATTATTATGTGGCGTACCCGCCGTTTGAAGTGGCGGGGGATGATGAAAATGAGAGGGCCCTTCGGATTGCTGCCCGCACAAGTAGTGGGCGCGATCTAGTTGAGGAATTCATAGGGTATGGGGTGTGGCCCTTGGCGCATGGATGGGCGCTGGGCGAAGTATGCCCTCGCAAGATGCCCTCCCTGGGTGGACGGAAGGTGCGAAGTCCGCTTTTTGCTTTGGATGTGCGAGGGCGGGATCCTGCCGCGGTTGTGCGTGAGGCGGAGGATGGGGCGGTGAGAATTGTTGGGCGCTATGTGCCGAAGACGGAGGCCCAGCGGAGTTGGGATATACGTGGATCCAACGACCGCCTGAATAGAGTCTTCGAGTTGAATTGTTTGCCGTATGGCGGTTATCTCGGGGAGGACGTCGCCGACCGCCGCGGGAAAAAACCGGCCGCCGTGACTGAGGACGACCCCGCGCCGGAGGCCGCCCCAGCCACGAAAAAGAGGAAGCTAGGTACTGCTGTGGGAGAACTGGGGGTCTCTGATAGCTTTGCTATGGAGTTGATGGGGACATGCGCGGCCCCTAGGGGAAGGATGTCTTCGCCCGAGCTCCAGGTTACCGGGGGTCGATGGCCCAAGAACGTTCCTATCCCCCGCGCGGCTGGCGAAGACTTCTTTACGTCTCGCATGGTTCGTGACTTGAGAGTGTTTCCTTATGGACGGAATATTGCTGCTGTTGTGTCGGCAGTGATGAACAAGGATCTCCAAGATGCTGCGCAGAAGCGCCGGGCAGTCATCAGGCTCCCCGAAGCTAGGCCGAAGAGGGCGCGGGGGACTGCGAAGGCTACCGTCCCCGGCGGTAGCCAGCCGACGCTGGCGGCGAGGATGGCCGCCCCTGGGTCCAGCAAGGTGCTGAAGAGCGCGAAGGCGGTCGGCGCCGGCGGAACCAAGTCTGCCCCGGACGGAGCTGCGAAGGTCCGCGAACCGCCTTCGCCGGGGGAACGCGTTGCCGACTTCGGCACAAATATTAGCGTGGACGACTATCTCGTTGGTAAGTAAGTTTTTTTTTTTGACCGGTGATACGTTGCAGGGTCAGGCGAGGGGCAACCTGTTGTCGTCCCGCCTGCGGTGGCAACCACGGCGTCTACCGCGGTGCTTGGGGTGAAGGGTGGCGCTTTCAGCGTTGGCGGCGAGATTGCGGCGGCCACTGCCGTCAAGGACGAAGCAGGCATCGTGTCCCGCCGGCTGAGGGAGGCATCGCAGCAGTTGTTGCAGCAGCTAAGTCAAGTAAGTTGAGCTGGACTTCAGTGTCTGCCGATTTCATGGGGATTGTAGACTCATGTGCGTCTGTTAGGCGGCCGACTTCGCCGACCGCGTGGCATCGGGTGCCCTTACTGCGGATGTGTCTACCGAGGTCGAGAGACTTTGGGGGCAGCACGCGGACGCCGTCCGGGAAAAGTCGGCTGCGGAGAGCAAGATCCGCAGGCTGGCGGATAAGGTGGCCGCCCAGGAGGGCAAGAGGACGGACCTCCAGCGCCAGCTGGTGGAGGAAAGGAGGGAGGCCAACCAGGCCATCGCCGAGGCGCAGACTGCGCAGGCGGAGGCCAAATTGGCGCGGGCGGAGGGGAGTCTTGCCAGCCAACGCGCCGAGGAATGGTAGGTGCGTTTCAACGCTCTGCATGGCCGCATGGAGAGGGCCGAGGCCTCTGCGCGCTCGGAAGTTGAGCGGACGCGTAAACAGCTCGTGGACTCATACCGCGATCTGGGTGAGCGGACTGCTGACTTCGAGGTGCCCGACCGAGAGGCGAGCCTTCGCTTCCTCGAGTGGCTGCAAGAGGAATTACTGGCGCTTCCGACCATCGTCGAAGGCTTCATGTCCTTTGCCTCCCTCGTCACCTGCGAGGGGGCCGTGAATGCGCTGTCCCGCGAGGGGTGCAGTCACTATGAGGCCTTCGACCGATCCGATGAAGACTTTGGGCGCGAGATTTTTCAAGTCGAAGACCGTGTGGTGAAGGATTCCGCGGGGGCCCTCTTCGATCGGATGTGGGGCCCCCACGGTCGGGAGGCGGTTAGGGAGCGGGCTGACCGGGCGAGGGGACAGGTAAAGTTTGTCTTTTGTTTCGTGTTGTTGACTATGGGTACGCGTGGGTTTGTTGAATCAGTGTGTTGTTGCTGTAGATGGCGCGTGCCGAAGATGTGGAGGACTTCGGACATCTGAACAGCGCGCAGCCCGAAGCAGAGGTCAACCCGGTGGTGCCCGAGGCTGAGGTCGACCCGGCACCGCCCCCGGAGACCGGTGAAGGCTCCCCTGCTGCCCCTGCGCCGATGGCGGAGGATCCTCCGAAGGCGGCGACGGAGGTAGCAGCAGAGGATCCCATGGCGGCGGCTGGGTCTTCGCAGGTGGCTTAGCGGGTGTGGGGTAGTTAATGAATTTTGTCTGTGTGACTGAACCTTGGTTGTTGCGCAGGTTCAGGATTTTGGGCCTGCGCACGCAACCGCTACTGCTAATTTTGTGGCGGCTTCGACCGTGGTCACTGGAAATGAATCGGATGAGTCTACGTTTAAGTTTTCTGAGTTTGATGACTCTGGGAGTTCGGTTGTGTGGACGGAAGGGTCTTCGGATGATGACTTGGATTACTTTGCGGCCTTGGATGTGGCTGCAACAGAGGCTTCTCCGCGTGTTACGGGTGCTGAAGTTTTGCCTGGTCCGAGTGCTGGGCATAGGCGGCGAAGGGCGGTGGCGAAGCGTAGAGTGAGTGAGGTGGATGGAGGTCGGCTTCGTGTGGGCGGGGCTGGTAAGCGGGAATTGTTGTCCTCGCCGGTTGGGGCGAGTATAGGCGAGGGGGAGTTGCGAAGTCTTTTTGAAGGTGAGGAGCTGAGGATAATGCTATTTAACTATAGGGAGATGGGAATCATTCCGAAGGTTGAACCAATGTAAGGTGATGCGATGCCCTCGCTGTACGTGTGTAACTATGGTTTGTATGATGAGGCTGTGTGCCTTCGCGCATCCGGCTATGTTAATAGGGGCGTTGCGCACTTGGTCTAGCACGTTTATTATGTCGGTCCGGCTGCGCCTGTAGTCGGTCTTAGCGTGGACAGTTTCTCGATGTAGACTTTTGCACTGATGTAATGCGCCTTTGATTTTACGCACTCGTTGTGCTAGTCCGGCTGCACCCTTAGGCGACTTTTGCATGGATGGCCTTTTGAAGAAGACTTCGATTTTGCGCACTCGTTGTGCTAGTCCGGCTGCACCCTTAGGCGACTTTTGCACGGATAGTCTTTTGAAGAAGACTTCGATTGTACGCACTTGTTGTGCTAGTCCGGTTGCACCCTTAGGCGACTTTTGCGCAGATAGTCTTTTGATGAAGACTTCGATTGTACGCACTTGTTGTGCTAGTCCGGCTGCGCCTTTAGGCGACTTTTGCGCGGATAGTCTTTTGATGAAGACTTCGATTGTACGCACTTGTTGTGCTAGTCCGGCTGCACCCTTAGGCGACTTTTGCACGGATAGTCTTTTGAAGAAGACTTCGATTGTACGCACTTGTTGTGCTAGTCCGGCTGCACCCTTAGGCGACTTTTGCGCGGATTGTCGCACGCGAGGGTAGCCAGCGCTGCCCCTCGCGGTGACTTTTGTATTGGTCGAATGCCGAAGACCGCTGATGCGGTCTTTTTCGACGTGATTTTTGCGGGGGATTTTTCGCGTGTATATTACATGGCGCCGCCTCGTTAAAAACCTCACCCCCCCGGGAGGAAAAGAGTGTGGGCCGGAATAAGATTGTTTTGCGAATTACAAGGGCGGGCTGGCCCTGAGGAGTCAAACAAAAAATTTGCGGAGATTATCAATGTTCCAAGAATGCTCTAAGTCTTCGTCGGATGGCGTTGTGAGCCTGTACGCACTAGGGGACGCCTTCGTCTTGACGATGAAAGGGCCCTCCCACTTGGGCTCCAACTTGCCCCGGGACTCTGTCCGTGCTGTCCAGACGAGTACGAGGTCTCCTTCGCTGAATTCCCTCGGGATGACTGTGTGGTCGCGCCATGCTTTTGTTTGAGCTTGGTATTTGTTTAGAGCCTGTAGGGCGAAGACGCGGTCTCCGTCGATGAGGTCCTTCGAAGTAGGTTCGTCCACGTCGGGGACGGCTGACGGGACTGTCCGTGGTGACCCATGTTTTATTTCTTGCGGGGTCATGGCCTCCGATCCGTATAGAAGGCGGAAAGGGGTGAACCCAGTCGCCCTGCACTCAGTCGTGTTCAGTGCCCAGACCGCTTCAGGTAACAGGTCGGCCCACTTGCCCTTTTTGTCGTCGAGGAGCATCTTCTTTACGGCTGTGAAAATTTTGCCATTTGCGCGTTCCACAACTCCATTGGATTGTGGGTGGTACACTGAGACGAAGGCAAGCTTGGTGCCAATGGAGAAGCAGAAATCCTTGAAGTCTTGGCTGTCAAATTGCTTGCCATTGTCAACTGTGAGTTCGGACGTGACTCCGAAGCGGCAAACGATGTTTTGCCAGAAGAATTTCTGGGCAGTCTTCGATGTTATTGTGGATACAGCCCTCGCCTCGATCCATTTGGTAAAATACTCGACGGCGACGAAGGTGAACTTGAGGTTCCCCTTGTTACTGACCTGATTAGCCGAGATAATCACCCCCACGGGTACTGTAGCATATATATAGGCATATAGGCCTTATGGGCCTTATGGGCCTTAACACCCCCTGTCAAACTCAAGGCGGAAGTGGAGGATTTGAAGCATTGAGTTTGATTAGATGAAACTGATGTTGTGCCCTAGTTTGTGCTTTTGTGAAGAAATCCGCAAGCTGTAATTCTGAGGGCACATATTGAAGATCAATGGTCTTCTGATGACAATGAGATCTAGTGAATGAGACATCAACACCAATGTGTTTTGTGAGTTCACGCTTCACTGGATCATGACAAATTTGTATAGCTCCAGTGTTGTCACAGCGAAGAAGTGTAGGCGAGTCACAAGAAACGCCTAGATCAGCCAAGAGCCAACGAATCCAGATAATCTCAGCAGTAGTAGTAGCCAGGGCTCGAAGTTCTGCTTCAGTACTAGATCTAGATACAGCAGCTTGCTTCTTGGATTTCCAAGCAATAGGGGATGATCCAAGAAGAATACAGTAACCAGTTATTTTTATTGATGATCATTCTCGCTACACTTGGATTTATTTCATGAAACGCCGCTCTGATACCATGTTACTGACCTGATTAGCCGAGATAATCACCCCCACGGGTACTGTAGCATATATATAGGCATATAGGCCTTATGGGCCTTATGGGCCTTAACACCCCTAGGCCGTGGGCAGGGGCTCGACAATGTCTAGGCCCCAGTGCTGAAGAGGCCACGTGTGGACGATTAGCTTCGTGAATTGCGAAGGGCTTCCCGAGCGTGGTGGCAGGCTTCGCAGGACCTAGTGACCCGATTTGCGGCGCAAATCATGGCGGGCCAGTAGAAACCTTGACGGATCACCTTTGCAGCTAGGGCCCTAGGCCCTGCGTGAGAGCCGCAAGTCCCGTTGTGGACTTCGCGCAGAATTTGGACGCCTTCGGTCTCGGTGACACACTTAAGCATGGGTTGACTGACCCCCCCCCCTTCTTGTAAAGTTGGCCTTCGATCAGTGCGAAGTCTCGGCTTCGATGTTTGAGGCGCTTGGCCTCATTGATGTCGGTTGGATGATAGTATCCCTGCAGGAACAGGGTTATTGGTGCCCGCCAGTCTTCGGTCATGATAAGGTTGACTATGCGGTGACCCTCGCTGTCATTTGGTTATTTGGAGCCCCTCTGGGCTGCGGACGGCTGGCGTGCCGATGACATGGTAGAATACGTCGGAGGGCAGGGCCTCGCCCCTGGCGGCTGCCTTGGCCAATGCATCGACCTCCTCATTCTTGGCTCGGTCCACATGCTGCAACGTAAAACCTTTGAATTGTCTTTCGAGGCTGCGGATGGCCGCGAGGTACTGCATGAGTGCGGGGTCCTTCGCTGCATAGTCTTTCTCGACCTGGCCGGCGACTACCTTGGAGTCTGTTCTGATGATGCAGGTGGTGACACCGAGTGCCCTTAGCTTGCGAAGGCCGAGGATGACGGCCTCGTATTCTGCTATGTTGTTAGTGCATTTATCAGACTCCAAAGCAAAGCTGAGGCGTGCTGCGTATCTGTGCTTGACCCCGGTGGGTGAAGTAATGACCGCAGCGGCGCCTGCCCCCGCATGGCACCATGCGCCGTCGCAATGGATTGTCCACACTTTCTCTGTGGACGGGTCCGGCTGTGTTATTGGCCCAGTCCAGTCGACGACGAAGTCTGCCAGGACCTGTGACTTGATGGTTGTCCTGGGTTCAAACGTGATGTGGTAGCCGGAGAGTTCGGCTGCCCATTTGGCAATCCGGACTGATGCCTCCGGATTTCTAAACAATTCGCCGAGTCCTCTATCTGAGGTGACCCGGACCTTGAATGCCTCGAAATAATGGCGCAATTTGCGTGAGGCCATAACGACTGCATAGGCGATCTTTTCCAGCTCCGTCATATTACATTTTGATGTTGTGAGCACTTCAGAGACGTAATAAACTGGACATTGCCTGATCGTGCCCTCTCTGGTCTGCTCTTGTACCAGTGCTGCGCTGACCGCATGTGGTGAAGCCGCGACATAGAGCAACAGAGGTAGCGAGGGGTCGGGGCATGTAAGAATAGTCAATTCCAACAGGTACTGCTTCAATGAAGCGAAGGTCGCCGCCTGCTCTGGTCCCCATGCGAAGTCTTTTGCGCCGCGGAGTGTTTTGAGGAAAGGGAGGCTTCGCTCTGCGGATTTGGAGATGAATCTGTTGAGGGCGGCCAATCTGCCTGTCAGTCGTTGTACGTCTCTGGCTGACTGCGGGGGCGTCATATTGATGATAGCCTGGATTTTGGTTGGATTGGCCTCAATTCCGCGGTGTGACACCAAGTAGCCCAAGATTTTCCCCTGGCGAACGCCGAAGACGCACTTTTCGGGGTTCAGGCGAAGTCGTGCGTCCCGCATGTTCGCAAACGTTTCGGCGAGGTCAGCCAGGTGGTCTTCCTTGCTTCTGCTGGCGACGACGATGTCGTCCACATATGTGAATATATTTCTGCCGACTTGGCTCTCGAGCACCGTTTTGGTGAGCCGAGAGAAAGTGGACCCGGCGTTCTTAAGTCCCTCCGGCATTCTGATGAAGCAATACGTGCCGAAGGGTGTTATGAAGCTGGTGCATGCCTTGTCCTCCTCCTTCATATATATTTGATGGTAGCCGGAGAAGCAATCAAGGAGTGACATGACTTCGCACCCGGCCGCACTATCGACGATTTTGTCGATCCGAGGCAGTGGGAAGTTGTCCTTGGGGCAGGCCTTGTTAAGACTGGTGAAGTCGATGCACATCCGCCATTTGCCGCTCTTCTTCTGCACCATCACTACGTTGCGAGCCATGTAGGGTAGGCAATTGGCTCGATAAATTTGGCCTCAAGCAGGCGATGTACCTCGGCCTTGGCAGCTTTCGTCTTCTCGTCAGACATCTTGCGCAGCCGTTGTTTCTTCAGCCTCACCGAAGGGTCGATTCCTAAGCTGTGCTCGATGATGGAGCGACTGACTCCGACCAGATCGAGGGCGGACCAGGCGAAGACGTCTTTATTCTTGGACAGACAGCAGAGGAGTCTCTCCTCGTCATGCGAAGTGAGGTCTTCGCTGATGGTAACCGTCTGCTTGGGCGTTGCCTGGTCGAGGGGAACAGTCTTGGTCCCATCGTTGCTCTGCAGCTGTGCTTTGTCATGTTCCTTGGCGGTTGGGCTGGCAGACCCGGGGACCTCGCGCTGGGCCGTGAGGCAGTGTACGTTTCTTTGTCCAGGAACGAAGTCTCTTTCTATGTTACGTGCAACCTGCTGGTTGCCGTAGACTGTGATGGCGCCTTGCGGACCTAGGATCTTCATGCACAGGTAAAGTCTGTGGATAGCTGCCTCAAACTTGTTGATGGAGCCCCGGCCCATTATGGCGTTGTACGGGTACACCATGTCGACAATGTCGAACGTGACTTGCTCACTTCGGGTATTGGGTGCTACACCGAAGGAGAGAGGTAACTCTATTTTGCCGACGGGAAAGGTGCCCTTGCCGCAGAAGCCGTACAGGGGGTTGTCCGAAGGCTTGAGCAGGCTGTGGCTTATGCCCATGCGATCGAAAGCATGGAGGAAAATGATATTCGCCTGGCTGCCATTGTCGACTAAGACTTTGTGTAGGTCCCAGCCTGCCACGCTGCAGTTGATAACCATGGCGTCGATGTGGGGTGCGCTGCGCAGGTCGACGTCTCGGGCGTCGAAGGTCAATGGCACATGGGACCACTTTGTCTGCACGACTGGACCGGTGACGGCGACGTGGTTGATGCTGCGGTAATGGTCCCTCTTCTGCCGCTTTGTGTCGAAGTCGGCGCTGGACCCCCCGGTGATCATATGAATGACTCCGCGATACGGCTGATCGGCGAAGTCCTCTTGCTTTGGGGCTTGGGGGTGGTTGGAGTTGTGGATGTTTTGCTGTTGGTGGTGTGGAGGTGGGGGTGGGGGAGGTACGATTTGTACCTCCTGGTGGTGTTGGTATGCGTGGTGCGGTGGAAGCGGAGCGGGGCCGTGGTTGTATGGCTGAGGGGGTTGCTGATATGTGTGCGCGACAACTCTAGGGTTGTCGGCTGGTTGCGCCCGTGCCATCCTGTCTCTGGTGGCCTTCGTCTCTGGGCAGTCTCTTGTAGGATGCGCGCAGTCTTCGCCGTGGAACAGGCAGTAAAATCTGCGCGGCTGCTGCGCACGTCCCTGGCCCCGACCACGAGTTCCGTTTCCATGGCCCTGGGGGATACTCCTGGCGGCGAGGGGCCTCACCAGCGGGGTGCTGGTTGGCGATGTTGTGCACCTGCTGCTGATTGCGGCCGTCCCGACCGGAGTCTGCCTGCGAAGGCCTCGTCCATGTGCGGCTGGACTGCGGAGGGTCTTTGGGTTTCCTCTGAGACTCGACTTTGCGCTGGTGGAGCTCTTCGGATCTGGCGTATTTTTCGAACAGCTGATACAACTCCTGGAGGTTCCTGGGCGGATCTCTAATGCAGTGGCTGTAAAGGACGCCGGCCCGAAGGCCACTGATGGCGTAGTGGATGGCGATCTGGTCATCGACCGAAGGCAGTTGTGACTTGAGGGTCAGAAACTTGCGGTAGTACTCCCGCAGAGTCTCTCTTTCTAGCTGCTTGCAGAGTGAGAGTTCAGCCAAGGCGTCGGTGTCTGGGCGGTACCCTTGGAAGTTGAGCAAGAATTTGTCCCGGAGACTTCTCCAGGAGTCGATGGACAATGGAGGCAACCTGGTGTACCAGGTGAGGGCTGGGCCTTCGAGGGCAATGATGAATGACTTGGCCATCATGGCGTCGTCCCCTCCAGGATGATGGGGACCATGAGGCGAATGTTTTGGACACTCCCAGCCTGAAGGTGGAGTTGAGCCACGAGCGGGTCAGTCGGGTCATGCCAGAGCACCATGGGGATGGTGCGGGGCCTGGTTCCGACGGTCGGTGCGGTCGGGACGCCGTACACGGTAGCAGAGGAGGTGACCCTGCCGTCGTGGGCCGCAAGCGAGGCGAGGAGCTGTTCCGCCGCGACAATCTGAGCAGTGATAGCGTTGGCGGCCTCGCGCTCGCGCTCCCACACGAGGGTCGCTTCCCGCAAACGGGCCTGTCGTGCCGCGTGTTCCGCATGGGTAGCGGTGAGGGCGGTGACGGTGTATCCCTGGGGGGCGACCGGTGGAGGAGGCAGCTGATCGACGACAAGCGACGGAGGGATCAGCGGGGGAGGGTCCTCCAGACCGGCAACACCCGCGGGAACCGCATCCGCCACAGCCACAAGGGCCGAGGTGGTGCCTGCTGCGGGGAGGGCCCCACCAGCGGCGTTAGGCCCTGCCCCCCACGCCGGCCCGAGCGCAGGGGAGGTAGGAAACGACCCCCACGTCCCTGCCACCAGCGCCTACGCGTCCGCAGGGAAGGCAGCGGCGGCTGGGAGGGGGTGGGGAGGGGCCGGCGGGGCGCGCCCGCCCATGGCGGCCGCGGTGGCGGCTCGCCAGGGCCCGCGGGGCCCCCACCGGCGGCTGCAGCGCCCGCGCGGCCAGGAGCGGCGGCGGCAGCTCGCCTGCCAGGGGAGGCGGCCCACGCCCAGGAAGAGAGGGGAGGGAAGGTGGAGGGGGAGAGAGAGGGCCGCGGCTCGCCGGCCATGGGGCCGCGCGCGCCTGAGGGAGGGGCAACGGCGGCTCAGTGGGAGGCGGCGGCGGCGGCTGAAAGGGGAGGGTAAAACCTAGCGTGATACCATGTTAAGGTGATACTTCATACTTAGGGCTAACCCTAATGGGTAGCTATATAGTGTTATACATGGGCCACATGGGCCTACCATATACTCTAACAAACTTTGCTACATTTCGACATGACTGTTGCATCGAGGAAATCCATTCATGGCCAAAAGCCAAAGACATTATTCGATTACTTCTTTTCCTTGATTGTATCTATGTGGTTACTCCAATTTTTCAACATACAACTTTTCAACATACAACTTTATTCAACAGAGCTGCATCACACATATGTAACAACCGATTCTACGAAAGAAGCAACTTTTCATGCTCAATTGTATGGTAAGTTCAACATACAACAAAAAATGAAGATGAGAAACACATGTCACAAAATATTGATCTCAAATGTTCAATCTCTAGTTTTCTAATGAGCCACAATTGACGGTGTTTATTTATATATCCATGCAATAAGATAATGCTAGTGAATAAAATATGTTCCCAATTAAATTGGTAGACAGGTCAATAACTAGTTGAAACTCAGCAAGCAGAAAAAGAGGAACCGACCTGTATATGGTCAGCGTATGTAGCAAGCGTGAGCCTTGTCTCTGTTTCATTGCCCTGATAAAATCCATTTGGCTGCAGAAAAGGACCAATACAAAACTAATAAAGCAAATTAAATATTGGGCTAATTCAGAAAGATTTCAGATATTTTTTTATCTTTTAACTTGAATGGCACATGAGAGCTATGTGTCATTTCATTAAGAGACGGGTACAGGAGTGGGCAACTGACCCACCCAGAAACACACCGGCTAGAAACAAAAACAACATGTGTCTGCAACTGGTGCAAAATATAACAAGGGGGCGGCAGCCTATCGACAGAGCCTAAAGATCGCCTAAAGATCTAGGCTGAACGACCTAATGGGCAGGTCCTAAAGATTAGAGCCACCCGCCATGCACCAAAGACTACACTCAGCAACCACTATTTGCAGGAGACCCTAAAAGTTTGGCGAGGCTCCCTAAAATATATAGAGATTCCTATGTTTCCAACCATCCCAGGCCACTATATCATTAGAGAACACAGCGCTCTGTGTTTCTCCTTAGAAGTTAGGAGTGCTTCTGATCGTGTTACCCCACCATCTGAAGAAGCAAGTTCCAGCGACTGGAGATGCTACAGCTGAAATGGGAATTTTCTGAAAAATTATTGTCCAGCAGTGTTCTTAAGGCGCGTAGGCGAGCAAGTGCACTAGACAACCGACTTAGTGCCTAGGCGAGCAGTGTTCTTAAGGCTCCTAGGTGAGCAAGTGCACTAGACAACCGCCTTAGTGCCTAGGCGACGCCTTAAGAACACTGTTGTCCAGATCTGTCGAGTGAACACACAGGAGATAAGAATATCCTCAATTGTTTCCTCGGCCTAATCACTGAACGGGAAGGCAGGCTGGTGTGGGCAAACCACGCTTGGCTAGGCAACCGACTGTCCAACACCAGTTATTGGGGCTTTTGGGATAGCTTTTTCTGAAGACCTTTTCTGAGAATCTGGATTCATGAAAAATCTAGTTGTCACGAGAATCTAGATATCGCGGGGCTTGCACGCAAAGGAAGATGAAAAAGTCATGCACGGTTTAGGGTTTAGGAAGCACCAGATTCCTCCGGCGCGACGACTCGGCGGATTCTACATTCACGTTGATTTGAGCGATTTTCACAGAATCGATTCTCACAGAAGCGGACTGAGAAGCAAAGCATTTGGCAGCCAGAAGCCGATTCTGACGACCAGAATCCAGGCAAAAGCCGAAAAAACAGGGCCATTGATTACTAACCAAAGGAAAAACTTGCATTTTAGAGGGTCCTAGCTCTCCGAATTCTTTCTCAGGAATTGTAA
This sequence comes from Zea luxurians, assembly GCA_029449295.1. Taxonomy (NCBI): domain Eukaryota; kingdom Viridiplantae; phylum Streptophyta; class Magnoliopsida; order Poales; family Poaceae; genus Zea; species Zea luxurians. The sequence goes on from JAOPSE010000004.1 coordinate 23,968,507, forward strand.
CACCCAAAATATCTATTTTGGGATTTGAAAGAGGTTCTCCAAAAGATGTGAATTAAAATGTCTTTGATAAAGATATTCATATCCCCGAAAATACTTTCTTGAAACACATAAATGATAATATTAAATTGTTCAAATATATATATATATATATATATATAGTTTGAGTACTGAAATTGGAATTCTAATTAAAATATATAGATATATAATGATATAGAATATGTTTGTTTGGAATACAATCATTCCTATTGAATTATATATATATTTATGCCTCTATGCTTAAAGAGATAAAATAAACAATAAAATATAATAGTTGCATTCATGCTGGGGTTTTTGTTTGTGGTGCATTCAACCTGGAAATTGAACCCCAAATCAAATTGAATTTGGAACAAATTCGGAATTTGAGATTGAAATTCAAAAAAAAGAAAAAGAAAATGGCAAAAGAGAAACCACCAAGTCGTCCCAGCCATTCCCCTCGGCCCACCTTCCCTTCTCTACTCCCGGCCCAACTCTCCATTGACTGGCGCGGCCCAACCAACGCATGCATCCACGGGCTATCACACCGACGAGCGGGGCCCACTGACGCGTGGGGCCTCCTCGCAAGACCTTTCTTCCCTGCCGTAACAAACCAGACACTGATCGCCCGAGATCCTCGCCGTTGTTTTCGTCGACCTTCCCCTCCCCCAAAATCGGACTCTGCTCCGGTATAAAATCCTTGACCGCCTCATCCTCTCTGCATCCCAAGCCGCCAGGAACGGAGGTTTAGTGCCATCGAGGGCTTCGCCGAACACAGAGTGAGAGACCGGGCGCCATGGTAGAGAGAGAGATTAGAGCGTGCATAACGATTGTGATTGGAGTTCTAATTAAAATATATAACCCTAATGCGTAGCATCATTGGGATTGGAGTTCTAGCGACCGTGTGCGAGGTGGGGCTGTCGGCCGGCCATGGCGCCGTCGTGGGGAAACTCCTTCCGCCGCCGCCTGGGAGCTCGAGTGGGGAGGATGGCCGCTGTCCGTTGATGGGGTCACGGACGAGAGAGATTAGAGCGTGCATAACGATTGACCAATCCCATCTGGGCCATCAAACCAGATCGTGCGGCAGTGAGAGAGCGAGCGGATCATGAACCATGGATCGTGGATCTCGGATCCGACGATTGTGAGTGGATGCGGGTTTATAATCAGTACGGAACTAATCTGGGGCATAGGAGTTAGATCGGACGGCCGATCTCGTCTTGTACCCCTTCGGCCGATCTCATTTTGCAGTTTGGCACTCGAAGTTTAGATAAAACAACCCGCCATCCATCTAAAAGTAGGAATATTACGCAGGAGTCCCTACAAATTGCAAAATGACCTCTGAAAGCCTTATTTAATAGAAAATGAACCCTAAAACATGTTTATTCTATAACTCGTCAGTTTTAACTCCGTTTTAGTCTGTTCTAGTTGCGTTGGCTTTGTAATAAAATTTTCTACACAGTAGCGAACCTTATTTTGATATATCACATACTGTTATAATTAGATATTTCTTTACCCTTTGAGTAGTAGATTTATTTTACTAATCAAGGTTGACATGTTTATAATTATAATTTGACTAAAATATGATTTCTAATCTAGTTATAATCCAAATCAAAGTTGAGTGCGTACGCCACGACCTACGACAACCCCTGTGGTGACACGGACGGTACGTCCCATGGCCTGTCACGCTCCATGTCATCTGTGACGTGCACCACAACATACGAGGGCTCCTATAGCGGTGTGGATGCCCGCTCCTCCACCTGCCATGTCCTAAGAATCCAGCAACGTGCACACGCCCCGCTCATGCTCGGGTCATCCGGTAAAGGCAGGGCATGAATCTATAGCTTCTCGGACACTCCAACAGGACCTTGGACTAATGGCTACAGGTCCTCAAACTGACATCAACATGGCTTCCATTAAATAGGCCAAGGATAGGCTGACTGTCTGGCCCCACTTGTTAGTGGTAACCTCCTCTCCTTTGGACTACAAAGGGAGAGGGTGGCCCCTATGTAAGGGGTCCCAACCTCATGCATTTTATACTTTCATGCTCACAAGCATCCTTGTAAACAGGACTTAGCTGCTTTCTAGAACCATTCAATCCACTCAAAAAGGACGTAGGGTTTTATGCCTCCCAGCAGCCCGAACCTCTCCAAACCTTGATCTCCCTCATTGTGCCCCTGTGTGTTTGACATGCTCCTCCCACATAACCCGAGCAGGGCCTAACCGGTCATGTAGGCATAGGGTGGTACACCAAAATCCTTTATCGAATCTATGCGAAGGTATACTCCCTATATCCCCGACTCAACCATGGTAGAAGAAACAAAGTTGTATGACCATGGATTGTACAAGCGAAGACACTACCACTGTACCAGGCCTTAAAAGGCAACAAGGAAATTGTTCTTGGCATATACTATCGTAGTTTAAAACAAAATTTGGTCCCAAATATTGTTGTTAAGAAAATTAGAACAGTAAGTGCATCGTTCTTTCGAATAGTTTAAGTGAAAGAACCAGCAAGGTTTCAGATATAAGCAGCAATTGGCAGAGGAATAGTCTTCATTCTGGCCCTTTGCATGCACAAGTAAATGAGTCTTGAAAACAGTAAACTCTTATTTGGATAGACCTAAAAGTTCTCATTCTCCTTTGTAATTATTTATGTTGTTTGTGTTAGAATACCCGTTTAGGGTTTAGGGTTTTCCCGTGTAATTACTCTTTTACTCCTCTGTAATGGGCCAAGCCCAGTTACTCAAGGCTATTAATATAGCACCCAACCCTTGCTAGGGTTTCAGGGTTTCTTTCTACATGGTATCAGAGAGCTAGTTCCTTTTTTTTCCCTCCCACCTGCTGCCAGCTGCCGCCACCCCTTGGCTGCCGTTGGCCAGCCACCACCACCCCTTGGCTGGCCGCCACCACCCCTGGCCCGCCGCCCCATCCACCTCTCTCCCTCTCCTCACAGCCGCCGCCGGCCATCTCTGTGTCGGTCGTCTTCCCTCTCTGCGCGGGTTTAGCAGCGGCGACCGCCTCGTCGCACACCGCCGGATCCGCCGCGTCCTCCCCTTTCCGGCCAGATCCGCCGTCGCCGGATCCGCCAGATCCGCCGCCGCCGGATCCGCCCGCCCCTCCGGCCGCTACCCCTCTCCTCCCCGCCGGTTGCCTGGGTCGCGCCCCTGCACGCCGGCCTCCTTCCCCGCGCCCCTGCCGGTTGCCGTCCATCCCTCTGACCCTGGTGCGCAGGACCCGCCGCACCACGCTATGCAGCAGCCTGCAACGCCACACCGACGCGCAGGCCCGAGCTGCCGCGTGGCCACGACCCGTCCCCGGCCACGACGAGGTAGCCCCTGTCCACGCCGGCGTTGCGGAAGCCACCGCCTCCTCCCTCCTACACGGCGCGACCATCCTCCCCAGCCGCCTCCTGTCGACGCTGCTCCCGGGGGCGGACTCCCTCGGTCGGCCCCCGCTGTTCCCTCCATAGGCACGCCCCCACTGCGCCGCCTGCCCTGCTGTCAGGGACGCCCGCGCCGAACCCCCTCCCTGGCGCGCATCACGCTGCACCGCCGCCCCTGCTGCCAGGACCGCCCGCGCCGGATTTCCCCGTCGCTGGCTGCTACTGCTCTGGCCGCCTCACCACCAGGGACGCCCGCGCCGATCCTCCCTCTGCCGGTCGCTGTCACCCCTGCAGCGTCACCGCTCAGCACCTCCTCCACCACATCTCCTCGCCCTATAGCAACGCCTTTCCCCAAGCCTCGTGCCGGCTACTTGTCTCTGACCACTTCTCCGCTCTCTCATGGCTTCACCACCTTTCGACGGGCTCACCGTGCGTGTCCTCCACGACGGTAAGCTTGTCCAGGGCACCTTCGTGGCCTTCGATCGCGCCATGAGCCCTGTCCTTCGCGACTGTGTTGAAATCCACCCCAACACCGACGTCACGTGCCTGGACCCCTTGTCTTCCCTCGTACAGTGATCGCCTCCCTGGCAATCGAGCCCCTGTTGTCTCCCTCCCCTCCTAATAACCACGTCAGAGCTCCTCCTTTAGCTCTCTCCGCGCACCCTACGGCCTCCCCACTGTCTCCCTCTCCCACCGATTGGGTGGTCGACTCCGGGGCCTCCTTCCACACTACTCCCACCACTAGTTCGTTATTCCATTCCCATCCACCACACCCCTCACATCCTTCCTCCATCATCGTAGGCAACGGTTCCACTCTTCTGGTCACCTCAGTAGGTGCATCAGTTCTTCCAGGACCATTCTGCCTTAACGACGTCCTTGTTGCTCCCGGTCTGACTCATCCCCTCCTCTCGGTTCGTTGCTTCACTAGTGACAACCACTACTCTATGAAGTTCGACCCCTGGGGTCTCACCATACGCCACCTTCCCACACATGTTGTGCTCGCTCGCTGTGACAGCTCCGGCCCCCTCTATTCTCTTCACTTGCCCTCCACTCCCCCCACGAGAGTAGCCTCATTTCCTGCACTTACTACTACCACCACATCACATGCTCTTGCTACTACCACCACCTCCTCTGCCATTTGGCACCGTCGCCTCGGGCACCCTAGACCTGACGTCATGTCCCAGCTTTCCAGTCACTCAGACATATCCTATAGTCGGGGCTCTTCTGAGCGCCTCTGTCATGCTTGTCAGCTCGGTCGTCACTCCCGTCTTCCCTTTTCCACTTCCACGTCTAGGGCTGTTCAGGCCTTTGATCTTGTCCACTGTGATCTCTGGACGTCTCCTGTCCTTAGCCTCTCCGGCTACAAATACTACCTGGTCATTCCGGACGACTACTCCCATTTTCTTTGGACTTTCCCCCTTTGGCTGAAGTCCGACACGTTTACCACCCTCACTTCTTCGCCTGGGTATCCACCCAGTTCCGGCGCCCGGTCCATGCACTGCAGTGCGACAACGGCCGCGAGTTCGATAACCACGCCTCTCGGTCATTCTTCCTCACCAGTGGCATTCAGTTGCGTCTCTCATGCCCCTACACCTCCACCCAGAATGGCCGGACAGAGCGCATGATTCGCACCACCACCAACATGATCCGCTGCCTTCTCTTCCAGGCGTCACTCCCTGCCAGCTATTGGGCAGAGGCCCTGCACACCGCCACCCACCTCCTCAACCGTCTTCCCTCCAAGGCGGTGAGCCACCCTACTCCCTACTTCGTCCTGTACGGCACAACCCCCACCTACGACCACCTTCGCGTGTTCGGCTGTGTCTGCTACCCTAACACCTCCGCTACTGCCCCTCATAAGCTTTCTCCTCGCTCCACCCGCTGCCTCTTCCTTGGCTACTCCTCTGACCACAAGGGGTATCGGTGTCTGGACCTCGCCTCCCACCGCATCATCATCTCTCGTCACGTCGTCTTCGATGAGGATGTGTTTCCCCTTGCTGGCCCCTCCCCACCCCCCCGATCTCGACTCCCTCCTCGAGTCTGATCCGGTCTCCCCCTCCTCCCAGGCGCCACGCCTTGCGCCGTTACCCGCACCCCGTGCGGCCTTGACGCCGCGGCTCGCGCCTATTCCTGCGCCACGCGCGGCCCTGTCGACCACGCCTGCGCCACGCGCGGCCTCGTCGACCACCCCTGCGCCTCGCGCGGCCCCGTCGATCACGCCTGCGCCATGTGCGGCCCTGTCGACCACACCTGCGCCACGCGCGGCCCCGCCGACCCCTCCCACACCATGCGTGGCCCCGTCGACGCCCGCAGCTCGCTTTGCCGACCCCGCGCTCGTCTACCACCGCCGCCGCCACGTCACTACCTCGGCACCTGTTGACCCGGGCCCGTCAACAAGCCCGGTGCGCTTCGCCGACCCCGCCGTCGTCTATCACCGCCGCGAGTCGGCAAGGCCCGTGGCCCCCGACGTCCCGGCCGACCGCCCCGAGCCACCGGTGTACCACCCGGTCGCCATCCATCGCGACCCTGGGCACGTACACCCGATGGTGACCCGGCGCGCCGCCGGCGTTCTTCGACCTGTCGACCGGCTGATTTTGGCAGCTGATACGACTATCACTCCACCGGGCGCCTCCCCGGTCCCCTCCTCCGTTCGCACCGCTCTCGCCGACCCACACTGGCGACGCGCTATGGAGGAGTACGCTGCCCTCCTGGCCAACCACACCTGGGACCTAGTGCCGTGTCCACCAGGCACCAACGTGGTCACCAGCAAGTGGCTATTTCACCACTGTTCGCACCGTCCTCTCCCTCGCCCTCTCTCGGGACTGGGCGATCCATCAGCTCGACGTCAAGAATGCCTTCCTCCACGGCACTCTGACGGAGACTGTCTACTGCAGCCAGCCCACCGGCTTCGTCGATGAAGCCCGTCCGGATCTGGTCTGCCGACTGAACCGCTCCCTCTACGGCCTCAAGCAGACGTCGTGGGCCTGGTACAGTCGCTTCGCTTCCTACTTGGCCTCCATCGGCTTCGTCGAGGCCAAGTCGGACACGTCCCTCTTCATCTACCGCCGCGGCGACGACACCGCCTTCCTTCTGCTCTACGTCGACAACATTGTGCTCACGGCATCCACCACCGACCTCCTACAGCGCACGATCGTCGCCCTGCAGTGAGAGTTCGCGATGCAGGACCTGGGGCCCCTCCACCACTTCCTCGGCATCACCGCCGAGCGCCGGTCCCAGGGTCTCTTCCTCCATCAGCGCCAGTACGCCATCGACATACTGGAGCGGGCTGGCATGTCCGACTACAAGCCCTGCTCCACGCCTGTCGACACTCAGGCGAAGCTCTCAGAGGACGACGGGCCCCCGGTCGCCGATGCGACGTCCTACCGGAGCCTGACCGGCGCGCTCCAGTACCTCACCTTCTCCAGGCCTGACATCGCCTACGCTGTCCAGCAGGTGTGCCTGCATATGCACACCCCGCGGGAGCCTCATCTCACCGCTCCCAAGCGGATCATGCGCTACTTCCGCGGCTCCCTCGACTACGGCCTCCTACTCCGACCATCCCCGACGTCAGAACTCCGACCATCCCTGACGCCGACTGGGCTGGCTGTCCAGACACGCGCCGATCCACCTCCGGTTACGCTGTGTTCCTGGGCGCCAACCTCGTCTCCTGGGCCGCCAAGCGGCAGCCCGTCGTCTCTCGCTCCAGTGCTGAGGTTGAGTACTGCGCCGTGGCCAACGGCGTGGCAGAGGCCTCCTGGCTGCGACAGCTCCTCCACGAGCTCCAAAGTCCCCTCCAGTGCGCCACCCTCGTCTACTGCGACAACGTCAGCGCAGTCTACCTCTCCACCAATCTCGTGCAGCATCAGCGCATGAAGCACGTGGAGATCGACCTGCACTTCGTCCGCGAGCGAGTCGCCGCCGGTGACGTTCAGGTTCTCAGCGTCCCCACCACGCTGCAGTTCGCCGACATCTTCACCAAGGGGTTACCGTCGAGTGTATTTTTAGACTTTCGCTCCAGTCTCAACATCTGTACAGGATAGAGTTGTGACTGTGGGGGGTGTTAGAATACCCGTTTAGGGTTTGGGGTTTTCCCCGTGTAATTACTCTTTTACCCCTCTGTAATGGGCCAAGCCCAGTTACTCAAGGCTATTAATATAGCACCCAACCCTTGCTAGGGTTTCAGGGTTTCTTTCTACAGTTTGGCTTGTGCATAAACTTTTCTTAATAAAAAATATATGTGCCGAAAAGGACAAATGTAAAATATTACAGCTTTACACAAAAGAAAAAGAAAAAAAGGAACTGCAAGATTATATGGAAATATAAAAGCACCGGAGGTGTCATTTCTTGATTAGGATATAATTATATATGGCATCAATATTACCTCTAAGAACAATCCAGTAGAGAAACCTTGTTGCAGTGGATTCCCAAACGGACTGCCACCATTTATAGCATCACGAATTCTATCGTTGAAACTGTAAATATGATATGGTAGTGGTATGGGATATAGTCACATTGGCACATTGCATAGATTAATATTAATAGAAACTAAATACATAACAAAAAAACAAAAGGAGAGATTCCAAGACAAGTTATTTACTAGATAAATTGAACCGAGATGCTTTCTTTTTTGGATGTCGATACTTCACTTTTTCAGTCGTTTTATGATTGTTAAAATATACACCGGAATTTGTTTTGTTTCTCTAACAAGGCCAGCTTGTTTACAGGTAGCAAATAAGGGGGTGTTTGAATGCAGTACAGCTAATAGTTAGTCGCTAAAATTAGCTGAAAACATCCAATCACCTCAGCTAATAGTTCAACTATTAGATATTTTTTGTAAACTAGTTAATAGTTAGCTAGCCATTTGTTAGCTAGCTAATTCCACTTGTAATTTGTTAGCCAACTAATTATTAGCTCTAGTGCATTCAAACACCACCTAAAAAGTGACCATTGAACATCACGAGTTTGTTCCAATTAAACTTACCTACCAATCCCAGTGCCACTCATATTAAGCTGGGATCCATTTATCCCACGTTGATTTTGCGCAACTTCACCGAAGTCCCATCCTTCACCATACCTGTAACGATGTAAATGTCTTAACAGTTGAAAACATGGAAACTGTGTGCCAATACCATTAAAACTGATTGCTCTGAAACTCAGGAATCTCAGTCCTTACAAGTATATCTTTGAACCATCTACTCCATGTTCATCAATTGTAAGGCTTTGAAGAGCCGATTTTGCTCTAATCTGTGTTCAACAAGCATGATTGTTCTCAAGTACCGAGTACAGCACACTAAATTAGGGAAAAGGGAAATTCTACTGCCCACGACATTATGTGCAACAATCCAATCACAATGTTACATGTCACAAAAAAGCTAGTACATTTGGTTTATTCAATAGCGCATGGGGGTAGTTAGGCCAAAAGAGGCGCAAAGTAGGCACTCGGGACGAAAGGAGGTGCCAAGGGCCGTAGCAGCGTCCAGGACGCCTAGGGCACGCCGACAGCATAGGAGCCGACAGCAGCGAGGCCCGGACCAGACAGCCCCAGACCAGCCACGCCCAAGCTGGCGGGGGCCAAGCCGTGGTCGTGGCCAGCGGCGCCTAGGCCACTGGTGGCTGGGCCAGGCTGGGCGGCCCCGCCAACGACAGGGGGAGGAGTGGGGCGGCGGCGATGGCAAGAGCCCAGGCGACAGCGCCCGCAATAGGGGCAGCGCTGGTGGCAGGAGGGCCAGCGAGGACGGTTGGGGAGGCGACGATGACGCGCCTGCAACGTGAGAGGGGTGAGAAGCAGGAGGGAGAGGGAAACCGTTCATGACCCCGGGCGCGAGACTTAGGATTCGCTCAAATGCCATTATGGGAACACGCTTCGCTAAGAGACCACTATCAATCGTATGCTTATAGACAAAATGTCATTTAGGGAGTTATTTGAATGATAAACGTCTTTTACTATGCTGTCAACAATTGATCGGACACTTTTGCCCCTAGAACCAAAAGCGCCATTCTCTTCTCTCCTTTTCTTATCCTGTCTCCCTGAGCTCGCTCATATCCCCTCAACCAACAGAAAGCTCGTCTCCCCTGAGCTCGTATCCCTCGGCGGAGATCTTCCCTTGGCGGGCCAAAACCGACGGCGGGCTCCATCGGCTTTGTTCGGCTCCCCACGGCGAGCTCCACCACGGCGGCCGGTTCCCCTCGGCGAGCTACACCAACTTCCCCTTGGCTACCCTCGGCACCGGCTTCCCCTCGTCTACACTGGCTTCCACCACGGCGGTCAGTTCCCCTCGGCTACCCTCGGCGAGCTCCAGGTATGCACATGGGCTTTAGGGTTTAGGCTTTAGGCTTTAGACTTTATGGTTTGTTCTGATTTGAGTTAGCAGCGGAGATCTCCCAACAACGACATATTATTGGTTACCAACAGTTGGACTACAAATTTCTCTTGCACTTGGATTACTTGAACAAATCACATTATTGGTCACCAACAGTTGGCTAGATGGATTACAACTGGAATGATTCTATGTACGGGTATGATTCTACATTTAATAACTTTTATAGAAATCGAATGAAGTAGTATGATTGTATTTTTTATTTTTTATTTTCAGCTTTGATGATGAGCTTCCGCCTAGCTTAGCATTGGTAGTACATCCTAGTGCTCACCCAAAGGTTGGTATTGACTGGGACGCACTTCAAATTGTTGAGAGCCAAGATGAGGAAGGTAGGATAGAAATTGTTGACGATGACAGAATGTATGAGTTGATCGGGTTGAGAGCTGAGGATGAAGCTGCTGAGAAGGCGGGTGAAGCTTTCAAGATGCAAGAGGGTGATGTCAATAGAAGTTATAGTGAGAATGAAATTATTGATGCAGCCATCCCTGTTGATGATGAAATTCCAGATGAGAGGGTGATGTTGCATGATCCAGACAAGCCTTGTATGGATATTGGAACAGTGTAACCCAGCATGCGTGACTTCAGGCTAGCTGTGAGACAGTTTGCGATCAATGAAGAGTTTGAGCTAGAAATATATAAAACTGATCCAAGTCGATTTATTGGTAATTGCAAAGGAGAAGGTTGCCCTTGGCATATTGTGGGACGTAGGCAACAATCTGGGAATAGTGTTATGGTATAGACTTGTTGTTACTAATCTATGTTGTGCCCTTGCCATCTACGTTGTTACTAACTGAGGTTTATTATTGCAGGTGACTGTCTTAATTGAGGAACACACTTGTACTTCCAGTACTAGAAGGAAAACCACGACCCCTACTAGCGCTTGGGTAGCATCAAAGGTTATCCATCTCCTCAAGGAGTCTAACATGGGTCCGAAGGAGCTGCGGAAAAGGTTGGAAGAAAAATATAAATGTGAAATTCATTATGACACGGTTTGGAAGGGGAGGCAATTGGCGATAAAAGAGTTACATGGCAGTTGGGAAGAGAGTTTTCAAATGCTTTTCAATTGGAGGGCAGAGGTGTTGAGTCGTTCTCCGGGGAGTGTCATTGAGATTGGCATTAAGGACGTAGATGGCAAGATTTATTTCCACATATTTTTTTGTGCATTAGCCCCTTGCATTCAAGGATTTTTAGAAGGTTGCAGACCATACCTCAGCATAGACTCAACTGCCCTCAACGGTAGATGGAATGGACATATGGCTGCAGCCACGTCTATCGATGGTCATAACTGGATGTATCCACTTGCATTTGGATTCATAGGTGGTGAAACTGATGATAATTGGGTATGGTTCATGAGCCAACTGAAAAAGGCAATAGGAGATCTTCCATTGCTTGTTGTATGTACATATGCATGCAAAGGGTTAGAAAATGCAGTAAAACTTGTTTTCCCTTAGGCTGACCAAAGAGAATGCTTTAGGCATCTCATGCAGAATTTTGTTAAGAGGTTTGGAGGTGACATATTCTCTAAGATGTACCCTACAGCTAGGGCATATAGGCCAGAAGTTTCCCAATACTTTTACAATCAAGTTGTGGAAGCTTCCCTAGATGTAAAGAAATGGCTAGATACTTACCACATGCTCAAATGGAGGAGGAGTCAGTTTAACCCTGCCATCAAGTGTGATTATGTCACCAACAATCTAGCTGAAGTCTTCAACAACTGGATTAAAGATTGGAAGGACCTTCCTGTTGTTGAGCTTGCAGACAAGTGTAGGGAGATGATAATGGTGTTGTGGGAGAAAAGGAGAAGAATTGGAGAAAAACTTAATGGGAAGCTCTTACCTGCTGTTTTACAACAATTGAAGGCAAGGACTAGAGGCCTAGGGCATCTATCAGTAACAAAGGCTGGTTTTTTCTCTGCACAGGTTGAGGACAGCACAAACACTCACAATAGACATGCAGTGGAGTCATATTTGCATGAGTGTACATGCCTAGAGTGGCAGCACACCGGCAAACCTTGTCCACATGCATCGACTTTTATTACAGCACAGGAGAGTGTGGATGTGGAATTGAAAGATTTTGTGCATGAGTTCTACTCAGTACAAAGGTTCAAAAATGCATACAAGAGAATAATTGAACCACTACCTGATAGGTCTCAATGGCCAACAGTGGATCTGCCCTATGTGGTTGCTGCACCACTTGACAAGAGAGGTAAAGGAAGGTATAAGAAACTAAGAATTAAGAGTTGTTTGGAAGGTGGGAATAGCAAAGGGAAAAAAGTAGCTACAGGGAAAGGCAAGGAAGTTGACAAGAATGCAGTACTAGAACCTGACATGGAGGGTTCAAACCAATCTGAGAAGGGGAAAAGGAAGATGATTAGAGGCAAAAGAAAGTGCAAAAGATGTGGAATTAGGTCAGAGTGAAACTAGCTACAAGTGCCCATTAAACGGAACAAAGAAAAGGTAAGTGATGAAATGTCTAATTTGAACATGTGCACTGTTATATTTGTATCTAACTGTGTTGTCCAACTTGTAGGAAGAGAAAGCCTCACATGAATAGAACAAAGTATGGGGATAATGCCAAAATCCCCAAAAGTCGACTTCAAGAAAGTGTCCAAGGTCAAGGTGCTGTCCAAGGTGAAGCTACTGTCGAACTTGAAATTGTTCAAGATCATGGTGCTATCCAAAGTGAAGCTGATGTCCAACTTGAAGCTATCCAACTCGAAGTTTCTCTTCCGGTTACACCAACAAGGGAGTCTATTTTATAGGACAGCCCAATCAGAGTCACTAGGAGGTAATTACGATTATGTTGCACCAAGTCGCAGCTAGTTGTGTCATTAAATTATACTGTTCTTCCATTTTTCAGCAAGCTTGCTATGTTGCTGGGAGATGGACAGTCACCTCCCAAGAATACAACTCCTAAGAAGATGCTAGTTGAAAGTCGCCTAGAGGGGGGGTGAATAGGGCGAAACTGAAATTCTCAAAAATAATCACAACTACAAGCCGGGTTAGCGTTAGAAATATAATTGAGTCCGCGAGAGAGGGCGCAAAACAAATCGCAAGTGAATAATGAAGTGAGACACGCGGATTTGTTTTACCGAGGTTCGGTTCTCTCAAACCTACTCCCCGTTGAGGAGGCCACAAAGGCCGGGTCTCTTTCAACCCTTACCCTCTCTCAAACGGTCCCTCGGACCGAGTGAGCTTCTCTTTCTCAAATCACTTGGGAATCAAACTTCCCGCAAGGACCACAACACGATTGGTGTCTCTTGCCTCAATTACAAGTGAGTGTTTGATCAGAAGAAGGAATGCCAAAGAAAAAGAAGCGATCCAAGCGCAAGAGCTCAAATGAACACTACAAATCACTCTCTCTAGTCACTAAGGCTTTGTGTGGAGTTGGGAGAGGATTTGATCTCTTTTGGTGTGCTTTGCAATGAATGCTAGCTCTTGTATAGTGGTTGGAAGCTGGAAAACTTGGATGCAATGAATGGTGGGTGGTTGGGGTATTTATAGCCCCAACCACGAAACTAGCCGTTTGGTGAGGCTGTCTGTTCGATGGCGCACCGGACAGTCCGGTGCACACCGGACATGTCCGGTGTGACAGCCACGTCAATAATGCCGTTGGGTTCCGACCGTTTGAGCTCTGACTTCTGGGCCCGCCTTGATGTCCGGTGGCGCACCGAACATGCACTGTAGATTGTCCGGTGCGCCAGCATGGGCGTGCCTGACCTCTGCGCGCGCAGCGCGCGCATTTAATGCGTCGCAGGTAGCCGTTGACGCCGAAATAGCCGTTGCCCTGCTGTTACACCGGACAGTCCGGTGAATTATAGCGGAGCAACTGACGTGAAATCCCGAGGCTGGCGAGTTCCGGAGGCCGCTCTTCCTTGGAGCACCGGACACTGTCCGGTGTACACCGGACAGTCCGGTGAATTTTAGCGGAGACGCCTCTGCAATTCCCGAAGGTGGCGAGTTTGAGTTGCGAGTCCCCTGGTGCACCGGACATGTCCGGTGGCACACCGGACAGTCCGGTGCGCCAGACCAGAGGTGCCTTCGGTTAACCCTTGCTCTTTTTGTCGAACCCAATACTTGGTCTTTTTACTGGCTAAGTGTGAACATTTGGCACCTGTATAACTTATACACTAGAGCAAACTAGTTAGTACAAATATTTGTGTTGGGCAATTCAACCACCAAAATTAATTAGGGACTAGGTGTAACCCTAATTCCCTTTCAATCTCCCCCTTTTTGGTGATTGATGCCAACACAAACCAAAGCAAATATAAAAGTGCATAATTGAACTAGTTTGCATAATGTAAGTGCAAAGGTTGCTTGGAATTGAGCCAATATAAATACTTACATGATGTGCATGGATTGTTCCTTTGTTTTTTTTTAACATATTGGACCACATTTGCACCACATGTTTTGTTTTTGCAAATTCTTTTCAAAGTCCTTTTGCAAGATAGTCAAAGGTGAATGAGTAAGATTTTTGCAAAGCATTTTCAATTTTTGAAATTTTCTTCCTTTGTTCCAAATGCTTTTCCTTTGACTTAACAAAACTCCCCCTCATATAAATTCTCCTCTTAGTGTTTAAGAGGGTTTTAAGATATCAAGTTTTGAAAAATACTACTTGCTCCCCCTTTAGAACACAAAGAGATACCAATTTGAAATTTTCCAATTGAAAACCATTAATTTTAAAATTAGGGTGATGGTGCGGTCCTTTTGCTTTGGGCTCATACTTTCTCCCCCTTTGGCATGAATCGCCAAAAACGGAATCATTAGAGCCCTTAGAAGTACTATCTCCCCCTTTGGTCATAAATAAATGAGTGAAGATTATACCAAAGACGGAGAGTGAAGCGGAGCGACGGCGAAGAATGAGTAGTAGAGTGGAGTGGAAGCTTTTGTCTTCGCCGAAGACTCCAATTCACTTTCAATATACCTATGACTTGGTTGGAAATACACTTGAAAACACATTGGTATCGGAGCCCGATGCTTCATTAGAGCCTAACCGCTCGAAGTGATGTCGGGAGATCACACCAAGAGGGAGATGGAGACTGGCGACAAGCCCACTACAAGCCAAGGGAGCACTTCATCGGAAGAGTCCCGCACCAAGAGGAAGGAGAAGAAGGACTCCTCCAAACGGAAGGAGAAAAGATCTTCTTCCTCACACCACAAAGAGAAGAAGGAAAAATCTTCTTCCCACAAGTCGCATCGGAAAGGCGACAAGCACAAGAGGATGAGGAAGGTGGTCTACTACGAGACGGACACTTCATCAACATCAACTTCCGACTCCGATGCGCCGTCCGTAACTTCTAAGCGCCAAGAGCGCAAGAAGTTTAGTAAGATCCCCTTACACTATCCTCGTACACCTAGACATACTCCATTACTTTCCGTTCCATTAGGCAAACCGCCAACTTTTGATGGCGAAGATTATGCTAGGTGGAGTGATTTAATGAAATTTCATCTAACCTCGCTCCACAAAAGTATATGGAATGTTGTTGAGTTTGGAGCACAGGTACCATCCATAGGGGATGAGGATTATGATACGGACGAAGTGGCCCAAATCGAGCATTTCAACTCCCAAGCTACAACCATACTCCTCGCCTCTCTAAGCAAGGAGGAATACAACAAGGTACAAGGGTTGAAGAATGCAAAGGAGATTTGGGACCTACTCAAGACCGCGCACGAGGGTGATGAACTCACCAAGATCACCAAGCGGGAAACGATCGAGGGGGAGCTCGGTCGCTTCCGTTTTCGCCAAGGGGAGGAGCCACAAGATATGTACAACCGGCTCAAAACCTTGGTGAACCAAGTGCGCAACCTCGAGAGTAAGAAGTGGGACGACCACGAGGTGGTTAAGGTTATTCTAAGATCTCTTATTTTCCTTAACCCCACTCAAGTTCAATTAATTCGTGGTAATCCTAGATACACACTAATGACTCCCGAGGAAGTAATCGGGAATTTTGTGAGCTTTGAATGCATGATTAAAGGATCAAAGAAGATCAACGAGCTTGACGAACCCTCCACGTCCGAAGCACAACCGGTGGCTTTTAAGGCGACGGAGGAGAAGAAGGAGGAGTCTACACCAAGTAGACAACCAATTGACGCCTCAAAGCTCGACAATGAGGAGATGACTTTAATTATCAAAAGCTTTCGCCAAATCCTCAAGCAACGGAGGGGGAAGGACTACAAACCCTGCTCCAAGAAAGTGTGCTACAAATGTGGTAAGCCCGGTCATTTCATTGCAAAATGTCCTATATCTAGTGACAGTGACAGGGGCGACGACAAGAAGAGAAAGAGGAGAGAAAAGAAGAAGTACTACAAGAAGAAGGGCGGCGATGCCCATGTTTGCCGGGAGTGGGACTCCAACGAGAGCTCCACCGAGTCCTCTTCCGACGAGGACGCCGCCAACATCGCCGTCACTAAGGGACTCCTCTTCCCCAACGACGGCCACAAGTGCCTCATGGCAAAGGACGGCAAAAGGAAGAAGGTTAAAACTAAATCCTCCACTAAATACGAATCCTCTGATACCAATTGAAAGTCGCCTAGAGGGGGGGTGAATAGGGCAAAACTGAAATTCTCAAAAATAATCACAACTACAAGCCGGGTTAGCGTTAGAAATATAATTGAGTCCGCGAGAGAGGGCGCAAAACAAATCGCAAGTGAATAATGAAGTGAGACACGCGGATTTGTTTTACCGAGGTTCGGTTCTCTCAAACCTACTCCCCGTTGAGGAGGCCACAAAGGCCGGGTCTCTTTTAACCCTTACCCTCTCTCAAACGGTCCCTCGGACCGAGTGAGCTTCTCTTTCTCAAATCACTTGGGAATCAAACTTCCCGCAAGGACCACCACACGATTGGTGTCTCTTGCCTCAATTACAAGTGAGTGTTTGATCACAAGAAGGAATGCCAAAGAAAAAGAAGTGATCCAAGCGCAAGAGCTCAAATGAACACTACAAATCACTCTCTCTAGTCACTAAGGCTTTGTGTGGAGTTGGGAGAGGATTTGATCTCTTTTGGTGTGCTTTGCAATGAATACTAGCTCTTGTATAGTGGTTGGAAGCTGGAAAACTTGGATGCAATGAATGGTGAGTGGTTGGGGTATTTATAGCCCCAACCACCAAACTAGCCGTTTGGTGAGGCTGTCTGTTCGATGGCGCACCGGACAGTCCGGTACACACCGGACATGTCCGGTGTAACAGCCACGTCACCAATGCCGTTGGGTTCCGACCGTTGGAGCTCTGACTTCTGGGCCCGCCTTGATGTCCGGTGGCGCACCGGACATGCACTGTAGATTGTCCGGTGCGCCAGCATGGGCGTGCCTGACCTCTGCGCACGCAGCGCGCGCATTTAATGCGTCGCAGGTAGCCGTTGGCGTCGAAATAGCCGTTGCCCTGCTGTTACACCGGACAGTCCGGTGAATTATAGCGGAGCAACTGACGTGAAATCCCGAGGCTGGCGAGTTCCGGAGGCCGCTCTTCCTTGGAGCACCGGACACTGTCCGGTGTACACCGGACAGTCCGGTGAATTTTAGCGGAGACGCCTCTGCAATTCCCGAAGGTGGCGAGTTTGAGTTGCGAGTCCCCTGGTGCACCGGACATGTCCGGTGGCACACCGGACAGTCCGGTGCGCCAGACTAGAGGTGCCTTCGGTTAACCCTTGCTCTTTTTGTCGAACCCAATACTTGGTCTTTTTATTGGCTAAGTGTGAACCTTTGGCACCTGTATAACTTATACACTAGAGCAAACTAGTTAGTCCAAATATTTGTGTTGGGCAATTCAACCACCAAAATTAATTAGGGACTAGGTGTAACCCTAATTCCCTTTCACTAGTGAAGAAGCTCACACCAAGGAAGCTAAAGAGAGTCTAATAAGCTGTTGTTTTTATGTGGTATCCAATGTTTTAGTTCTCCTAATAAGTTGTTGCTGGGAGATGGACCAGTCAAGGATTTTTAGTCGTTCTCTTTGTTGTGCTAGTTACTTTGGACTGAAACAAATGTGCTGTTATGCTCAAGAATTCCAATTTTCTCTCTCGTGTGAGATCTGTTCATTACCTGTTGCTCCACGAACTTTTCTGTTGCTCAAGAATTTCAGTGTGTGATGCTTTGCAATGGCTGTTGGCACTGAACCCAGGTAAAAGTGTACTGTGCAGTTTCAGTGCGTTCCTCTGTTCATGCCGGATGTCACGCTCTCTGCCCTAAACCCAGGTAAAACTGCACTAAAACTGCGCTTTTGGTTCTAGGGGCAAAAGTGTCTGATCAACTGCTGACAGCATAGTAAAAGACGATGATCTTTCAAATAACCCCCTAAATGGCATTTTGTCTGTAAGCATACGATTGATAGTGGTTTCTTAGCGTGTTCCCATAATGGCATTTGAGCGAATCCTAAGTTTCATAATGGCAGAATTCCAATTTTCTCCCCCTGGCGCTGGCGGTATTGGTTGTTGTGGTCGGGCAGCAGGTGGCCAAGGGAGGCGGTGGCTAGGGGAGGGGGAGCGGAGGAGAGAAAGGGGCATAGCCAGATACTATGTTGAATGGTGTAAAAACACTAGCCCTAGAGTGCGCTGAGTACTTCATGTATATATCAGGTACATGGGCTAGGCTCTAGGCCCATTACATTTAGACATAGAAAAGATAGTCTAACAATATGGAACCAGAGGGAGTGTAGTTTCAGTGCCACTACAGAACAACTTCCACCCGCAGCTATTACTCAGTGAGATTTGACAAGATTAATGCAAATACTTGTACTAGATCATGGGATAAAACCAAAAGAATTATTTCGGTTTAACCACCAAATCATCATGATACTTAATTCAGTCTGAAGATGAGCTTACTTACCATTGTCTTTTTCATGATATGTCCCATTAGATCAAATCTGAACCCGTCAACCTAAGGCAACAACTATACGATCATAAATATAGATAATAATGAATAATAGGTCAGTGTTAAAAGACATGCTACCACTAACACAATTTTTTCGGCCACAAAAGAAAGTAGAGAAGCAGCATATTGCCATTAATGTATTATCATGTGATTCTATGCACGTTCTTCTACTTATTTTCCTGTGATTCTACATATATATGATGTTTTACCATTATTACGACTCACTTTGTAATTTACTGCCCAATTCAGAAGGTCATCCACGATTAATCTATCAACCATGAAATGCTCATTTGCTGTATTGTTCACAGCCGCGCTGTTCTCGGTCTGACCATTCGAGTCCCTTCTGAGGTAGTAGCCAGGTACAATCTGTAAATATCATCAATAAACAACAATGATAAGGATACATGAAGGTCAAAAGCCTTAGCAGATATGACTTTTTTGTCAAAAAATGGATAAGGAACTTTGAGATAACTGACAAATGTATATGTTAGAACCATAAAACATATTTCTGGGCCAATGAACAAAGCAATCAAGGGGCAAGCATTTCAAATATATCTCATTTCTTTGTCTAATACTATAGTTCACCTATTTTAAAAACCCTTCTTTCTACTAGTACACAACATAGCATCCAAGGGAAGCTGTTAGCAATATATTTTATAATTTATAAGTCAGTGTAACAGTTTATTCTCTTCGCAGAAAGGACATTTTGTTTGTTTGAGGGAAAGAAAGGACACTTTGTACTGTTCAGTAAACCAAATTTATTTTCAAAATCCCATGCTCGAAAGAAAATTTCACTAATTTATGTAATGTAAATGTAATGGTTTTTTATCTTAACTACATTGTAAAACAAAGTTACTATAGAACTAGTTAAGAGAAGAAACTTCAATTGGACATCGTGCGTAGGTTTGAGGCACAGCCTGATGTCGGCTTGGCCCATTTTTATTCGTGTCGTGTCTTGAGCTCTTATTTTCGGATCGTATCTGGGCGGCTTCAAATGGCCCGGGCCAAACTTTCATGTCTAATCCCAAGACAAATGTTGGAACTTGCTCTCCTGGGCAAATTGATCCAACGGGGGAGCAAAAACAGTGTAAACAAGGTTTCGACTCGAGATGGCAATAGCTCTGTTAATCTAGCCTCTCAAGGGCACTGTACGGGGGTATTTATAGGTGCCTGAGTGCCCAGCATCTTGAGTTAAGGACGCATGTGCCCTCAGGCGCCTAGGTTATTCCCGGAATATTCCCATAAAGTAGGGTTACAGACTGTAATTACAGGGAAACCTTTACAAATTAGGCCCGTAATGCGCGGCAGCCACGCAGGGCCTGTTACAATGGGCCGGATCACAAGTGGGCCTCCCCCATGGGCGAGACCGCGAGATGGGACGACCTCGTCATAGGCCTTCGTCCTGTGATGCGTGGGACGAAGGGTGAAGTCTGTCAGTCGTCTTGTCTCCATTGGTGCAGCGAGGCTGGCGAAGGCATCGAGCGAAGGGTGGCGTCTTCGCCTTCGCCCCAACATTTGCCCTCCGAGGGACCAGTTCGACTAAGTCATCTGGTGCCGAAGGCGTCGCTAGATGGTGGAGACGCTGCCCTCGCTCGAAATGGTTCCGCGGTGGTTTTTGACATGACCGTTGATTGACGCTGCACTGTTGGATTGCGGGCTTCCCGAAGCGTCGCGCCCTGTGTATATAAAGGGGGCGGGGGCGGCGCGGATTGAAATTTACCTTTCTGCGCGCCGCGAAAACCCTAGCCTCCTTTTCAAATTGCTCGCTTGCTCGTCCGCCCTCCTTGCTCCTGTTCGTCGGAGAACTGGCCCGCGTGAAGCAGACCGCACGCCGCCGTCGACGGTATGTAGCCATGCCGTCTTCCTCCTCATCTGCTGCGACCACGCCGACGGCTGAGGCGTCTTCCGAAGATCTCTCGGGCACTGTGGCGGCGGCGGAATTACGACCGGGTGACACAGTGGAATTCGGTGTTTCGCGGATTTCGTTGGCCCGCGTGCAAGATATGCAACGGTTGGGGTATTTTGGCGGCGGGGTTGGTCAGGTCCCGGGGGCAGAGGAGGTCCCGAGCCCGAGGGCGAATTGGTTGTTTTTGAGGCATTTTTCATCGCCGGCCTTCGCCTGCCTGCACATCATTTTGTGTCGGAGGTTCTGCAGAAGTTCGAAGTCCAGGTTCATCAGCTGACACCGAACGCCGTGGTGGCGTTGGCGAAGTATGTCTGGGCAACGACGTCGTATGGCGGTCAGCCTTCGGTGGAGGTCTTCGCCAAGCAATACTGTCTGCACTGGCAGAAGAGAAAAATTGGACATAAGATTGCACAATTCGGATCGTGCACTTTCACGCCGAAGTCCGGGAAGACTTCGATGGAAGTTGTGGAGTTGGTCCCCTGTGCCCGAAATAAGTGGGGCAACTAGTGGGACTACTGGTTTTATGTTTCGGAGGCTGAAGTTGAAGATCACCCAGGGCTCCCTGCCGCCATTATGTGTTCTCATTATTATGTGGCGTACCCGCCGTTTGAAGTGGCGGGGGATGATGAAAATGAGAGGGCCCTTCGGATTGCTGCCCGCACAAGTAGTGGGCGCGATCTAGTTGAGGAATTCATAGGGTATGGGGTGTGGCCCTTGGCGCATGGATGGGCGCTGGGCGAAGTATGCCCTCGCAAGATGCCCTCCCTGGGTGGACGGAAGGTGCGAAGTCCGCTTTTTGCTTTGGATGTGCGAGGGCGGGATCCTGCCGCGGTTGTGCGTGAGGCGGAGGATGGGGCGGTGAGAATTGTTGGGCGCTATGTGCCGAAGACGGAGGCCCAGCGGAGTTGGGATATACGTGGATCCAACGACCGCCTGAATAGAGTCTTCGAGTTGAATTGTTTGCCGTATGGCGGTTATCTCGGGGAGGACGTCGCCGACCGCCGCGGGAAAAAACCGGCCGCCGTGACTGAGGACGACCCCGCGCCGGAGGCCGCCCCAGCCACGAAAAAGAGGAAGCTAGGTACTGCTGTGGGAGAACTGGGGGTCTCTGATAGCTTTGCTATGGAGTTGATGGGGACATGCGCGGCCCCTAGGGGAAGGATGTCTTCGCCCGAGCTCCAGGTTACCGGGGGTCGATGGCCCAAGAACGTTCCTATCCCCCGCGCGGCTGGCGAAGACTTCTTTACGTCTCGCATGGTTCGTGACTTGAGAGTGTTTCCTTATGGACGGAATATTGCTGCTGTTGTGTCGGCAGTGATGAACAAGGATCTCCAAGATGCTGCGCAGAAGCGCCGGGCAGTCATCAGGCTCCCCGAAGCTAGGCCGAAGAGGGCGCGGGGGACTGCGAAGGCTACCGTCCCCGGCGGTAGCCAGCCGACGCTGGCGGCGAGGATGGCCGCCCCTGGGTCCAGCAAGGTGCTGAAGAGCGCGAAGGCGGTCGGCGCCGGCGGAACCAAGTCTGCCCCGGACGGAGCTGCGAAGGTCCGCGAACCGCCTTCGCCGGGGGAACGCGTTGCCGACTTCGGCACAAATATTAGCGTGGACGACTATCTCGTTGGTAAGTAAGTTTTTTTTTTTTGACCGGTGATACGTTGCAGGGTCAGGCGAGGGGCAACCTGTTGTCGTCCCGCCTGCGGTGGCAACCACGGCGTCTACCGCGGTGCTTGGGGTGAAGGGTGGCGCTTTCAGCGTTGGCGGCGAGATTGCGGCGGCCACTGCCGTCAAGGACGAAGCAGGCATCGTGTCCCGCCGGCTGAGGGAGGCATCGCAGCAGTTGTTGCAGCAGCTAAGTCAAGTAAGTTGAGCTGGACTTCAGTGTCTGCCGATTTCATGGGGATTGTAGACTCATGTGCGTCTGTTAGGCGGCCGACTTCGCCGACCGCGTGGCATCGGGTGCCCTTACTGCGGATGTGTCTACCGAGGTCGAGAGACTTTGGGGGCAGCACGCGGACGCCGTCCGGGAAAAGTCGGCTGCGGAGAGCAAGATCCGCAGGCTGGCGGATAAGGTGGCCGCCCAGGAGGGCAAGAGGACGGACCTCCAGCGCCAGCTGGTGGAGGAAAGGAGGGAGGCCAACCAGGCCATCGCCGAGGCGCAGACTGCGCAGGCGGAGGCCAAATTGGCGCGGGCGGAGGGGAGTCTTGCCAGCCAACGCGCCGAGGAATGGTAGGTGCGTTTCAACGCTCTGCATGGCCGCATGGAGAGGGCCGAGGCCTCTGCGCGCTCGGAAGTTGAGCGGACGCGTAAACAGCTCGTGGACTCATACCGCGATCTGGGTGAGCGGACTGCTGACTTCGAGGTGCCCGACCGAGAGGCGAGCCTTCGCTTCCTCGAGTGGCTGCAAGAGGAATTACTGGCGCTTCCGACCATCGTCGAAGGCTTCATGTCCTTTGCCTCCCTCGTCACCTGCGAGGGGGCCGTGAATGCGCTGTCCCGCGAGGGGTGCAGTCACTATGAGGCCTTCGACCGATCCGATGAAGACTTTGGGCGCGAGATTTTTCAAGTCGAAGACCGTGTGGTGAAGGATTCCGCGGGGGCCCTCTTCGATCGGATGTGGGGCCCCCACGGTCGGGAGGCGGTTAGGGAGCGGGCTGACCGGGCGAGGGGACAGGTAAAGTTTGTCTTTTGTTTCGTGTTGTTGACTATGGGTACGCGTGGGTTTGTTGAATCAGTGTGCTGTTGCTGTAGATGGCGCGTGCCGAAGATGTGGAGGACTTCGGACATCTGAACAGCGCGCAGCCCGAAGCAGAGGTCAACCCGGTGGTGTCCGAGGCTGAGGTCGACCCGGCACCGCCCCCGGAGACCGGTGAAGGCTCCCCTGCTGCCCCTGCGCCGATGGCGGAGGATCCTCCGAAGGCGGCGACGGAGGTAGCAGCAGAGGATCCCATGGCGGCGGCTGGGTCTTCGCAGGTGGCTTAGCGGGTGTGGGGTAGTTAATGAATTTTGTCTGTGTGACTGAACCTTGGTTGTTGCGCAGGTTCAGGATTTTGGGCCTGCGCACGCAACCGCTACTGCTAATTTTGTGGCGGCTTCGACCGTGGTCACTGGAAATGAATCGGATGAGTCTACGTTTAAGTTTTCTGAGTTTGATGACTCTGGGAGTTCGGTTGTGTGGACGGAAGGGTCTTCGGATGATGACTTGGATTACTTTGCGGCCTTGGATGTGGCTGCAACAGAGGCTTCTCCGCGTGTTACGGGTGCTGAAGTTTTGCCTGGTCCGAGTGCTGGGCATAGGCGGCGAAGGGCGGTGGCGAAGCGTAGAGTGAGTGAGGTGGATGGAGGTCGGCTTCGTGTGGGCGGGGCTGGTAAGCGGGAATTGTTGTCCTCGCCGGTTGGGGCGAGTATAGGCGAGGGGGAGTTGCGAAGTCTTTTTGAAGGTGAGGAGCTGAGGATAATGCTATTTAACTATAGGGAGATGGGAATCATTCCGAAGGTTGAACCAATGTAAGGTGATGCGATGCCCTCGCTGTACGTGTGTAACTATGGTTTGTATGATGAGGCTGTGTGCCTTCGCGCATCCGGCTATGTTAATAGGGGCGTTGCGCACTTGGTCTAGCACGTTTATTATGTCGGTCCGGCTGCGCCTGTAGTCGGTCTTAGCGTGGACAGTTTCTCGATGTAGACTTTTGCACTGATGTAATGCGCCTTTGATTTTACGCACTCGTTGTGCTAGTCCGGCTGCACCCTTAGGCGACTTTTGCATGGATGGCCTTTTGAAGAAGACTTCGATTTTGCGCACTCGTTGTGCTAGTCCGGCTGCACCCTTAGGCGACTTTTGCACGGATAGTCTTTTGAAGAAGACTTCGATTGTACGCACTTGTTGTGCTAGTCCGGTTGCACCCTTAGGCGACTTTTGCGCAGATAGTCTTTTGATGAAGACTTCGATTGTACGCACTTGTTGTGCTAGTCCGGCTGCGCCTTTAGGCGACTTTTGCGCGGATAGTCTTTTGATGAAGACTTCGATTGTACGCACTTGTTGTGCTAGTCCGGCTGCACCCTTAGGCGACTTTTGCACGGATAGTCTTTTGAAGAAGACTTCGATTGTACGCACTTGTTGTGCTAGTCCGGCTGCACCCTTAGGCGACTTTTGCGCGGATTGTCGCACGCGAGGGTAGCCAGCGCTGCCCCTCGCGGTGACTTTTGTATTGGTCGAATGCCGAAGACCGCTGATGCGGTCTTTTTCGACGTGATTTTTGCGGGGGATTTTTCGCGTGTATATTACACTGGCGCCGCCTCGTTAAAAACCTCACCCCCCGGGAGGAAAAGAGTGTGGGCCGGAATAAGATTGTTTTGCGAATTACAAGGGCGGGCTGGCCCTGAGGAGTCAAACAAAAAATTTGCGGAGATTATCAATGTTCCAAGAATGCTCTAAGTCTTCGTCGGATGGCGTTGTGAGCCTGTACGCACTAGGGGACGCCTTCGTCTTGACGATGAAAGGGCCCTCCCACTTGGGCTCCAACTTGCCCCGGGACTCTGTCCGTGCTGTCCAGACGAGTACGAGGTCTCCTTCGCTGAATTCCCTCGGGATGACTGTGTGGTCGCGCCATGCTTTTGTTTGAGCTTGGTATTTGTTTAGAGCCTGTAGGGCGAAGACGCGGTCTCCGTCGATGAGGTCCTTCGAAGTAGGTTCGTCCACGTCGGGGACGGCTGACGGGACTGTCCGTGGTGACCCATGTTTTATTTCTTGCGGGGTCATGGCCTCCGATCCGTATAGAAGGCGGAAAGGGGTGAACCCAGTCGCCCTGCACTCAGTCGTGTTCAGTGCCCAGACCGCTTCAGGTAACAGGTCGGCCCACTTGCCCTTTTTGTCGTCGAGGAGCATCTTCTTTACGGCTGTGAAAATTTTGCCATTTGCGCGTTCCACAACTCCATTGGATTGTGGGTGGTACACTGAGACGAAGGCAAGCTTGGTGCCAATGGAGAAGCAGAAATCCTTGAAGTCTTGGCTGTCAAATTGCTTGCCATTGTCAACTGTGAGTTCGGACGTGACTCCGAAGCGGCAAACGATGTTTTGCCAGAAGAATTTCTGGGCAGTCTTCGATGTTATTGTGGATACAGCCCTCGCCTCGATCCATTTGGTAAAATACTCGACGGCGACGAAGGTGAACTTGAGGTTCCCCTTGTTACTGACCTGATTAGCCGAGATAATCACCCCCACGGGTACTGTAGCATATATATAGGCATATAGGCCTTATGGGCCTTATGGGCCTTAACACCCCCTGTCAAACTCAAGGCGGAAGTGGAGGATTTGAAGCATTGAGTTTGATTAGATGAAACTGATGTTGTGCCCTAGTTTGTGCTTTTGTGAAGAAATCCGCAAGCTGTAATTCTGAGGGCACATATTGAAGATCAATGGTCTTCTGATGACAATGAGATCTAGTGAATGAGACATCAACACCAATGTGTTTTGTGAGTTCACGCTTCACTGGATCATGACAAATTTGTATAGCTCCAGTGTTGTCACAGCGAAGAAGTGTAGGCGAGTCACAAGAAACGCCTAGATCAGCCAAGAGCCAACGAATCCAGATAATCTCAGCAGTAGTAGTAGCCAGGGCTCGAAGTTCTGCTTCAGTACTAGATCTAGATACAGCAGCTTGCTTCTTGGATTTCCAAGCAATAGGGGATGATCCAAGAAGAATACAGTAACCAGTTATTTTTATTGATGATCATTCTCGCTACACTTGGATTTATTTCATGAAACGCCGCTCTGATACCATGTTACTGACCTGATTAGCCGAGATAATCACCCCCACGGGTACTGTAGCATATATATAGGCATATAGGCCTTATGGGCCTTATGGGCCTTAACACCCCTAGGCCGTGGGCAGGGGCTCGACAATGTCTAGGCCCCAGTGCTGAAGAGGCCACGTGTGGACGATTAGCTTCGTGAATTGCGAAGGGCTTCCCGAGCGTGGTGGCAGGCTTCGCAGGACCTAGTGACCCGATTTGCGGCGCAAATCATGGCGGGCCAGTAGAAACCTTGACGGATCACCTTTGCAGCTAGGGCCCTAGGCCCTGCGTGAGAGCCGCAAGTCCCGTTGTGGACTTCGCGCAGAATTTGGACGCCTTCGGTCTCGGTGACACACTTAAGCATGGGTTGACTGACCCCCCCCCCTTCTTGTAAAGTTGGCCTTCGATCAGTGCGAAGTCCCGGCTTCGATGTTTGAGGCGCTTGGCCTCATTGATGTCGGTTGGATGATAGTATCCCTGCAGGAACAGGGTTATTGGTGCCCGCCAGTCTTCGGTCATGATAAGGTTGACTATGCGGTGACCCTCGCTGTCATTTGGTTATTTGGAGCCCCTCTGGGCTGCGGACGGCTGGCGTGCCGATGACATGGTAGAATACGTCGGAGGGCAGGGCCTCGCCCCTGGCGGCTGCCTTGGCCAATGCATCGACCTCCTCATTCTTGGCTCGGTCCACATGCTGCAACGTAAAACCTTTGAATTGTCTTTCGAGGCTGCGGATGGCCGCGAGGTACTGCATGAGTGCGGGGTCCTTCGCTGCATAGTCTTTCTCGACCTGGCCGGCGACTACCTTGGAGTCTGTTCTGATGATGCAGGTGGTGACACCGAGTGCCCTTAGCTTGCGAAGGCCGAGGATGACGGCCTCGTATTCTGCTATGTTGTTAGTGCATTTATCAGACTCCAAAGCAAAGCTGAGGCGTGCTGCGTATCTGTGCTTGACCCCGGTGGGTGAAGTAATGACCGCAGCGGCGCCTGCCCCCGCATGGCACCATGCGCCGTCGCAATGGATTGTCCACACTTTCTCTGTGGACGGGTCCGGCTGTGTTATTGGCCCAGTCCAGTCGACGACGAAGTCTGCCAGGACCTGTGACTTGATGGTTGTCCTGGGTTCAAACGTGATGTGGTAGCCGGAGAGTTCGGCTGCCCATTTGGCAATCCGGACTGATGCCTCCGGATTTCTAAACAATTCGCCGAGTCCTCTATCTGAGGTGACCCGGACCTTGAATGCCTCGAAATAATGGCGCAATTTGCGTGAGGCCATAACGACTGCATAGGCGATCTTTTCCAGCTCCGTCATATTACATTTTGATGTTGTGAGCACTTCAGAGACGTAATAAACTGGACATTGCCTGATCGTGCCCTCTCTGGTCTGCTCTTGTACCAGTGCTGCGCTGACCGCATGTGGTGAAGCCGCGACATAGAGCAACAGAGGTAGCGAGGGGTCGGGGCATGTAAGAATAGTCAATTCCAACAGGTACTGCTTCAATGAAGCGAAGGTCGCCGCCTGCTCTGGTCCCCATGCGAAGTCTTTTGCGCCGCGGAGTGTTTTGAGGAAAGGGAGGCTTCGCTCTGCGGATTTGGAGATGAATCTGTTGAGGGCGGCCAATCTGCCTGTCAGTCGTTGTACGTCTCTGGCTGACTGCGGGGGCGTCATATTGATGATAGCCTGGATTTTGGTTGGATTGGCCTCAATTCCGCGGTGTGACACCAAGTAGCCCAAGATTTTCCCCTGGCGAACGCCGAAGACGCACTTTTCGGGGTTCAGGCGAAGTCGTGCGTCCCGCATGTTCGCAAACGTTTCGGCGAGGTCAGCCAGGTGGTCTTCCTTGCTTCTGCTGGCGACGACGATGTCGTCCACATATGTGAATATATTTCTGCCGACTTGGCTCTCGAGCACCGTTTTGGTGAGCCGAGAGAAAGTGGACCCGGCGTTCTTAAGTCCCTCCGGCATTCTGATGAAGCAATACGTGCCGAAGGGTGTTATGAAGCTGGTGCATGCCTTGTCCTCCTCCTTCATATATATTTGATGGTAGCCGGAGAAGCAATCAAGGAGTGACATGACTTCGCACCCGGCCGCACTATCGACGATTTTGTCGATCCGAGGCAGTGGGAAGTTGTCCTTGGGGCAGGCCTTGTTAAGACTGGTGAAGTCGATGCACATCCGCCATTTGCCGCTCTTCTTCTGCACCATCACTACGTTGCGAGCCATGTAGGGTAGGCAATTGGCTCGATAAATTTGGCCTCAAGCAGGCGATGTACCTCGGCCTTGGCAGCTTTCGTCTTCTCGTCAGACATCTTGCGCAGCCGTTGTTTCTTCAGCCTCACCGAAGGGTCGATTCCTAAGCTGTGCTCGATGATGGAGCGACTGACTCCGACCAGATCGAGGGCGGACCAGGCGAAGACGTCTTTATTCTTGGACAGACAGCAGAGGAGTCTCTCCTCGTCATGCGAAGTGAGGTCTTCGCTGATGGTAACCGTCTGCTTGGGCGTTGCCTGGTCGAGGGGAACAGTCTTGGTCCCATCGTTGCTCTGCAGCTGTGCTTTGTCATGTTCCTTGGCGGTTGGGCTGGCAGACCCGGGGACCTCGCGCTGGGCCGTGAGGCAGTGTACGTTTCTTTGTCCAGGAACGAAGTCTCTTTCTATGTTACGTGCAACCTGCTGGTTGCCGTAGACTGTGATGGCGCCTTGCGGACCTAGGATCTTCATGCACAGGTAAAGTCTGTGGATAGCTGCCTCAAACTTGTTGATGGAGCCCCGGCCCA
Source organism: Zea luxurians (assembly GCA_029449295.1). Classification (NCBI taxonomy): domain Eukaryota; kingdom Viridiplantae; phylum Streptophyta; class Magnoliopsida; order Poales; family Poaceae; genus Zea; species Zea luxurians. Next base: position 23,997,607 of record JAOPSE010000004.1, read on the forward strand.
TTATGGCGTTGTACGGGTACACCATGTCGACAATGTCGAACGTGACTTGCTCACTTCGGGTATTGGGTGCTACACCGAAGGAGAGAGGTAACTCTATTTTGCCGACGGGAAAGGTGCCCTTGCCGCAGAAGCCGTACAGGGGGTTGTCCGAAGGCTTGAGCAGGCTGTGGCTTATGCCCATGCGATCGAAAGCATGGAGGAAAATGATATTCGCCTGGCTGCCATTGTCGACTAAGACTTTGTGTAGGTCCCAGCCTGCCACGCTGCAGTTGATAACCATGGCGTCGATGTGGGGTGCGCTGCGCAGGTCGACGTCTCGGGCGTCGAAGGTCAATGGCACATGGGACCACTTTGTCTGCACGACTGGACCGGTGACGGCGACGTGGTTGATGCTGCGGTAATGGTCCCTCTTCTGCCGCTTTGTGTCGAAGTCGGCGCTGGACCCCCCGGTGATCATATGAATGACTCCGCGATACGGCTGATCGGCGAAGTCCTCTTGCTTTGGGGCTTGGGGGTGGTTGGAGTGGTGGATGTTTTGCTGTTGGTGGTGTGGAGGTGGGGGTGGGGGAGGTACGATTTGTACCTCCTGGTGGTGTTGGTATGCGTGGTGCGGTGGAAGCGGAGCGGGGCCGTGGTTGTATGGCTGAGGGGGTTGCTGATATGTGTGCGCGACAACTCTAGGGTTGTCGGCTGGTTGCGCCCGTGCCATCCTGTCTCTGGTGGCCTTCGTCTCTGGGCAGTCTCTTGTAGGATGCGCGCAGTCTTCGCCGTGGAACAGGCAGTAAAATCTGCGCGGCTGCTGCGCACGTCCCTGGCCCCGACCACGAGTTCCGTTTCCATGGCCCTGGGGGATACTCCTGGCGGCGAGGGGCCTCACCAGCGGGGTGCTGGTTGGCGATGTTGTGCACCTGCTGCTGATTGCGGCCGTCCCGACCGGAGTCTGCCTGCGAAGGCCTCGTCCATGTGCGGCTGGACTGCGGAGGGTCTTTGGGTTTCCTCTGAGACTCGACTTTGCGCTGGTGGAGCTCTTCGGATCTGGCGTATTTTTCGAACAGCTGATACAACTCCTGGAGGTTCCTGGGCGGATCTCTAATGCAGTGGCTGTAAAGGACGCCGGCCCGAAGGCCACTGATGGCGTAGTGGATGGCGATCTGGTCATCGACCGAAGGCAGTTGTGACTTGAGGGTCAGAAACTTGCGGTAGTACTCCCGCAGAGTCTCTCTTTCTAGCTGCTTGCAGAGTGAGAGTTCAGCCAAGGCGTCGGTGTCTGGGCGGTACCCTTGGAAGTTGAGCAAGAATTTGTCCCGGAGACTTCTCCAGGAGTCGATGGACAATGGAGGCAACCTGGTGTACCAGGTGAGGGCTGGGCCTTCGAGGGCAATGATGAATGACTTGGCCATCATGGCGTCGTCCCCTCCGGATGATGCAACAGCGACCTGATAGCTCATGATGTACTGTGCTGGGTCAGTGCTGCCGTTGTACTTGGAATAGGTCCCTGCCCTGAAGTTGGCGGGCCATGGTGTCACTTGCAGATGAGGTGCCATGGGACTTCGCTCGTCAAGGTAGTTGACGCCTTGGAATGCCGTAGCGTGAGGGATGGCGTGTCCGCGCTGAGGGATGAAGAGGTCTTCGATTTGTGCGCGCTGTTGGAGGGGTGGGCCGTTTTGCAGGCCGAGTTTGCCTTCGCTCTGCATGAGCGCGATCTCTTGTTCAAGCTCCTGAGCCTTCTGCTCTTCGTCGCGTATCATTTGTCGCACCTTGGCTTGTGCAGACACGCGTTGGCGCTTGGCCTCGAGGATCTCTTTTTGCTTCAGGAGGTTGCGGTTCTTGATGCGCAAGGCGCGCAGCTGTAGCTGCTCTGCGGCCGAAACGCCGATGACCTCGCCGTCCTCGGTGGCGTTCGCGCCCTCTGGTGGAGCGAAGTCTGGGGGAAGTTGCGGTTGACCTCCAGAGCTGCAGGTGCGAAGACTGCCTTCGGTAGTGGGTTGTTCGTTGCGCTGCCTCTTGCTGTTTGCGTCGTCTTCGCAGGCCTCTTGGTGGGTGGTGTCGACAAGGGCCTTGCCCTTTTTCTCGGCCAGCAGTGCTGCCTTCGCAGCCTCATCAGCCTTCGAGGTGGCTCTCTTGGGTGCCATCGCGGGTGGTGTTTTCATAGCACGAATGGTGGGCGCCAAATGTTGGAACTTGCTCTCCTGGGCAAATTGATCCAATGGGGGAGCAAAAGCAGTGTAAACAAGGTTTCGACTCGAGATGGCAATAGCTCTGTTAATCTAGCCTCTCAAGGGCACTGTACGGGGGTATTTATAGGTGCCTGAGTGCCCAACATCTTGAGTTAAGGACGCATATGCCCTCAGGCGCCTAGGTTATTCCCGGAATATTCCCATAAAGCAGGGTTACAGACTGTAATTACAGGGAAACCTTTACAAATTAGGCCCGTAATGCGCGGCGGCCACGCAGGGCCTGTTACAATGGGCCGGATCACAAGTGGGCCTCCCCCATGGGCGAGACCGCGAGATGGGACGACCTCGTCATAGACCTTCGTCCTGTGATGCGTGGGACGAAGGGTGAAGTCTGTCAGTCGTCTTGTCTCCATTGGTGCAGCGAGGCTGGCGAAGGCATCGAGCGAAGGGTGGCGTCTTCGCCTTCGCCCCAACAACAAACACGCCCAGGATGGACCCCTTACTAATGCGCTAGAACAAACCAAAACTCAAGCACGACCTGAACATAAACTCATGGATGACAGCGGGAGGTTGTGAAGGGTGGTGGAGGAGGCGCCAACCGCCAAGGGGTGGAAGTGGGGGGAGACGAAACGATCATTCTGATTTTGGAGTTGTTGTGGTGTCTTGTGACATTAGGGACATGCCTGACCAATTTCAACTAAACAATAGCAGGGCCTGCTTGGATCCAGTTTCTTGAGAAATAGTTTCTGTTTTTGTTTCTTGGGTTTCTGATTTCTGGAAATTTGTTTGGCTAACTGGTTTCTCCCTTGCACTGAAAAAATGAAAATGATTCAACCCGTTTCTGTTTCAAAACACCTAGGTTTGTATTGTTCGGCAGAGTTCATGTGGTTTATGCTAAGAAACTCAGCATAAAAACCCTGCAAACAGGCATTTGTCATGTCTTTAACTCTGATTATGAGAAATTACATGATGTGATCTTGTAAGGCCCCATGGCCCTGTTTGGTAGAGATCTGAGCGGCTCTAGCTCCTCCAGTAGCGAGAAGCCACTTTTATCTTTTCTCTCAAAATTAACTAGGAGCTAGTGAAGCCACTATTTCTAGCTTCACCCGCTCTGGCTCCTCCATGCACTCTAGAAAGGAGTTTTGTTTGGAGCCATGCCAATCCGGGCTTAAATAAATCTAATAAAGATTAAGAAATACTTTTTTTATTTGGGATGTATACGGAAAAAGGAATAAAACCAGAAAACATGAGACAACCTTGTCAAGCACGGAAGTGATGGCAAAAGGGCCACTTGAGTATAGATGATTGTATACAACATCCATGACAACTCGAAGACCTAAGCGATTCAAGGCCTGCAGTTCAAAGTTTATCATGAAAAGTTGGAAACATCTGTTATCCTGCAAAATGCTGGCCACATTAAGCCCACAAGTCCTTCCTCCATGCATTGCAGGAATATGATGAGTGATGCAAGTTGCAACTCTTCATGTAAGAAAGTTCCGTGATAGAAAGAAAAGCTTACCTGCACCATCAGCCGGTACTCAATAATACGACTTGGACCATCTGGGTTACTTGCATAGCTTCCTTTTGGAACGCCCCAAACCACAGGGTTATACCTTTATTTGCATGTGATCATGCGAGAGAATAGTTTATGAGCAATAACATAAGAAACATAATGTTCATTGCACACCCTTGTGATAATTAAATATTGAATATTTGACAAGCAAAAGAAATGAAGGAAAACAAGTACCCCCAATTATAAGGGTCATCTTCCTGAATAGCCACAATTGCAGCTTGTTGCAAATCAGACCCTGGAGGGAGTTTTGACAGTTCAATCTCATCTGCCAGAGTACATAGAAGTTCTGTAGTTACTCAAACAGAAGCTGATGGAGTCCAGTTTAATGGATTGAAATTTTATTGATAGTAATCACAGAAAGCTACGTATGAAATTAAAAAAATGGAAGATACATGGAACCATATTAAATATTAAACCCTAAAGAGATGAAATTTCTTTGATTCAAAATGATACTTTATGAGGTTTACATATATCTTGGTATTCTAATTCATAGACCAGACTAAAAAGTCTGGGTTCTGATTTCTAGCTATTGTAAAATTTAAGAGTAAATGAATAGCATGTAAAATGCAAAATGTGGTATTACCATATTGATTCTTGAGCAATACTGCAAGAGATTTAGATTTGTCTGGTAAAACATGCAGAAAGAGTTGAATCTTTACCAACACATTTCCAATTGCTCTTTATGTCATCAACACCACCAAATTGAAAGCTTGGCAACAAATGGACATGAGTCAAACCGGCATCAGATAGTTTCTTTAGGTGTTCTATGCCTACAGAATCCTGTATCACAAGTTGTAAAATGGATATAAGATGCCTGTTGATGAAATAAAGTAGTAAAAAATCTGAGTCATCTATTAATTTAACTGTGAATAACCTGAAATGTAAATGCACAGAAACCTCCTCGGAAATGACAGTCCACTGTGCTATCATGGGCACTGTAATAAAAAATTGACAGCAAGCAGAGAGTTCAATTCTGTATATTAGCCTGCAAAGATCCATCCCACCAAATTTACAGTCTCGTAGAGTTGTTCACCTGAAATCACGAATGTGCAATTCATATATGCTTATGTCAGAGAAGGAATCAAGCCTTGGCTTTTCAGCCGCCAATCCATCCCAGGCAAGTGGCTTTAATGTTTCATTATTAATATCAACCAACCAAGTTCGTGTGCTATTTGCAGAAAGCCTGGTCAAAATAACAAGCATTAATGTCTTCCTATTTCTCCATGGCTAGTATCATGAACTAAGAAAAATGCACTTTACCCTCTAGCATAAGGATCAGCGGCTAAACATTTCTCAATGTTTCCTGTAGTTTGATGATATACTGTGACTTCATATAGATAATACCGGTTCTCCCAGTTCCTTGGACCAGTAACACTCCAAACACCATTTAACTCGTTGAGTTGAACTGTTTCCAGTAAAGGGCCAGCTGGACCATCATAGAAGCTCACACTTACATCCTGCAGTAATAATGGGAAAAATCATACAAGTGGAAATTATAAAGGTGTAGAAATAATACTTAAAAGGCTCAAAGGCTTCTAAAAAATGGGGAACCTGTGCTGTAGGAGCCCATAGGTACATACTCACAGCTTCTTCACTAAAAATAGTACCAAGCGGTCCAGTGTAGGCGAACATGTCATCCAATACTCCAGGTAGTTGCAACCCAGTAACATCTTGCCTGTTCCCATGAGCTGCTTGTAATAATACATATTGTCCTGATGAAAGTTTTGGTGAAGGTATTTACGGAAAAGGCAGTCCAGATTAAAAAGTACCATCAAATGAAGCAACAGCAAGTTGACATTTCACCAAGGTGGCAACATCAACTGAGCTCGGAATTCTGAAGGCTCTATAAGAGCTGATAAAAGGGAATTTCTGGGTCACCTAAAGATAGTGAAATGATACTTCAATGTTAGAATACTGTTTGAAAAACATAACACAAAGAGTAACAATCATAACAGGAACTGCAGAACAACAAATTACAATAATACTCGTACACTGGATGGAAGTCCATCATTTTCTGGTTGCAGCTCAACTTTGGAATCATAACCTACCAAACCAGCAAGAATTGTAATATTAATGAGGCTCAGGCTGTTACTATCATAATCACTTGGTGCATGTGTTTACAAGGCACCTGTTGATGGCACCTACCTTTCATATCCTGACTCGACATGCACATTGTAGCATTTTTGCTTGCATATAAGAAGAGAGAGGTTTTCTGATCACTGATATTCCATGCAATCAAGGATTTTGTCACCCAGTAAGCCCTCGCATCCAACAAGAACCCCTGCAAATGCAACTTCGGTGAATGACCAAAGGAACACTAAAAAGCCAGAAAGCGGTAGCAAACAAACAAAATACTAAGAAATCCTCAGTAGAAGGCTTTGAGTGAGCTGCAGATGTCATTTTAACAGTGGGGCCGAATCAGCAATGAACCATCCATGGCAAAATTTTGTGCTCCAAAGTTTTGGGCAACAGCATGGTCTGAAATGTGAGACTTCGACCGGTAATTTCCACTGCAATAGACTTGCCGACACTAAAAATTCCAATTCTACGGAAGTACTATCCAATTTTATAGACAAATGTACACATATCATTCCCAGTGATGGATCCAAATATTTCACAATGTTCAAAAAAAAACGCCCAGTTTCCGTAAAAGTACACTGGTTTCCAAATGTATGCCACACTCAATGACAATGATAAGACCCACTACCATTATCCTGCTGGCGTTGGTGCAGGTGGAACACAGATCATCACCACGAGCTCACAAACGGTTGGGGGCATTCGTGTGAGTGTGACTACCATGTAGACCCGACCGACAGGTTAGGCGTAATCGCGTAATCGTTGGCAAACGAGTGGCCCAAGTGATAATAATTGCGTAAACTCCGGAATGTGAGGAGGGGCAGTGGCGGCCGAACCTGTGCGGACTCGGCGACGCCGACGCCGACGTCAGAGCTGGCGCCCTCCTCTGCCGTCACCATGGGGGGCCTCGGCGCGACGGGACGCACCCTCTCGGCCACGGGATCAGTGGGGCGCGCGAAATGCGACGTCGGCGGCGAGGATTGCGGTGTCCTGGATCGCCTCGGCGAAGCTGACGACGGAGCGGTGGCGAAGCGCGGAGGTGGTGCGAGCAGGAAAGAGGGACCGGCGTGGAGCAACATTTGCGTCCGCGTTTGGATTCGGAGGGACAGCTTCGTAGTAATTTTGATTGATTTATTTGTTTATTTACTTATGTGACATTTATATTATTCATATACAAGGGGATATTGTCAGGAAGAGAAAGTGAGAAACGGAAGAACTAGAAGAGTGCTTGTTTGGCTAATAGCTACCGTGGCCATCTTATCTCTTTTCTTTATCTTCTCATTTCTATACACGTAATGTTGTTTTCGTCAAGACTTCCCCGTTAAGGTATATCCAGCTCTTTTGCTTTGTTTTTTTTTTATTCTGCCATGTCTTCACGGGTGGTTCTCATATTTGATAAAGTTATTGATTTCTCGTCTTTTCCATACATTGAGTCTTTTATCCGTTTGGTTACTTTAGTTCAATGACTAACATTTACCTATGGTGTTTGGTTATATGGACTAAAACTATTCAAAACACATTAAGGGTCTGTTTGGTTCGTGGCTAACTGTGTCACACTTTTGTCACATCCGGATTTAAGGGATAAAGCCAGATGCGTCTCATATGTGCGCTAAAGAAAAACACCACATATAATGAAAAAATGTATAAAGATAAATGTCACAAGTATCATTATTACATAGCGGAAGTTTTACAAAAATAAATGATAATAATAAAGCGAACTAAACGTCCATCCTTTGCGTCATAAAGCTGACTGTGAGTCGCCACCTAGATGAGCTCGTACTCTTCATTGTAAGGCTCCTCCTGGACCCCCTGTTCTTCTCCTATGGAGGGTTTATATATCGCAAAGGTGAGCTCACAAAAGATCATAGCTTAACAAGTTGTGGGAAATAATGTGCATGAACTCATCAAAGGTGAGAGTTCATGTGAAGTGTAAGACTGACGAATAAATAAGGGTTAAAGCTGAGTATTGCTTTTAATAAGTTGATCAAGTTTTATTAGCAGTTACTAAATGTAAATAGATACCAAACCAGAGTAATAGTAGATCAAAATTAATAATCTCAATGCGATGCAAATGACAAATTTAATTTAATTCCATAAATTAATCATGCAAAAGTCTTTAGCTGCTCATGACCGCGAGCACGGCTAATATACCAGTTTTACACTCTACAGAGCTTGTACCCTATACCCACAAGTTGTGTATCCCATGTAGTCTGGGTTAGCTAGATCCATAGACACTATCGAGGTGAATGGCTAGGGATCCACTATAAGGTCTTTATAAAGTTTCACTAGCTTCAGAAAACCCGCTATAGTTTCTAGAAAGAGCAACGCAGAAATCACCCGCCTGACCGCCATCGCAGCAAAATCAACCCGAGAACCTCCCTACACGCCTACTCCCCTACTGCTCTTGCCTCTTTCGGGTAAGGTAGTCCTTCACTAGCTTTCCTATTTAGTTAGCCAAGGGCGTCCCATTCCAACCTTGTGGTGGCACGTGTTTCTCAAGTTAAGCTCGATGTTCCAAACATAGTTGTCTTATCATGAACAGAAATAGAACAGTAATAAAGAATGATCATGTGTAATAGTTATCTCAACACCCAAAACCATATATAGCAATAGTAAAGACTACCCAAAAGTTGAGGGGCAAACAAGGTGAAAAGATAACCAGACTAGGGTGACCTATTGACTTCCATCAAAATTAAGACTATGCAAGATAAAATGATTATAGAGAACATTATTGGGCAAATAAATGTAGTCAAGGGCACAACTTGCCTTCAATGAGCTCCTGCTCAGCAACTTCTACCTGCTGAACACCTGGATCCTCTCGCAACAGTACAAACAAACATGGTATAGCAGAAATTAACATCACACCAAACATAAATACAAAATACATAATAATAATCTACGCATCGAAACGAGATTATAAGAACAAGAATCGCTAAATTCGGAGTTACGGATTTTAAGTTATGATTTTTCGAAGTTCGTATGTGCTTGGTACAAAATTAATTGAGTAATCAATTCTAGTATGGGTTTTGTCGGGGACCATAATTAGGGGTACCCTCAAGACGCCTAATTCTCAGCTGGTAACCCCCATCAGCATAAAGCTGCAGAGGCCTGATGGGTTTGATTAAGTCAGGGATCAGTCCATACGAGCGACTCGATCACGCCACGCCCGAGCCTAGCCTCGGGCAAGGGCAGCCGACCCTGAGGTGTTTCCGTCTCGCCCGAGGCCCCCTTTTTTACGGCAGACGCATCTCCGGCTCGCCCGAGGCCTTGCCTTCGTTAAGAAGCAACCCTGACTAAATCACCGCGCCGACCGACCAAGTCACTGGGGCATTTGACGCAAAGAGTGAGACTGACGGGCGGCCAGGCTTGGCCAAAAGCGCCATAGGAAACTCCGCCCGACCCAGGGCTCAGGCTCGGGCTAAGGCCCCGGAAGACGACGAACTCCGCTCCGCCCGACCCAGGGCTCGGACTCGGGCTAAGGCCCCGGAAGACGGCGAACTCCGCTCCGCCCGACCTAGGGCTCGGACTCGGGCTAAGGCCCCGGAAGACGGCGAACTCCGCTCCGCCCGACCCAGGGCTCGGACTCGGGCTAAGGCCCCGGAAGACGGCGAACTCCGCTCCGCCCGACCCAGGGCTCGGACTCGGGCTAAGGCCCCGGAAGACGACGAACTCCGCTTCGCCCGACCCAGGGCTCGGACTCCGCCCTGGCCTCTGCCGAACGACCTCCGCCTCGCCCGACCCAGGAGCTTGGGCTCGGCCTCGGCCATGCAGGACAGACTCGACCTCGGCTTCGGAGGAGCCTCCACGTCGCCCGACCTAGGGCACGAGTCCGCCACGTCGACAGGAAGCGCCATCATCACCCTACCCCGAGCCGACTCGGGCCGCAGAAAACAGGACCGACGTCCCATCTGGCTAGCTCCGCCAGATAGGCAATGATGGCGCCCCGCTGGACCCATGACGACGGCGGTTCTCAGCTCCCTTACGGAAGCAGGGGGACGTCAGCAAGGGCCCAACCACTCCGACAACTGTCCCCCCGCCAGGCTCCATTACTTCTCCGACGGCCACGACGCCACACCAGCTGGGTGCCAAGATCTCTCCGGCTGCCACCTTGGCATGTACTTAGGGCACTAGCTCTCCCCCGCTAGACACGTAGCACCTTGCTACACCCCCATTTGTACACCTGGATCCTCTCCTTACGCCTATAAAAGGAAGGACCAGGGCCTTCTTAGAGAAGGTTGGTCTCGCGGGAACGAGGGCAGGGGCAGGCGCTCTCTTGGGGCCGCTCGCTCCCCTCACCCGCGCGGACGCTTGTAACCCCTACTGCAAGCGCACCCGACCTAGGCGCGGGACAAACACGAAGGCCGCGGGACCTCCGCCTCCCTCACGACCCGGCTCCGGCCACCTCGCTCTTCCCCCCTTCGCGCTCGCCCAGGCGCTCGACCCATCTGGGCTGGGGCACGCGGCACACTCACTCGTCGGCTCGGGGACCCCCCGGTCTCGAAACGCCGACAGTTGGCGCGCCAGGTAGGGGGCTGCTGCGTGTTGACGAGCAGTTTCCCGTCAAGCTCCAGATGGGCAGTCTCCAACGACCTCTTCAACCCGGGACGGTGCTCCGTTTCGGGGGCCTCGAGTTCATGTCTTTCGACGGCAGCTACGACATGATACTCCTTCCACCGCCGCGCGACAGCGACAATGGTGGCGGACAGCCCGCCCGCCGGCGGCGGAATCGACGACGTCTTTCCCGCGTGGGGGAAGGACAACTTTCGAGCTCGCCCCATCCTCTCCCTCGCCATCGGAGGAGGAGGCGGGGCAACCAGGGCCGAGCGGGAGGCTGCGCTCAGTCGGCTGTCGAGCAAATCGACATCCCCAGCGCCCCAACGGAGGACGCGTCGGGCATCACCCTCGCGCTTGAGGCGAAGGCGAGCGCCGTCCCCCCGCGACACGCCGACCCCGAGCAAGTGGACGACGCCAGCGCGCTCACGGAGGGCCTGCAGGACGTCGCCCTCGCACCCAGGACGGCGGCGCGATCAGCCCCCGATGTGACTTCGTCGCTCCTCGTCGACCAAAAGGTACCGGCTGATTCCCATCCTTTGTCATTTCAACTCGACCTCAACCCGCCTAGTGACCTCGCTCTGGCGGGCGCTCACGTTGAGGCGAGTGCAACCCCTTTCGGGTTTTGTGTGTGGTCGCCTTGGGACCGATTGACGAGCGTCTCGACCTACGGACCCTCTGGGTCCAAGGAAGATGACGACCCCAGCATCTGCTGGGATTTCTTTGGATCTGGCAACCCCAGTGCCATGCGGGACTTCATGACCGCATGCAACTACTGCCTCTCCGACTGTTCCGACGGCAGCCGCAGCCTTGACGACAAGGACTGCGGCCCGAGCCGCGAATGTTTCCACGTCGAGCTAGGGGATCCCTCCGGAGGCAGCTGTCTCGGCATGCCGGAGGATGGTGATCCCCCTAGGCCAGCGCCTCGCGCCGACATCCCACGGGAGCTAGCTGTGGTCCCCGTTCCAGCGGGGGGTCACGACCCACAGCTCGAGCAAGTCCGCGGGGCGCAGGCCGGGCTCGATGAGGGAGCAGGAGCGCTCGAGGCAATCCGCCGGGACGTCGGGCAGGTATGGGCGGGCCAGCCCCCGGCCGGAGGAATACGTCACCTGCCCCAAGGTCTCCAGCACCGCATCGCCAACGATGCCAGGGACAGACCGCCACCCGCATCCGGCGGAACCGGTCAGGACCTGGCCGCCGCAGCGATGCTCCTCCGCGCGATGCCGGAGTCATCAACCACCGAGGGTCGGCGAATCCAGGGAGAGCTCAAGCATCTCCTGGAAGGCGCTGCGGCCCGGCGGGCCGAGAGCTCTGCCTCCCGAAGGCAGGGGTACCCCTCGGAGCCTCGTGCCGCGACTTCCCGACCCATGCGGGAAGCCTCGGTCTACACCGGGCGCATGCGCAACACCGCACCTGCGGCCCCGGGCCACCTCGGCGACGAGCACCCTCATCGCGACCGTCGGGCCCGCCTCGACGAAAGGGTGCGCCGAGGTTATCACCCCAGGCGTGGGGGACGCTACGACAGCGGGGAGGATCGGAGTCCCTCGCCCGAACCACCCGGTCCGCAGGTCTTCAGCCGGGCCATTCGGCGGGCGCCGTTTCCGACCCGATTCCGACCCCCGACTACTATCACAAAGTACTCGGGGGAAACGAGACCGGAATTGTGGCTCGCGGACTACCGCCTGGCCTGTCAACTGGGTGGAACGGACGACGACAACCTCATCATCCGCAACCTCCCCCTGTTCCTCTCCGACACTGCTCGCGCTTGGTTGGAGCACCTGCCTCCGGGGCAGATTTCCAACTGGGAGGATCTGGTCCAAGCTTTCGCCGGCAACTTCCAGGGCACGTACGCGCGCCCCGGGAATTCCTGGGACCTCCGAAGCTGCCGACAACAGCCGGGAGAGTCTCTTTGGGACTACATCCGGCGATTCTCGAAGCAGCGCACCGAGCTGCCCAACATCACCGACTCCGATGTCATCGGTGCGTTCCTTGCCGGCACCACCTGCCGTGACCTGGTGAGCAAGTTGGGTCGCAAGACCCCCACCAGGGCGAGCGAGCTGATGGACATCGCCACCAAGTTCGCCTCTGGTCAGGAGGCGGTCGAGGCCATCTTCCGAAAGGACAAGCAGCCCCAGGGCCGCCCGTCGGAGGATGCTCCCGAGGCGTCTACTCCGCTCGGCGCCAAGAAGAAAGGCAGGAGGAAGTCGCAAGCGAAACGCGACGCCGCCAGCACGGACCTTGTCGCCGCCGCCGAATACAAGAACCCTCGGAAGCCCCCCGGAGGCGCCAACCTCTTCGACAAGGCACTCAAGGAGACGTGCCCCTACCATCAGGGGCCCGTCAAGCACACCCTCGAGGAGTGCGTCATGCTTCGGCGCCACTTCCACCGGGCCGGGCCACCCGCAGAGGGTGGCAGGGCCCGCGACGACGACAAAAAGGAAGATCACCAAGCAGGAGAGTTCCCCAAAGTCCGCGACTGCTTCATGATCTACGGAGGGCATGCGGCGAATGCCTCGGCTCGGCATCGTAAGCAAGAGCGTCGGGAGGTCTGCTCGGTGAAGGTGGCGGCGCCAGTCTACCTAGACTGGTCCGACAAGCCCATCACCTTCGACCAGGATGACCACCCCGACCACGTGCCGAGCCCGGGGAAGTACCCGCTCGTCGTCGATCCCGTCATCGGCGACGTCAGGCTCACCAAGGTCCTCATGGATGGGGGCAGCTGCCTCAATATCATCTACGCCGAGACCCTCAGGCTCCTGCGCGTCGATCTGTCATCCGTCCGAGCAGGCGCTGCGCCCTTCCACGGGATCATTCCTGGGAAGCGCGTCCAGCCCCTCGGACAGCTCGACCTTCCTGTCTGCTTCGGAACACCCTCCAACTTCCGAAGGGAGACTTTGACGTTCGAGGTGGTCGGGTTCCGAGGAACCTACCACGCAGTATTGGGAAGGCCATGCTACGCGAAGTTCATGGCCATCCCCAACTACACCTACCTGAAGCTCAAGATGCCGGGCCCCAATGGGGTCATCACTGTCGGTCCCACGTACAAACACGCGTTCGAATGCGATGTGGAGTGCGTGGAGTACGCTGAGGCCCTCGCCGAGTCCGAGGCCCTCATCGCCGACCTGGAAAACCTCTCCCGAGAGGTGCCGGACGTGAAGCGACATGCCGGCAACTTCGAGCCAGCGGAGACGGTTAAGGCCGTCCCTCTCGACCCCAGTGGCGACACCTCCAAGCAGATCCGGATCGGTTCCAGGCTCGACCCCAAATAGGAAGCAGTGCTCGTCGACTTTCTCCGTGCAAACACCGACGTCTTTGCGTGGAGTCCCTCGGACATGCCCGGCATACCGAGGGATGTCGCCGAGCACTCGCTGGATATTCGGGCCGGAGCCCGACCGGTCAGACAGCCTCTGCGTCGATTCGACGAGGAAAGGCGCAGGGTGATAGGCGAGGAGATCCACAAGCTGATGGCAGCAGGGTTCATCAAAGAGGTATTCCATCCCGAATGGCTTGCCAACCCTGTACTTGTGAGGAAGAAAGGGGGGAAATAGCGGATGTGTGTAGACTACACTGGTCTCAACAAAGCATGTCCGAAGGTCCCCTACCCTCTACCTCGCATCGACCAAATCGTGGACTCCACTGCAGGGTGCGAAACCCTGTCTTTCCTCGATGCCTACTCAGGGTATCATCAAATCAAGATGAAAGAGTCCGACCAGCTCGCGACTTCTTTCATCACGCCCTTCGGCATGTACTGTTATGTCACCATGCCGTTCGGTTTGAGGAACGCGGGTGCAACGTACCAGCGGTGCATGAACCATGTGTTCGGCGCACACATCGGTCGCACGGTCGAGGCCTACGTCGATGACATCGTAGTCAAGACGAGGAAAGCCTCCGACCTTCTCTCCGACCTTGAAGTGACATTCCGGTGTCTCAAGGCGAAGGGTGTCAAGCTCAATCCCGAGAAGTGCGTCTTCGGGGTGCCCCGAGGCATGCTTTTGGGATTCATCGTCTCCGAGCGGGGCATCGAAGCCAACCCGGAGAAGATCGCAGCCATCACAAGCATGGGGCCCATCACGGACTTAAAAGGCGTACAGAGGGTCATGGGATGTCTCGCGGCCTTGAGCCGTTTCATCTCGCGCCTCGGCGAAAGAGGCCTGCCCCTGTACCGTCTCTTAAGGAAGGCCGAGTGCTTCACTTGGACTCCCGAGGCCGAGGAAGCTCTCGGGAACCTGAAGGCACTCCTCACCCAGGCGCCCGTCTTGGTACCCCCAGCTGATGGAGAAGCCCTCTTGGTCTACGTCGCCGCTACCACTCAGGTGGTCAGCGCCGCGATCGTGGTCGAAAGGCAGGAAGAGGGGCATGCTTTGCCCATTCAGAGGCCAGTTTACTTCGTCAGCGAGGTGCTGTCCGAGACCAAGATCCGCTACCCACAAGTCCAAAAGCTGCTGTATGCAGTGATCCTGACGAGGCGAAAGCTGCGACATTACTTCGAGTCTCATCCGGTGACTGTGGTGTCATCATTCCCCCTGGGGGAGATCATCCAGTGCCGAGAAGCCTCGGGACGGATCGCAAAGTGGGCGGTGGAAATCATGGGCGAAACAATCTCGTTCGCCCCTCGGAAGGCCATCAAGTCCCAGGTACTGGCGGACTTCGTAGCCGAATGGGTCGACACCTAGTTGCCGACGGCTCCGATCCAACCGGAGCTCTGGACCATGTTTTTCGACGGGTCGCTGATGAAGACGGGAGCCGGCGCGGGCCTGCTCTTCGTCTCGCCCCTCGGGAAACACCTGCGCTACGTGCTCCGCCTCCATTTCCCGGCGTCCAACAATGTGGCTGAGTACGAGGCTCTGGTCAACGGATTGCGAATCGCCATCGAGCTAGGGGTCCGACGCCTCGATGCACGCGGCGACTCGCAGCTCGTCATCGACCAAGTCATGAAGAACTCCCACTGCCGCGACCCGAAGATGGAGGCCTATTGTGATGAGGTTCGACGCCTAGAAGACAAGTTCTACGGGCTCGAGCTTAACCACATCGCCCGGCGCTACAACGAGACTGCGGACGAGCTGGCAAAGATAGCCTCGGGGCGAACAACGGTTCCCCCGGACGTCTTCTCCCGGGACCTGCACCAACCCTCCGTCAAGATCGACGACACGCCCGAGCCCGAGACGCCCTCGGCCCCGTCCGAGGTGACCTCGGCCCAGCCCGAGCCGTCCTCGGTTCAGCCCGAGGAACCCTCGACCCCTGAGGGCGAAGCACTGCGCATCGAGGAGGAGCGGAGCGGGGTCACGCCAGATCAAGATTGGCAGACCCCGTACCTGCAATATCTCCGCCAAGGAGAACTGCCCCTCGACCGAGTCGAGGCTCGGCGGGTAGCGCGACGCGCTAAGTCGTTCGTCTTGCTGGGCGATGAGAAGGAGCTCTACCACCGTAGCCCCTCGGGCATCCTCCAGCGATGCATCTCCATCGCCGAAGGTCAGGAACTCCTGCAGGAAATACACTCGGGGGCTACACCCGCCATCATGCAGCACCTCGAACCCTCGTCGGGAACGCTTTCCGCCAAGGCTTCTACTGGCCGACGGCGGTGGCTGACGCCACTAGAATTGTCCGCGCCTGCGAAGGGTGCCAATTCTATGCGAAGCAGACCCACCTGCCCGCTCAGGCTCTGCAGACGATACCCATCACCTGGCCCTTCGCGGTGTGGGGTCTGGACCTCGTCGGCCCTCTGCAGAAGGCGCCCGGGGGCTACACGCACCTGCTGGTCGCCGTCGACAAATTCTCCAAGTGGATCGAGGTCCGACCCCTGAACAGCATCAGATCCGAGCAGGCGGTGGCGTTCCTCACCAACATCATCCATCGCTTCGGGGTCCCGAACTCCATCATCACCGACAACGGCACCCAGTTCACCGGCAAAAAATTCTTGGATTTTTGCGAGGATCACAACATCCGGGTAGACTGGGCCGCCGTAGCTCATCCCATGTCGAATGGGCAAGTAGAACGTGCCAACGGTATGATTCTACAAGGGCTCAAGCCTCGGATTTACAATGATCTCAACAAGTTCGGCAAGCGATGGATGAAGGAACTCCCCTCGGTGGTCTGGAGCCTGAGGACGACGCTGAGCCGAGCCACAGGTTTCACGCCGTTCTTCCTGGTCTACGGGGCCGAGGCCGTCTTGCCCACTGACCTGGAATACGGCTCCCCGAGGACGAGGGCCTACGACGATGAAAGCAACCAAGCTAGCCGAGAAAACTCGCTGGACCAGCTGGACGAGGCTCGGGACAGGGCCTTACTACACTCGGCGTGGTATCAGCAGTCCCTGCGACGCTACCACGCCCGAGGGGTCCGACCCCGAGACCTCCAGGTGGGCGACTTGGTGCTTCGGCTGTGGCAAGACGCCCGAGGGAGGCACAAGCTCACGCCCCCCTGGGAGGGGCCATTCGTCATCGCCAAAGTTCTGAAGCCCGGAACATACATGCTGGCCAACAGTCAAGGCGAGGTCTACGGCAACGCTTGGAACATCCAACAGCTACGTCGTTTCTACCCTTAAGATGTTTCCAAGTTGTTCATATACCTCGCACCCACGCAAAGTTTAGTCAACAAGGAAGGGTCGGCCTCGCCTCGGCAAAGCCCGACCCTCCCTCGGGGGCTAAAAGGGGGGAAACCCCCTCTGCGTCAAAATTTTCCTCGAACAGAAAATCTCTTTTACCAGAATATCTTTCGTGCTTTTTGACTACTTCGAAAAGTGGGTCCTGGAAACGACGGGGTACACGTAAGCAGTCAAGGCTGACCGAGCCGAGGGACTCCTACGCCTCCGGGATACGGATACCTCACTCATCACCTTCTGCGATAAGTAACTCGCGTTCGGATAAGGTGACTCCGCGGATCGAACAAGTCTCTACGTTCGGAAGCCGTTCTGTCGAAGCGATTCTTCGAGTTTTCTTGACCAAGTCGGTGATAGGGCCTCATGGACGAGTAAAAGTGCGCGTAAGCGGCAAGGCCGACCGAGCCGAGGAACTCCCACGCCTCCGGGATACGGATACCTCACTCATCACCTTCCGCGAGAAGCAACTTTCGCTCGCACAAACATCCTTGTTACCGACAAAAAGTCCAGACACTCGAAACAAGAGGAAGAGAGACGCAGCTTAACACGCGACAAGGGTGTGTGTTCTGGCCTCGACGGTCGCACAAAGCACACACTACAAGACAAGCTGATCCTGCAGGCTCGGGTCTTGACGCTGGAAGGGGGCAGCGACACCCTCGGCATCGACGGCACCTTCGGCGAGGCCCGACCTAGCCGCGGACGGCGACGCGGTCCGAGGGCCTCCGCTCCGAAGGACGACGTCATCACCACGCCCGGGCAATCGCTGTCAGGGACTTCTCCGGGAATCCGGCCCGAGCGGGCGGCTCGGCCGGCCACCTCCGGGGCCTCGGCCAACCACCTTCCGAGGGCACCAGCCCGGTCCGAAGCCTCGGCTGACCAACTCCGGCGTCGATCCTGCCAACGGACAACTCGGCTAGGCTCCGGCCAACCAGGTTTCATTTTCGAGCCAACTCCGCCTCTGCTCATGCTGATGTCGCTACCCCCGGCCTCGGCTCGTCGAAGAGCGGCCGAGGGGTCTCTTTAACTAAGCTAGAGGAGCCTCGGACAACAGGGCCGACCGAGCCGAGGGACTCCTACGCCTCCGGGATACGGATACCTCACTCGTCACCTTGACACGGGGCGACTCATGCTTGGAAAAGCGGTTCAGATAATCAGCAGACGAGTCTTAGTGCTCGGAAATGAGGAAAAAATGCGGCTCTGTGCCGACGTTACATATACGTTCAGGCCCCGAAAGCCGAAATGAACAAAAAACCCGGCACTCGAAGTGCCATTACAAACGGAACTCTGGTTCCCCCTCCGCAGGTACGAACAACCCCACTCGATAGGGGTGGGCCTGCGGGGCAACAGAAGACCGACGAACGGCATGTCGCCGCTCGCCCCGACAGCGGCGACGATGAAGACTTCTGCCCCGGGGGGCCGAACAGCAGCAATGATGGCCTCAGGGCGGATGCTGCTGCTAGGAGGCCCCCGCCCTTGCCCAAACTCGAGAGGCAAGGACGGGCAGAAGGCCGTAGAGTTGGAGGTCGGTCCATGGCCAACCTTGGCTGTCGCGCCGGCGGAAGAACCTCTTCCAGCTGCCGTGGCGGGAGGCGGCACCGGGAGCGGTTCCGAAACTGCTCGGCTCAGAGAGCCGGGCACGGTGCAGCTGTTAGCGCCACAGACGACTCCCGCCCTTCCCCCCGATCACTGAGGGAAGGAGCGGGCCACCGCCCGCGCGGGGGCCGACCCCAACTCGGCACACTCCCCTCCTCAGCCCTGGTGATGAAAATCCTTGAGGCTGAGGGAGGGGCAGAGGCCGCAGCCCGGCTCGCTTTCCCCCACCATCAAGCCGGAGGTCACCCTCTTGGGTGACCGCCGGTGGAGGGGTGCAGCCGGGCTGCATGATGAAAATCCTTGAAGCCGAACGATGGCTGAAAGGTACCCACTCCCACGGAGTAGTGTCCTCCGACGATGAGGCACGGAGACGGCGGTTTCCCCCATCCGGGGGCTTGAAAGGTGGAAAGACACGATGCATAAGGGAGGAAGAAGACATGGTCGCCTTACGAAAGGGGTCGCCCTCCTTTTAAAGGCAACTCTCCCTGCTTGCGCCCCCAACCGTCACGGGCTGAGTCTTCTCCAACGCGCCTCCAAAGCCCTCCCCTGCGGCGCGGGGGCTGGGACCCACATGTCATGCAGACCGGCTCCGAGCAGAAGAAGCCGAACCGCCGCGCACGGCGCGCGCAACCACCCAACGGTCACAAGTGACCCTCCACTTTTGCCCAGACCAACGGGCGAAAGGGGCGGGCAGCCATGCAGGCGGCATGCAACCACGCCAAGTGGACGCGCTTCTCCAACTCCTGACCTGCCAGCACGGAGGCCCAAGCCCACGCGTCGCGCGACCGGCGCGCCGGATGCTGCATGCAAGCAACTGTACCACTTGCGCCACCACCGCACCTCCTCGGTTGCGGAACCAATACCGCGACCCGAGGCGACCCAGCGCGCGACCCAGCAGCGCCAGCCTGACGCAGCGGTCAAACGCGGTCAAAAGTGTGCCGGCAGTAATGACGGTGGCAGGCGCGCAAGAGCAGCGGTCACGCCATCAGCCAAGCTCACGTCCCATCCGGAGGCAGTGAGAGAACCCCCTCTCATGGTGTGAAGACGACACGCCCGTGACCCGTTCCTCGAACGGCTCGCGCACGCGCAACGGCAGCCTCGCCAACTACTCGCCCCGGCGCATTAACTCCGCGGCTCGACGGGCAGCACTTCTGGCGGAAGCAGCTGGCGATGTTTCGCCTTCGCCAAAACGACCACACCAAAAAAGGTACGCCACGTCGTTCAATTTCGTATCCTTTTTCCCTTTTCCTTCTTTCTCTATCTCTTGCAACAGGGACCGGGAAAGGGGATACCCCCAAAGGGATCCTTCCCCGTGAAGGAACTAGGCTCCGAGCCTCCTTACTGATCAGGGGTTCGAAGGCTGGCCCCCCGAAGGGTTCGACAGCCGCCTCAGATCGCGTGGGCCCGACACCCACTACTGGTCAGAGGTTCGAAGGTCGGCCCCCCGAAAGGTTCCACGACCGCCTCAGGCTACTCGGGCTCCGCGCCCATTACTGATCAGGGGTTCGAAGGCTGGCCCCCCGAAGGGTTCACAGTCGCCTCAGACACCGAGCGAGGGATGACCAGGGGTACGTTCGATACATAACCAAGGCTCGGGCTGCGCTCCCGAGGTACCCTAGGACATTTCCGAGACCAGCGAGAACGATCCTGTAATGGAATCCCATCGGAGGGAGGCATCGAGCCCTCGGACCCCGTCGCCAGGGGACCGGGTCAGGCAGGTCACCCGCAGGTACTTTTGGGCGTGCCTCCGGGCCCCTAGCCGACCCCCAACGAACGGGGCACGGACGTCCACTCGGATTACCCGATTGCAGCTCACCGGAGACACCATGTTCGGTGCCCATCGAGGGTAACATGGCGCTCTCCCCCCCTCCTCCTTGCGGAAAGGCGACGTAGGGGCGTATGTAAAAAAGCCGAGTCTGTCCCTGATCGTCCTCTCGCCCTGTGCGGAGGCTCGGGGGCTGCTCTCGCAAACCCGGCTCCGGCCGAACCGTTGACAGCATCAACATACCAGCCCGAGAACTTGGGCCCCGACAGTGCACCCGGGCTACGGCCTGTTCGCATGAGGGAACCGCCAGACCAGCCAAAGCATTACGCAAGGCATTAAGACCTCGAAGGAGTGAAACCACTCCTCCGAGGCCTCGGGGGCTACACCCGGCGGGTGCGCTCGCGCGCACCCACCGGAACAAAGTGCAACCGAGAAAGGCTGGTCCCCTTGCAAAAAAGTGCGACGAAAGCCTCCAAGCGAGTGCTAACACTCCCTTCGAGGCTCGGGGGCTACTGTCGGGGACCATAATTAGGGGTACCCTCAAGACGCCTAATTCTCAGCTGGTAACCCCCATCAGCATAAAGCTGCAGAGGCCTGATGGGTTTGATTAAGTCAGGGATCAGTCCATACGAGCGACTCGATCACGCCACGCCCGAGCCTAGCCTCGGGCAAGGGCAGCCGACCCTGAGGTGTTTCCGTCTCGCCCGAGGCCCCCTTTTTTACGGCAGACGCATCTCCGGCTCGCCCGAGGCCTTGCCTTCGTTAAGAAGCAACCCTGACTAAATCACCGCGCCGACCGACCAAGTCACTGGGGCATTTGACGCAAAGAGTGAGACTGACGGGCGGCCAGGCTTGGCCAAAAGCGCCATAGGAAACTCCGCCCGACCCAGGGCTCAGGCTCGGGCTAAGGCCCCGGAAGACGATGAACTCCGCTCCGCCCGACCCAGGGCTCGGACTCGGGCTAAGGCCCCGGAAGACGGCGAACTCCGCTCCGCCCGACCCAGGGCTCGGACTCAGGCTAAGGCCCCGGAAGACGGCGAACTCCGCTCCGCCCGACCCAGGGCTCGGACTCGGGCTAAGGCCCCGGAAGACGGCGAACTCCGCTCCGCCCGACCCAGGGCTCGGACTCGGGCTAAGGCCCCGGAAGACGGCGAACTCCGCTCCGCCCGACCCACGGCTCGGACTCGGGCTAAGGCCCCGGAAGACGACGAACTCCGCTTCGCCCGACCCAGGGCTCGGACTCCGCCCTGGCCTCTGCCGAACGACCTCCGCCTCGCCCGACCCAGGAGCTCGGGCTCGGCCTCGGCCATGCAGGACAGACTCGACCTCGGCTTCGGAGGAGCCTCCACGTCGCCCGACCTAGGGCACGAGTCCGCCACGTCGACAGGAAGCGCCATCATCACCCTACCCCGAGCCGACTCGGGCCGCAGAAAACAGGACCGACGTCCCATCTGGCTAGCTTCGCCAGATAGGCAATGATGGCGCCCCGCTGGACCCATGACGACGGCGATTCTCAGCTCCCTTACGGAAGCAGGGGGACGTCAGCAAGGGCCCAACCACTCCGACAGCTGTCCCCCCGCCAGGCTCCATTGCTTCTCCGATGGCCACGACGCCACACCAGCTGGGTGCCAAGATCTCTCCGGCTGCCACCTTGGCATGTACTTAGGGCACTAGCTCTCCCCCGCTAGACACGTAGCACCTTGCTACACCCCCATTTGTACACCTGGATCCTCTCCTTACGCCTATAAAAGGAAGGACCAGGGCCTTCTTAGAGAAGGTTGGCCTCGCGGGAACGAGGGCAGGGGCAGGCGCTCTCTTGGGGCCGCTCGCTCCCCTCACCCGCGCGGACGCTTGTAACCCCCTACTGCAAGCGCACCCGACCTGGGCGCGGGACGAACACGAAGGCCGCGGGACCTCCGCCTCCCTCACGACCCGGCTCCGGCCACCTCGCTCTTCCCCCCTTCGCGCTCGCCCACGCGCTCGACCCATCTGGGCTGGGGCACGCGGCACACTCACTCGTCGGCTCGGGGACCCCCCGGTCTCGAAACGCCGACAGGTTTCATGTTAAAAAGTGTTACCAAGTGATAGACAATATTAATACAAAATTATAGGAACTGGAATGGACTAAAAAGGAGTTAAAATAAATTTTCTAGAAATTAAACAAGTTTCTACAATTAATTTTATACTAAAAATCATTTTCTAAATAATTTCTCTGCTTTTATTAAAGGAATGGACTGCGCGCACGAATAAATAGAAACTCATTGTCACACACGGGCTTTAAGGGATAAAGCCGGTGCATCTCATACATGCGCCAAAGAAGACAACATGTATAATAACAGAGTGTATAGAGATAAATATCACAATAACATCAGAGTACTTATTACATAGCGGAAGTCATACAAAAATAAAAGATAAATATAAAACGAACTAAATCCATCCTTGGCGCCAATAAGTCAACTAGGAGATGCCACCTAGATCAGATCAAACTCCTCGTTGTGTGGCTCCTCTTGAACCACCTGTTCTTCTCCTGTGGGGGTGTGAGACAGTAAGGGTAAACTCACACATGATCATAGCTCGACAAGTTGTGGGGAAACCAGTGTGCATGAACTCACCAAATGTGGGAGTTCATGTGATGTGTAAGGCTAATCAACAACAGGGGTTAAAGCTGAGCATTGCTTTTAATTAGTTGGTCAAAGTTTTATTAGCAGTTACTAGATGTAAGTAAATACCAAACCTTAATAAAATAATAGAACAAAATTAATAAATAATCACATGCATATGCGAATGACAAAATTGAATTTAAGTTACATAAGTTAATCATGCGAGAGTCCTGAGCTGCTCATGACCGTGAGCTTGGCTAGTATACCAGTTTTACACTCTGCAGAGGTTGTACCCTTTCCTCACAAGTCATGTTACCCATCTGCCAAGGGATCGCGACTCCCATATACCTCTACCAAGGAAGCGAGGCAGAGCAACACTATGAGGCCTTTACAAAGTTCCACTAGCTTCCGAAAACCCGCTACAGTTTATGGGAAGAGCACTTGCAAGAATCCCCCGTCTGACCGTCGTCGCAGCAAAATCAACTCGAGAACCTCCCTGCATGCAACTCCCCTACTGCCCTTGCCTCTTTCGGGTAAGGTAGTCTTCCACTAGCTTTCCTAACTAGTTAGCCAAGGGGTCCCATTCCTCCCTTATAGTGGCACATGTTTCTCAAGTTAAGCTCCATGTTCCAATTAACAATAATGGTCTTGACATGAACATAAATAAAATAACAAAGTAATTGGAACATGGATATAATGAAATATTAACCCAAAACCATGTAAAGCAATAGCAAAATTACCCAAGTGATTCAGGGGAACACAAGGTAAAATGGTAAACAGACTAGGGTGACCTATTGGGTCCCATCAAAATTAAACCTATGCATGAAAAAGTGATATTAAAAAACATTGTTGGGTAAAAAGTGGTCAAGGGCACAACTTGCCTTCAATGAGCTCCTGCTCAGCAACTTCTATCTGCTGGGCACCAGGATCCTCAGTCACAGGCTCTTCTACTCGCCACAATACAAACAAGCACAGTATATAGAGAAAATTAACATCACACCAAACATGTAAACAAAATACATTGTCGGAGAGGAAATCTCCGGCCGGGTGGTGGAGTGCACCCACCCTAAATCCTAAGATGAGGAGGGGCCTAAGCGTTTTGCCTGTTATGCGAGATGGAAGGATGAACACACAAGAGCACGCGAGGGTTTAGAGTGGTTCGGGCCGCCAGAGCGTAATACCCTACTCCACTGTGTGATGTATTGCTTGAGAGCTTATATGAACTTGTGAGTGTCTGAGTGAGCCTAAGATTGGATCTGCCCTGTAACACCGCATGCCTCCCCTTTTATAGCTGAAGGGGGGCATGCACAAAGGTACTGAGCCTCGACATGCGGGCCTAGGGACATAGCGAATACAACACTTGGAGCCACAAATGTTTGTTGCTGGGGTGATCTTCTAGTGTCCTGACACCCGAGATCTGCGTATCCTCGGCGTGCAGGGGAGGCTTCTTGTAGAAGGGATGATGAGTACAGTGCGCCGCTTGGCACGGGCGCACTGTTTGCCAACAGACCGGTCAGGCGCGCCGCCTGCTGGATGACCCTGACGCCGTCTGCCAGCGAATTGGACAGGACGCATTAAATGCTGGGAGGGCACGTCGCCCGTTAGCGTGGTGGCAGGCGGCGGTCCTCTCCGCAATAAATGCAGAGACTGCACAGCTTTATGGGCTTTACGTCAGGCTCGGTGCGTTGGCTTATGTCACAGGCCACAAGCCACGCGGCAGCAGCGGGGAGCGCAGTGCAAGGCTTGGGCACGTGCCAGCACCGGACCCCTACTCATGCCAAGGTCCTTCTCGTCCCGGGACCTTGCTAAGGCTCGGACCTTACTCGGAGGGGGACTAGGGCCCTCCCAAGGGACCCAGCGTGCCTTCTTGGGGACTCTAGATTTGTATGAATAGGGGTCCGGTGTCCTTCTGTGGAGGTCCGGACCCAACGATGAATAATGGGATATACTACCTTTCCTTGCCACGTGGCGCCCTTGGACCTGCCCATGTGGTGGGGTTGGGCACCATTCTCTGCATGGCCTTGAGGTGTTGCACGGGTGCGCGACTACTTTATACTGTAGTAGAGGGTACCCCTGATTGAGGGTACTGACAGTGGCCCCCGGGCCCGCCTCAGGGGAGGATGCGAGCCTACAAGTGGGGCCAGAGTCTGATTGGCGATCTGCCTGCTGCTCCTGCGCGCCTGTTGGTGCAATTACTGTCGGCCCGCCTATGGTTACGCCGACTATCACGCCCGTTCCCACGGCTGATTGGCCCGTGACCTTTGTACTTAATGTCACTGTTGGGCCATGCGCGGGGTGCCTCGAGTCGCTGCACCGGTTCTGAAACCTTATCTTTTCAGTCTTCTGCGATGGCCCCGAGGGGACACGGCATTGGCGCAAGCAGTGGTGCGATTTTTCCGCACCCAGTAACCGGCGCGCCGGTTGCATGACATGTGGGCCTGGGTCCGCATGTTGGACCGCCGATTGCAGTGAAGCTGAGGGAGCGCACAACCGTGGGGCGGTTGTTCGCTTCCTGCGTGGTGGTTCGCCTTCTTGACCGCTGGTTTTGGCGAAAATGAAGAGGCGCATAACCGCGGGGCGGTTGCATGTTCCTTGTGCGGCGGTTCGTCTTCCCGACCGCTGGTTGCTCCGAAAATGAAGGGGTGTATAACCACGGGGCGGTTGCACGCTCCTTGTGTGGTGGTTTGCCTTCTTCGTGCTTCGGCCTAACCTATATGACGTGTGGGGCCTGGCCCCCGTGTCATAGGGCAGGATCCTCAGTGCACACCGAGGGAGACTTTGCCCGTGACGCTCCGGGGCGCAAGAGGGGAAATCTCCCTTTAAAAAGGGATTGATCTCTCGGGTAGTAGTCATGCCTTGCTCCTCTTGCATCCTTCGCGCCCTTCTGCCTTCTGGGCCTCTGGATGGGGCGCGCCGGTGTTTGCTGGAGGGATCCGCGTCAGGGCCGTACCCTCCGGCGGTCTCACCGTTCTTGCTGCTGTTGGAGGAGCACGACCTCGTGGAGGTTGGCGCTATTCAGCCATCGCTCGGCTTTAAGGATTTTCATCATATAGCTCGGCTGCAGTCCCCCGCCAGTGGCCTTCCAGAAGGATGACCACCAGCCTCGTGGTGGGGAGAAGCAAGCCGGGCTGCGGCCTCCCCCCCACCCTCAGCTTCAAGGATGTTCATCATCCTCGCTGGGGTGGAGGGCGAGTCGAGTCGGGGCCCTGCCTTCCGCATGGGCTGGTGACCCGCTTCTTCCTCCAGCATTCGGAGGAGAAGGACGCTCACCAGCCTTGCGGAGGAGGCGAACCTCGGCTACGCGGGGCCAGATGGCTGCAGGCCGTCAGCTGCAGCGTGTCTGGCCCTTTGGGCTGGATGGCTTTGGTGCTGCCTCCGACGCTGCCTCCTGTCGTCTGGCCGGGGCGTGGCTGTCTGTCCACCGCACAGGCGACGGTCGCACCGTGTGCGGGTCCGCCACATGCACGACTTCTCCTGCCCGCCGGCCGCACTGGGGGGTCGTACAAGACGTCGTACGCCGTGGGGGTGGCGACCACGTTCTTGGATGGTCTTGTCCTCACTCCCGTGGGAGGACGGGAGCGAGGACCCCTTCGTGCGTGCTGAGGCAGCCGTCGTCCACCGGTGCAGAGGTGGCCACTGTCGTCGGTGCTAAGGTGGTCGCCGCCGCTGGTGAGGCTACCTATTGCAGAGGTGGTTGCCTCCGCTGGCGAGACCATCAAAGCCACCTACCGCCGAGTCCCCGACTCTTTGGCTTTAATGGCCTCGTTGTCACCCCCCGTAGGAGGACGGGGGCGAGGACCTCCTTGCAATGGCACACACCCTGAGGTGGTCGCCACCGCTGGTAAGCCGCTCGGAGCGGTGGTGGTTGTCGCTGCTGGTGCAGAGGTGGTCGTTGTCGCCGGCGAACTGTTGGTGCAGAGATGGCCGCCGCCGCCGGTGAGGTTGCCCGGAGCCAGCTTCCAGCGCGACTCCTGCTAGTGCAGCGCAGTTCATTCCTGCAGAAATGGAGCTAGGGCCCCGCTTGTAAGGGATTGTAATAACATATGTTTGCTTAGAAGCAGAATGTAATAACATATGTACGTAGGATTTTTGTCTGGGAAGCCAAGTTGTGTGTCCGGACCACCTGGATGGTGGTTCTAGGTACTAGGACACCTGCCGCAGGGTGGTCGAGTGTGCAGGCCCACGGTACGGGACCAGGCTAAGCGGCTACATGGCTCCGGACCCCCCCAGGAGACAAGCATCTCTTCTCTAGTTCCGGACCCCAAGTTGTCGGACGCACAGGACTTATAGTTCCAAATACTAGGGCACCCGTCACGGAGTGGTGGAGTGTGCAGGATTTCGGGTACGGAACCAGGCTATCCGGCCACATAGGCTCCGGACAACCCCATGGAACGGGCACCTGTTCTTTAGAACCGCCCCAGGCTTTTTCCTGTTTTTGTAAGGTACTCCTGAGTATTATTTATAAAGCAGTGTTAATACTTATCTATGTATCGTTCGTTCCTGCTGTGTGCGATGTTACGTTGTTGACTCGCCCTGGTGGCTGGCCCCCCGCCTGGGATGTAGGCTTGATGTGTCGAGGTTGGATACCAGCGTGTGTGAAAGAGTTGTCAACAACTCTCGGGAGGCAGCCTCAACGAGACCTGGATCTGTACACAGCTTTAGCTAAGGAGCGTTAGTAATACACCCGTAGGACCCTTCATCTGGCACTAGCCATCCTTTGATACATGCTCGGGACTTGCAGGGTTTAGTCTGGGGCAGCCAAGTTGTGCGTCCGGACCCCCTGGATGGTGGTTCTATGTACTAGGACATCTGTCATAGAGTGGTGGAGCATGCATGCCCACGGTACAGGCCTAGGCTGAGCGGCTACACAGCTCCGGACCACCCCAGGAGACAAGTGTCTCTTCTCTAGTTCTGGACCCTAGGTTGTCGGACCCACAGGACTTATAGCTCCAAATACTAGGGCACCCATCATGGAGAGGTGGAGTGTGCAGGGTTTCAAGTACGGAACCGGGCTAACCGGCCACACAGGCCCCAGACCACCCCATGGAACGGGCTCCCATTCTTCAGAGCCGCCCCCAGGTTGTCGGGCCCTCCTGCTTTCGCATAGAGGTCCTAAACTGCAAGCCTGGCTGTTCAATTCAGATGTCATTATGCCTGATAGGATGGGAACTGATCGGGTGGGCTAGATAAAATACAATCCGGAAACTGCAGGGTAAGACCTTGAAGCAGTAGGATAAAGCTATCATAGAAGCGCATCCGAGGGGTAAATCCTCCCTGTTTAACGTGACATGCATGGGTGTAGGCCAATAGGTCGGGTTTATGAGGGCGGACCTCACCGGGCTGGCGTACACGTGTGCGTTACTTGGCTAAAAAAGGGAGAAAGGTTCGACCCCTCGGACTTGCTCCTATGGATAGAACTTACAGAGATGCTACAAAGGTTAGGAAGGGGTACTCCTTTAGTCGTAGCAGGATGGTCACCCTTGGGTTGGCGTGTTCCCTGTCACCTTGGAGGGTCCTTCCCAGCTGGGGGAGTGTTTGTGGAGCCCTTCTTGGTTTGGTGTTTGCCGTAGGACTAGGTCCTAACCCTGGGTTCCCATCTACGTTTGACGGGGGAGCCCTCGTCCCTGGATGAGGACTAGTCCCCTAGGGAGTCCAGTAGGGTTTCCGAGGGAAGATAGACTTCGGCCCCGTAGACCGGGGACACAGGGTCCCTCCAGTGGTCTGTCTAGTCGTCGTCGTCGGAGTGGGAGTCTCTAGTGAAGACGTCCTTTAGGTCCCCTTCGGGTGACTGATACCCGTGGTCTCGCTAAGCCGCGGCCACCTCATCGTCGTCGACCTTTTTCTTGCCATGACGACGACGAGGTGGGGAGCTGTCCTTGGAAGACTGCTCACGCCGCTCGCTGACGCGTTCGCTGATGCGTTTCGCGAGATCAATGATCTCACGACACTCCGCGGTGCTGTGGCGACCGTTGGGGTGGACAGGGCACGAGCCGCTGTTACCCCTCTGCGACTGTGGGCGCTTGTTGCGATCGCCTCGGCCCCCGGTCGCAGCTGCGACGACCAGCGTGGTAGACTACGACCTCTCGTAGCCGCGGCCATTCTTTTTCTTTTTGCCATCACGGGGGGCGGCACCCGAGCCACCCGTCTGGGTAGTCCCGGTTTGTGGGGCCGAGTGCCATGCACGACCCTCGGCGGCTCTGGCGCACTTGTCAGCCAGAGCGAAGAGCGTGGGGACAGTCTCCACGTCATGCGTGGCCAGCTTTTCCAACATTTTCTTATCACGTACCCCTTGTCGGAAGGCCGTGATGATACAGGCATCGGAAATACGAGGTATAGTACCTCGTACCTTGGTGAAGCGGGAGATAAACGTCTAGAGGGTCTCTCCGGGCTCCTGCCTCACTACGTGTAGGTGGGCCTCCACGCCGTGTTGCTAGTAAGCGCTGGCAAAGTTTGCAACGAACCGTGCGTAGAGCTCTTCCCAGGTGTAGATTGACTCTGGGGTGAGGTTCATGAGCCAAGTCCAGGCAGGTCCAGACAAGGCGACATGAAAATACATTGCCATCACAGCGGTGTTTCCACCTGCTGCCGTGATGGCGGTGACGTACACCTGCAGGAACTCCGACGGGTTTGATGTTCCATCATATTTTTCCGGCAGGTGCAGCCGGAACTTGGGCGGCCATGACATCGCGCGAAGATGGTCCGCGAGGGCGGCACAGCCCACGCCGGCCAAGGGGACACCCGTTTGGGACCGGGTGCCCATTGGTGTCTGCGATGCTGCCGCAGCAAAGTCTTGATCGAGGCTGCGGCCCTCGATGTTTTGGTGGCGTTCGCGTGCCCTTTCCAAAGAGATCCAGGCGTCCTCTCCCGTACACCTGCGGTTGAGTTCTGCCCGGAGGTCGTCGGTCTGTGCACCCCTTACGGAGGGTGAGCGTACAGATGCCGTCGCCTCGCGTTGGCGCCGGGATGACCGAGGCCTGGACCTGGTTGAGGTAGAATGCGCCATGCCGAGTAACCGGTCAACGTCGTCACGCCACTGCTTCATGGCCCCCGGTGAAGCCGTGGAGCTAGGGGGTGGCGTAGCAACTCCCTGGCCACAGACAGCGCCGTAGGCGCTGCCCTCGATGGAGTCCGGGACACCTGTGCTGGCGTGTGCTGCTGCACGGCGTGTACAGCAGCAGCCCCAAACTCAGGGCGGTCGGGTACTCGCGGCGCGGAGGATGCAACTTCTTGCTCCATCACCAAATCTTCTAAAGTTTCGGCGCGATGCTCGATGATCTGCACCATCATGCTGAATAAGAACACAGGCAAAAACCTAAAGCCTTGCCCCCTACCTGGCGCGCCAAATGTTGGAGAGGAAATCTCTGGCCGGGTGGCGGAGTGCACCCGCCCTAAATCCTAAGATGAGGAGGGGCCTAAGCGTTTTGCCTGTTATGCGAGATGGAAGGATGAACACACAAGAGCACGCGACGGTTTAGAGTGGTTTGGGCCGCCGGAGCGTAATACCCTACTCCACTGTGTGATGTATTGCTTGAGAGCTTGTATGAACTTGTGAGTGTCTGAGTGAGCCTAAGATTGGATCTGTCCTGTAATGCCGCATGCCTCCCCTTTTATAGCTGAAGGGGGGCATGCACAAAGATACTGAGCCCCGACATGCGGGCCTAGGGACATAGCGAATACAACACTTAGAGCCACAAATGTTTGCTGCTGGGGCGATCTTCTAGTGCCCTGACACCCGAGATCTGCGTATCCTCGGTGTGCAGGGGAGGTTTCTTGTAGAAGGGATGATGAGTACAGTGCGCCGCTCGGCACGGGCGCACTATTTGCCAACAGACCAGTCAGGCGCGCCACCTGCTGGATGACCCTGACGCTGTCTGCCAGCGGATTGGATAGGACACATTAAATGCTGGGAGGGCACGTCGCCCGTTAGCATGGTGGCAGGCGGCGCGTCCTCTCTGCAATAAATGCAGAGGCTGCACGGCTATATGGGCTTTACGTCAGGCTCGGCCCGTTGGCTTATGTCACGGGCCACAAGCCACGCGGCAGCAGCGGGGAGCGTAGGGCAAGGCCTGGGCACGTGCCAACACCGGACCCCTACTCATGCCAGGGTCCTTCTCGTCTCAGGACCTTGCTAAGGCTCGGACCTTACTCGGAGGGGGACTAGGGCCCTCCCAAGGGACCCGGCGTGCCTTCTTGGAGGCTCTGGACTTGTACGCATAGGGGTCCGGTGTCCTTCTGTAGAGGTCCAGACCCAACGATGAATACTAGGATATACTACCTTTCCTTGCCACGTGGCGCCCTTGGACCTGCCCATGTGGTGGGGTTGGACGCCATTCTCCGCGTGGCCTTGAGGTGTTGCACGGGTGCGCTGCTACTTTATACTGTAGTAGAGGGTACCTCTGATTGAGGGTACTGACATACATAATAATAATCTACACATTAAAATAAAAATCATAGGAACAGAAATTATTAAATTTGGACTTATAGATTTTAAGTTATGAATTTCCAAAGGTTTTATGTGCTTGAAATAGGATTGAGTGAGCAATAAATTTTCTTATTGTTTTTATGTCTAAACAAAGACATTAGGTGATAGAAAATAATATTACAAAATTTTAGAAACTGAAATGAGTTAATTTGGAGTTCATATGAGTTTTCTATGGAATAAACAAGTTCTAGCCTTTTATTTTTACACTAAAATTCCATTTCTATATCAATTTCTCTGTTATAATATGTATCTGGGCTGCGCACCAAAATTTGAGAAGCACAGGGGTTATTCTGCAAATACACCAGATACTCAGTCCAACCCCGTAGTGGACCGCGAGTTCTATTCTCTAAAATTATAAGGGCTCATCTGCAAACCACGCAACCGAAGGGGTATGGCGCGAGATTAGCCGTCCGATCAACATTGGACGCCTCAGATTAGATCCTGGCTGCGGTGAATCATTATGCAGTCGCAACCGTTGGAACAAGGATCGACGGTCACGGGCTCAGCGCGCGGGACACTATAGGCTGGGTCGAATCGCGACCGCAGATCAGCCACAGAACGGTCCAGATCTAATCTAATGAACCGGTAACCATTGACCTAATCCCGACCGCACTCCTTCGATCTAACGGTCGGCACAGATTTTCCCTAACAGCGCCCAGACGTGGCGGCACCGCCCAATCCGCGTCGCGCCATCACCGGCGAGCGCACGATTCAAGCCCCCGGCGCACGATTCCACATCGCGACGGTTACTACGCAACGAGGGGGAGGTACTGAACTCAATTCGAGGCTACATACCGATTCTTCGGGGGTCTAGAACGACCGACAATGTGGCACGACAGACAATGGATTCCGGCGAGAAATTACTTGCGCCCCGTTGGCTCTCCGATCAACGCGACTCCACACTCACACTCCACACCGAATGGCGAAGTCTCGGCCCCAAGCTCCGGAGGCAGTGCATCCACAGGGGCGGTTATCACTGGCGGCGACCCGTTCTCCTCTCACCCTCGCAAACTACAGTTAGGGCGACTACCGACTTCGATGACGACACCTACCAGGGCTAGATAAAAAGAGGGGGGAAACTCGCGGCCGGGTCTTATAGACGAGCAGAATCAGTTGATGAAGACCCGCAAGTTCCGAGGAAGCCGCACCGCGGATCTCGGCAGCTAGTGATCGTGATGCATGGAGATGATGACAAGTGGGGCCCACGCGCAGCGACTGGAAGCGAGCTATGTACGGGGCGCTGGCGCCATGGGACCACCTATCGGCGCCATCGCCCATTCCGCCACGCGCGAGGGAGACTGGTGTTGGGGGCCTTCGCCCTCCGAAGGTCCTCAAAAACATGATTTAACAATGTTTCCTAAGTGTAACAGATGAACAGGTACCTTCAGACATGGATCAAAACTGTACACGATGTGAAGAGCATGGTAAGACGAAGGTTGATGTTGCTCCGAAGCTACGTGCGAGGGAGCTTCGGCTTAACGGCGGAAAAAGGAACCAACTTAAAAAGAAAAAGGCCATCTAGTCCTCGTTGAGTTGTCCATAAGTCAATAGTAAATATGAAGGGCATGAATGTAATTTCACACAGGCTGCGCCGTGTGCATATAAATAGATGAACAGTACCCCCGTACTGTTCACGCTGACTTGTACTCGCTTGTGCGTCATGCTTGTACCTTTGCCTTCAATCAAGTCGAAGGTATAAATGTAATTTGATATTGTTCTTATTTATTCCTGATTATATAAAAGAAAGATATATCATGATGTCATGTAATAACTCATGTTATCATGTTTCATATGCTTCATCTTTCATTGATTTATGTTGCAATAATGAAGGTACGTCCTTCATAACCTTCGTCTGAAGAACGTTATATCCTCAGGGAAATAATGCTTCGAAGGACGAAGGGCATTAGTCATTAACCTGTTTTTGTGTTGCCTTGTTCTTAATTCATAGCATTTGAGAACAAGTGACCAACATTGGCGTCCACCTCCGGTGTACTCACTTCCACAACCTTCGGCAAAAGCACTAACCTTCGTTATGCCGCCGAAGAAGACAACAGCGCCAGGGGCTACTGCACTGCAGCCACTGGACACAAACCAGGAGACTCTCTCTCTTCGAGAGGCTCAAAGCCAGAAGAGAAAGGCCACTAGTCCAACATTCCAAGAGGAAGAGTTGGACCAAGAGATCAGGGATATGGAAATCATCCATCAACAAGTGCAAAGGAAAAAAGAGAAGATGACTCGACTGGCCGATCTTCAAAGGAAGATCGATGAAGCTACTGAGGAAGTCCGTCATCTTACTCAAGATGAACAAGACCGAAGGCCTCAATACAGGGAGCTTTGTCAAGAGGGCTTATTCAACGAAGATGGATGGTATGATGATTTTAATCATGATACCTTTACTTTTGATGATGCTTCTCCCTTGGCAGCAGAATTGCAGGCTATCCCATGGCCACAATCCTACAAGCCACCCCAACTACCCATGTACGATGGGCACTCGGACCCAAAGCAATTTTTGATGAGCTATGAGGCAACAATATCCTCATATGGAGGCAATGCG
Organism: Zea luxurians; assembly: GCA_029449295.1. Lineage (NCBI taxonomy): Eukaryota > Viridiplantae > Streptophyta > Magnoliopsida > Poales > Poaceae > Zea > Zea luxurians. Next base: position 24,031,573 of record JAOPSE010000004.1, read on the forward strand.
GCTGTCATGGCAAAGTCCTTCGTCATGGCAGTCCGGAATGTAGCCCAAACATGGTATTCTTCTCTTCAGCCATGGGCAATCACGTCGTGGCAGAAGCTCAAGGATATGCTGATTACCAGTTTCCAAGGCTTTCAAACGAAGCCAGTCACATCTCAGGCCTTGTTCCAGTGCACACAAGACCATGAGGAATACCTTCAGGCTTATGTCCGAAGGTTCTTGCAGCTGCGGGCACAAGCGCCCACAGTGCCCAATGAAATTGTCATTGAGGCCATGATTAAGGGTCTTCGGCCAGGACCTACAGCTCAATATTTCGCCAGGAAGCCTCCACAAACTTTGGAGAAGCTGCTTTAGAATATGGATGAGCATATCTGGGTTGATAACGACTTCCGCCAAAGAAGGGAGGAAGCTTACAAATTCTCTGAGATGACCAGGGGCTTCGGAGGAAGAATCCACCCTAGGCATGTCAGATCAATCCACAACTCCAATCAGAATGACGACAAAGGAAGCTAGCTTCAGAGGCCACAGTATACCTCACAGTCTTTGGGGCAGCAACAAAGCTCCTTTAGGCCACCAGCTCCAAGGGGCAGAGACGCCAGGGGCTTCGGAGGAAGATATGGAGATCATCCCAGGAAAGTCTATTGCCTATTCTGTGGTGAGGACAAGAGCCATACTACAAGAATGTGCCAAATCACTATCTAGAAGCAAAAGGAGATCGCAGAAGCCGAAGCTCGACAGAATCAGCCGAAGCAGGTCTTGCACACTGCTTCGTGCCATTCTGCCTACATACTAGAGTATGTGGGCAATCATCCTGCAGCCTCTGTTGCTTCGGCTAGCCATTCTCAGGCTTCTTGGCCTCAGCTTCCACCGCCACCACCACTGCAACCTACACATTCCTAAAGCCTGCAGCCAGAAGGGCACCAACACTCTCAACAGCAACACGAATTCAGGGAGGAATCCGAAGCTCGTACAGTCAACAGTACTATGCCAGAATCAAAGCACATTTATTGAGCAATATCCTTCCTCTGAAATACTTTTATGTTCTATGTCATTTTGTTTTTTAGTAACATAAACAATGTAAATCTAGTTTTAAATTCTTGTAATAATTTTTGCTTCTATCAAAATGGAATATATCTTCTTTACAGACTTATGAAACCTGAAAATTGTCGAAGCTATAAAAAGTCGTTCCTAAGGGAACACAGCGTAAGTTTTGCCGAAGCTATAAAAAGCGGTTCCTAAGGGAACGCAACGTAAGTTTTGCCGAAGCTACAAAAAGCCGTTCCTAAGGGAGCACAGCGTATGTTTTGCTGAAGCTACAAAAAGTCGTTCCTAAGGGAGCACAGTGTAAGTTTTCTGTTCAAAAGTCGTTCCAAAGGGAATGCAGAGCCAAATACCATCGAAATATAAGGCGAAGAAGTTCAAAAGACGTTCCTAAGGGGATGCAGAACTTATACCACCGAAATAGAAGGCGAAGAAGTTCAAAAGACGTTCCTAAGGGGATGCAGAATTTACACCGAAAAATAAACGGTGAAGCCGAAAAATAAACGACAAAGAGATATCAATCATTCCTAAGGGAATGGAGAGATTGTGTGTTTCAGTGTGGGAGTGTGAGTATGTGTCTGCAGCATCATTATCATTTTGCACCATATCATCACATCATTTCGCATAGCATCACATCATACATCATATTGCATCGATGACACAAGAATGGAATACAGAGCCAATTTTTAGAAAATATTGTCAAAGTTATACGAAGTAAGCTTCGAATTACAGCCTCATCAGCCTACACGTAAGAAATGGATCTCTTTTTGAAGCAAGGATATCTTTATTTTCGCGAATCACGAATTTTCTTTCTTCACGAAGCATGAAAAGAAGGGAAGGTGTTTTTTCGCTGAAGGCTCAAAAACGGTATGTATGAAAGTTTCATACATCGTAAAGAAATAAATTACAATAATTTACATATTCAATCCAAAGTTACACACGTCAAATATTACAGCTTCGTTACAATAAAAGCACAATGTCTATTCCAGTGTCTCTTGCATTGGCCATTTAAAAATGTTTTCGCAGTAAGTGCTAGTCTTTTTTCAGGACCTTCTCCGTAATTTCATTTAGCAACTTATCGATGACTTCGTCAACGATAGATTCAGCCATATTAATGATCTCTAGTACTTCCTTCGTTTCTGGATCGGCAGGGGATCGAATGGTTCCGGTGGCGGAGATAATTCAGCTGAAATGGGAAAAAATTAATTAGTCCGAAGCCACAGAAACAAGTGCCGAAGATAAACATCAAAAGATATCACCTATACGTCTTTCACGCTCTGCAGCTTCTTCAGCCTGTTTTGCTTCTATCCGGGCGTCATGGGTGTCTTTTTCACTTTTCTTTATAATTTCATGAGCCATCTCTCGGCCACCATTCACCCAGACATCATTATAGAATTTTCCACCCATTAAAGTCGCTTCAGCTTAAGGATCCTTCGTGTCATCTGTAGAGAAGGCAGCTTCAGATTGGGCCATGGTCTTGATGTGATCACATCCCGCCTTCTCCAAGATAGCCGAAATACCCCGCGCACCGGAAAATGCACAAACATCCCCACAATCACTCAAGATTTCTTCGAAGGTCTCGGCCTCCCCACTTATCCATTCAATAACACCTTTGGGGTCGCCTCGTATGAAGTTTTCTTTGGTAGAATAGACACCCACGTTGGCGAAACCACCTTTTATTTTCTTCACGCACTCCAAGGATTTTTCAAAGCATCTTTCCTTGGAAGTGCGAAGTTCTTCAACATTTTTCTCCAAATAATTTTTCCAATATTCGCTAATATCTCAGTTAGCTTCTGCGAGTGCGCATTTTTCTTTAGCTTCCGCCAGCTGTTTCCGAAGATCTTCGATTTCAGCTTTTTGGATTTCGGCTTGAGCCTTGTAACTAGCTTAGTCTTCTTTCACTTTGTTTACCAACGAAATTAAGATTTTGTCTTTTTCAAGACCTTCGTTTCTTAATTCGATCACCTCTGATCGAAGATTGTTTAGAGCCATCGTATAGCCTTCATCTTCAATATTTTTCTAAGCCCTAAGTGCATTGCTAAGGATTAAGCCCTGCAAGAGGGGGACATAATTGAATATAGTAAAAAAATATTTCATTTTCAAAAAACAAAATTAGCTTTTATACCTTTATGCTATTGTATGCTATGCTGTCAGCAAGTTCGTCCTTCGATAAAATCGAAAGACCATCTTCCAGCTTCGGGAATCCGATGCTTTTTCCTATCTCCCAGCAAACGGATATTTCTTTGTTATCCGAGAGACAGTACAAAAAGTCTTCTTCACCACTCCCATTAAACACTAGTGCCCCCTTCGGATATTTCAATCTTTAGGCATAGTGTTGTGCTTCTAACATCTCTTCTTGGGATAGTACCTTTGCTGAAGCATGATGAATAATGTAGTCAATACTTATGTTCCAAGCTTCAGGAGCAGAAGCTTCGATTCCTTCAGTTGCAATCCGCTCTATTGATTTTTCCTTGGGGTCAGCAGGCTCCATTTCGGTGGGCTCTAAGGGTTCAGCTTCGGTTTCAGCCTGAATTGTTGCAGTTTCGACTTCTGCTTGCTTAGTATTAGCTTTGGGTTGCGCTTTGGCAACTTCGACAATTTTCCTTAGGGGAGCAGGACTCAAGGTTTTCGTTGTTTCTAACACAACATCTAGCACATTCGCCATCCTTCTCCTCTTAGGAGTTGCGGCAGAACCCTTTTGCACCTTCGGCACTGTCGCCTCTGTTGGAGGGCTCAAAATCTCTGGCATTTTTGTTATTTCCATTTTAGGCCCTTCAGCCTTCATCTCAATTAGCTCGACTGAAGGTAACTTCGGTATTACAGCCGACTCTTCAATACTCTGCGTAGACGGAACAGTTTCCTTTGTTTCGGCAGCTGAAGTGGCCCTTTCGCCAAATTCAGGTATTGCGACCGGTTTAATGTAACGCGGCCGGTGAGTTAGAACCTTCATCTTCTTGCCCTTTGGCTCAGTGGTAATGGCCGAAGCAACAATCTTCCCAGAAGTAGCAATCTTTCTTTTTACTCCTTGCCTTCGCAGTGGTAGCAATAGTGAGGGTATACGAAGCCAATAGCATCAAATACCCTGTTCAACTTTTTCTTTTTCTGACCCTGAAGGCTGGAGACAAGGCATTGTCCTCGGTCTTGGAGTACACCCCAAGTAACTCGTCGCTAGTAGCTTCAATGCATTTCAGCCAATCATCGTTTGGTTCATCAAACTTATCCCCAAACCTGAAGGTGTACTTCAGCCGGACCAAACCACCTTCGCCAGAGTCAGTGATGGTCTCCTTCGGCATCTCCCAGCCTTCCGCAAGAGGCCATACCCTGAAGGCTATATGTTCTTGAATTAAATCTCTTGTGCAAATGAAAGAGCAAACAGTGCTGAAGGCCTTCCGACACGCTTCGGCGGAATCATCAATTTTGACCTTCGGCCTTCAGAGGCCGAAGCGGGACCAGATAGGGCACATGATGACTTCTTTTATATCTTCCCTCATCTTTAGATCATTCTTCACATAAAACCACTCTTCCATCCAAGATCCGGGCCACCTTTTCTGAAATGTTGGCACTGGGTGGCTTGTGTTCGGACAAGCAATAAATCCATAACAACCAAAGTTGTTGTGGTACTGCTCTTTACCGATGGCCTTTGTCTCGTATAAAAGTTCATGCATGTTGTAGAAGCATTTCGCACTTGGCTCTAGCCCTTGACTCTTTACTGCCCAGACAAAAAGCCCCATCCTTAGTACGGCTTCGGGGGTGATTTGATGGAGGAAGATCTGGTAGGTCTTCAACACTTCAACTACAAACTTGCTCAAAGGAAATCGAAGTCCAGCCTTGAAAAAGCTTCGGTAAATTACAACTTCATTTTCCTCAGGGGCGGGGGCGGTGTTGTCTCCACCAACTCTCACGATAGACATGTCTCGAAAGTACCTTCCTCTCATGTTGTCAAGATGACTCTGTTTAATTGTTGATTTCCCGAAGATTGTATGGCTTGGCCGCCAGGGCCGATCTTCAGAACCTTTGCCTCCGCTTTCCACATCATAGCTATCGCTGTCACCGGTATCTTCAGATAAACCTTCCAGTATCTCTCTAGTAATCTTCTCTGTGTTTGTCTTTGCCATTGATTCAACAAATCCAGCATTATAAGGATCCACAACCTTCTTCTCCTCGAACAGCTTCGCCTCTTCAGTCTGCTTTTTCTCTATAACAACCTTCTTTTCCTTGGACATTTTTTCTCCAGAAATCTAGAAAACACGACTTTTAACCGAAGCTCAGAAAGCTTGAAAATCCAGCGAGCGCTAGTGAGCAGGAGCCAAAAGATTGAGAAAATAAATGCGAATGGCAGGAACAGTGTATCAAATGATGCCGGTGTGAGTTCATATTTATACGCCTAGCACGCTGCAACTTGGAGGGCCCCGTCTGTCATTGAGTATTGCTATTCTAGCAAAGGGAAGGTGTTTTTTCGGACCTTTGGCTTAAGGCCTTCGTCCATGTCGTAGTCTGAATTTGTTAACAAATTAATACTGCGAGGGGTTACTGTTGGGGGCCTTCACCCTCCGAAGGTCCTCAAAAGCATGATTTAACAACGTTTCCTAAGTGTAACAGATGAACAGGTACCTTCGAGCATGGATCAAAACTATACACGATGTGAAGAGCATGGTCAAGATGAAGGTTGATGTTGCTCCAAAGCTACGTGCGAGGGAGCTTCGGTTTAACGGTGGAAAAAGGAACCGACTTAAAAAGGAAAAGGCCATCTAGTCCTCGTTGAGTTGTCCATAAGTCAGTAGTAAATATGAAGGGCATGAATGTAATTTCACACAGGCTGCGCCATGTGCATATAAATAGATGAACAGAACCCCCATACTGTTCACGCTGACTTGTACTCGCTTGTGCGTCACGCTTGTATCTTTGCCTTCAATCAAGTCGAAGGTATAAATGTAATTTGATATTATTCTTATTTATTCCTGATTATATAAAAGAAAGATATATCATGATGTCATGTAATAACTCATGTTATCATGTTTCATATGCTTCGTCTTTTATTGATTTATGTTGCAATAATGAAGGTACGTCCTTCATAACCTTCGTCTGAAGAACGTTATATCCTCAGGGAAATAATGCTTCGAAGGACGAAGGGAATTAGTCATTAACCTGTTTTTGTGTTGCCTCGTTCTTAATTCATAGCATTTGAGAACAAGTGACCAACAACTGACTTCTCCTGGTGGGCCAAAAAGGAGGAAACCGGGCCTAGGTAAGCACTCCCTTTCTTATTTTATTTTCTGTTTTATTTCATTTTTGTTTTCAATTTCCAAATTTAAATTTTGAATCCTTTTAGGAGTTTCACCTTTGAGTCAAATTTATAAATTCAAATCCCTAGTATAGGAATCACATATCTTTATTTACTTATTTTTCTCCACATTATTTTTATTTTCTTCTCTTTTTCTAATTTCTAGAATTTCTTTTAGATGTCAAATTCCACTTTGGACTTTAATATATTTCTTTTCACATTATTCTATGTTGTCACAAAATGCACACCAAATAAAACCCTAGCATGATGCATAATTTAGTGGTATATATTTTTTTTATTAATTGTTTTTAAAGATGTTGTTCACATGTGGTGACAAATAGGTTCAACCCACACATATAAATAAAGGAAAATCACTTTTCTCCTCTTATATTATTTTCTACAAATTCGGTGTTACAAATCCTACCCCCTTAAAAAGAATCTCGTCCTCGAGATTTAGGAAGGACTAGGGAAAAGATGGGCGAAATCTATGCGAAGCTCTTCTTCTCTCTCCCAAGTAGCTTCATCTTCTCCATGATGACTCCATTGCACTTTGCACATCTTTATCACCTTATTTCTTTTAACTCGTGTCAAAGTGTCAAGAATCTTGATAGGATACTCCGTGTAAGTCAAATCTCCCTGAACACTGAGCTCCTCCATTGGTAATTGTTCCTCAGGGACACGAAGACACTTCTTAAGTTGAGACACATGAAACACATTATGCACATCAGATAGATTATCAGGTAACTCGAGTTGGTATGCCATCTCCCTAACTCGCCTAAAGATTCTGAATGGTCCAATAAAGCGAGGGGACAATTTAGCCCTAACTTTAAATCTCTACATTCCACAGAGTGGTGACACCTTGAGGTATACATGATCTCCTTCCTCAAATTCCAGTGGTCTTCTTCTATTAACGGCATAGCTCTTTTGCCTGGTTTGACCTACCCTCAAATTCTCCCAGACTATACGTACTTGTTCTTCTGCCTCTTGAATAAGCTCAGGACCAAAGAACTGCCTTTCTCCAGTCTGATCCCAGTATAGAGGAGTCCTGCACTTCCTACCATACAAAGCCTCGAATGGTGACATCTTTAGACTGGCCTGGTAGCTATTATTATATGAGAACTCAGCATAAGGTAGACTTTTATCCCAACTCTCTCCATGCTGAAGTGCACAAGCTCTCAACATATCTTACAATACTTGATTAGTCCTTTCAGTCTGTCCATTAGTCTGAGGGTGATAGGCTGTACTAAAGTTCAACTTAGTATTCATATTCTCATGAAAGCTTCTCCAAAATCTTGAGGTAAACTGTGAACCTCGATCAGACACGGTCTTCTTTGGTACTCCATGTAAACACACAATCTGAGCCATATATAACTCTGCCAGCTGTGAGCCTTTATAAGTAGTCTTGACAGGAATGAAGTGGGCTACTTTAGTCAATCTATCCACAATCACCCCATATAGAATCATATCCTTTCGGGGTGCGAGGCAATCCAATAATGAAATCCATACCAATCTCTTCCCACTTCCACTCGGGTATCTTTAGTGGGTGCAGTAGTCCAGCTGGCCTCTGGTGTTCAGCCTTAACTCTTTGACATACATCGCACATAGCCACATGTGCAGCCACATCTCTCTTCAATCCATACCACCAGTATTTCTGCTCCAAATCCTAATACATCTTGGTACTACCAGGATGAATAGAATAATCCGAGTCATAGGCCTCCTTTAAAATAGTCTCACGAAGGCTTTCAATATCAAGAACACATATCCTGTCCTTGAACCATACGGTGCCTTGCTCATCTTCCGTGAATTCCGAACCTCGACCTTCAGTAATCAGATCCTTAATCTCTTTTATTTTAGCATCACCAATCTGTCCTTTGCGGATTTCTTGCTCCAAGGTAGGTTCCACATCAATAGTAACTCCTTTAGTGTGAGCAACCATCCCTAGGTTAAGTCTCCTGAAATCCTCAACAATCTCATCGGGTAGCTGGGCAACAATGGCTGAATGAACGTGCTCCTTTCGACTCAAGGCATCTGTAACCAAATTCGCCTTGCCCGGGTGATAGTGAATCTATGAATCATAATCCTTAATAAGCTCCAACCAACGGTGTTGCCTAAGGTTGAGATCCTTCTGAGTGAATATATACTTCAACCTCTTATGATCCATGTACACTTGACACTTAGTTCCCATAATATAATGTCTCCAAATCTTAAGCGCATGCACAATGGCTGCCAGTTCTAAGTCATGGGTGGGTTTGTTCAACTCATGTTTCCGCAACTGACGAGACGCGTAGGCGATCACATGTCCCTCTTGCATGAGCACACATCCCAAGCCTTAGCCACATGCATCACAATAAATGTCAAATCCCTTCTGTAGATCTGGCATAACCAACACTGGTGGTGACATTAATCTCTTCTTTAATTGATCAAAGCTATATTGGCACTTTTCGTCCCACTTAAACTCTCTTCCCTTCTCCAGAAGCGAGGTCATAGGCTTAGCAATTTTAGAAAATCCTTCAATAAATCTCCAATAATACCCTACAAGTCCCAAGAAACTCTGGACTTCGGTAACTGTACTGGGTATGCTCCACGCCACTATCTCCTTGACTTTAGCAGGATCCACTGATATTCCACCATTAGAAATGATATGTCCAAGGAATGGCACCTCGTTAATCCAGAACTCGCATTTGCTGTACTTGGCATAGAGTTGATTGTCTCGTAGCTTCTGTAGCACCAATCTCAGATGTTCCTCATGATCACTATCACTCTTGGAATAAATAAGAATATCGTCGATGAATACTACGACGAATCTGTCCAAATACTCCATAAACACCTTATTCATCAAATTCATAAAATAAGATGGTGCATTAGTTAGTCCAAATGACATAACCATGAACTCATATAATCCATATCAAGTCGAGAAAGTCGTCTTGGGAATATCCGAAGGCCTAATCTTCATTTGATGGTAACCCGATCGGAGATCAATCTTTGAGAATACCCTAGCACCTCTCATCTGATCAAATAAATCCTCAGTGCGGGGTAACGTATACTTGTTTTTCATAGTAACATCGTTAAGGGACCTATAATCCACACACATCCGCTGTGATCCATCCTTCTTCTGTACAAACAGAATCGGCGCTCCCCAAGGTGAGGAACTCGGACGAATGTACCCAGCCTCTTGTAACTCCATTAACTGCTTCTTAAGTTCCTTTAACTCTTCCACAGACATCGTGTATGGCCGTTTAGAAATAGGAGCAGTCCCAGGTAAGAGATCAATAACAAACTCAACTTCCCTATCTGGTGGCATCCCTGGTAACTCCTCTGGAAAGACATCCGGAAAATCTCTAACCACACGGATGTTGTTACCAACAAACTCCTCAGCTATAAAGAACATCGCACGTCTGGAAGAGGTGGTTACTACAACTTCAACTTGAAATCTTTCTCCTTTAGGGCTGGTGAGTTCTACCGTACCCCTACCACATAGTATACTGGCCTTTGCCTTTCTTAACCATGACATACCAATGATCAGATCTATACTGCTTGCCTCTAATATTATAGCGGTTGCCCAGAATTTCTAACACCTAAAATTCTATTTTGGATTTAGTAAGATTCTCCAAGACGATTGAGGATTAAATTATTTCCTTTGACCTAATTGGGCTTCCTAAAATAAATAATGATAACACTAAAACATTGATAGTTTAAATATATATAAATATATACACACGAGATACCTTAAAGCTAGAATTTGAATGAAACTAAATAAAAATATAAACAAAAAGATCATTGATTATTTACTTAGGAAACTAATTATTTTATGAATTATATGAACCCGCCAAAAAAAGTTAAACCATATATTATCAAGGATTATGCATTAGAAATTACTTTCTAAAATTATTAAATCTAGCGCATGAATTGAAGCATCCACATAAATATGTTAGGAGAAAATTACTTGAATGCATAGATTAATATATATATATATATATATATATATATATATATATATATATATATATATATATATATAGCATTCATGCTGGACTTTTTGATCGTGCATTTTTTGTTGATTTGAAAGCCCAACAAAAAAAATGAATTGAAATCCAAATCTGAATGCAGAAATTAAAATAGAAAAGAAAAAAAAGAATATGGAAAAAAACAAAACTATGATCAGCCCACCTCCTATTCTCCTTCCCATAGCCCACATGCACATGCTATACGGGGTTTTAATCTTTTTTTTATTCATTTGACCGGAGCTTACCTCAGCATGACCTAAGCAGTGACATAAGCATGCAAGCCTCTCACACATTGTTTCCCTTCCTCCTTCCCCCGACGCAACGAACTAGAGAAGAAATAAGATCCACCGCATGACCCGGATTCAGTTACAGGCATTGAACTAAAACACGTATAAATCCTACACCTACACCCTGTCCACAGCCAAACCATGAATTCGAAGACGCCTAGTTTGGTGCCGATCCGAGAGCCATCGGGAGCATGCAGGGAGTAGAGGAATTGTTGCCGCTATGCTGTCAAGGATCGTGCCCACCCTCTACTCGTCGTCCCTGTCTCTGGTAAAGACACTACATCGTTCCGCCATAACGTACTCACGTATAGTATTTATTTGCATTTTGTTGGGAGATCCGTAGCTCGGTTATGCGCTGCTCCGGTGAAGCACCACCGTGGAAGTAGATGTCGTTGCTCTGTTCGTTTATCTAATGAGGGTGACAGGTTAATGGCCGTCGCATCTAAGATGAACGCTTAAGTTAGATGTAAGAATAAAACTTCGGCGATTTTAATCCAAACCGCAACTCTTCGGATGAACGATTGATGCTATCTGTGTTAAAGCCGTCACGCCAGATTTTCTAAAGAAACCCCCGTAATTAACCGGTCGTCCTAGCTAATATACGGATTATTATGCTCAGTTCTAGATTTAAGCAAATTAGGCCTTGTCTTCTCTAGGAATTATACCCGCCATCCAAATAGCCGAACATTTATAAACTGATTTATATGAATAAAAATAAATGTGAAAGCATATGAAAGCCATATTCCTACGTTTTAACTTCGAGTTGCTCCATTTATGTAGCGTTAGACTCGTGTTAATATTTCTTACACTTTAGTAACCTTAGTTTTATAATGTAATATGTTCTCAAATAACTAATTAGTTTGTTGGACCTATGATCAAGTTATATCTTGAATTAAATTTTAATAAATTATTTCTCACATGATTTATATTAAGTAACATATAATATACCTTTTTCTTGTTTAATCACCTAAATCTTTGGAAAATCATATCGTCTCAACCGTAGCTCTGAATTTAGTAATTCTCGAACCCACAATCTCGTTATAACGTGTAGATTATTATTACACAGTTTGTTCTTATGTTTGATGTGATGTTAATTTTGTCTATACCATGTTTGTTTGTATTGCTATGACTAGCAGTGCGGTCATGAGGATCTGAAGAATCACCCTGGTAACTGGAATCTCAAGTGCCAGGTAAGTTGTGCCCTTGACCACTTTTGTTACCCAATAATATTCTCTATAATTATTTACCATGCATAGGCTTAATTTTGATGGGACCTGATAGGTCACCCTAGATTGTTTATCTCTTTACCTTGTTATCCCTGAATCACTTCGGTAGTTTTGCTATTGCTTTATATGGTTTTGGGTTAATATTTCATTATATCCATGTTCCAGTTATTCTGTTATTTTACTTATGTTCATGTCAAGATCATCTTTAATGTTAATTGGAACATGGAGCTTAACTTGAGAAACACGTGCCACCACAAGGGAGGAATGGGACCCATTGGCTGACTAATTAGGAAAGCTAGTGGAAGACTACCTTACCCGAAAGGGGAAAGGGCAGTAGGGGAGTTGCATGCAAGGAGGTTCTCGGGTTGATTTTGCTGCGATGGCGGTCAGACGAGGGATTCTTGCAAGTGCTCTTCCCATAAACTGTAGCGGGTTTTCGGAAGCTAGTGGAACTTTGTACAGGCCTCGTAGTGGATCTCTAGCCATTCACCTTGGTAGTGTCTAAAGGCCTAGCTAACCCTGGCGACATGGGAAACACGACTTGTGGGTAAAGGGTACAACCTCTGCAGAGTGTAAAACTGGTATACTAGCCGAGCTCACGGTCATGAGCAGCTCAGGACTCTCTGATGATTAAATTATGGAACCTAAACTAAATTTGTCATTTGCATTTGCATGGGTTTATTATTAATTTTGTTCTATTATCTATTATTATGGTTTGGTATCTACTTACATTTAGTAACTGCTAATAAAATTTTGACCAACTTATAAAAGCAATGCTCAGCTTTAACCTCTATTGTTGATCAGCCTTACACTTCATGAACTCCCACCTTTGGTGAGTTCATGCCACATTATTCCCCAAAACTTGTTGAGCGATGAACATGTGTGAGCTCACCCTTGCTGTCTCACACCTCCCACAGGTCAAGGACAGGTACCACTGGATGAGGCGCATGGTGGATGTTGCACTGTGTTCGTGAGCGATCTAGGTCGGCATCTCCCAGTTGACTTTCTGGCGCGAAGGATGGATTTTAGATCCTATTATATTTATCTTTTATTTCGTAAGACTTTCGCTATGTAATAAGTACTCTGATTATATTGTGACATTTATCTCTATACACTCTGTTATTATATATGCTGTCTTCTTTGGCGCATGTATGAGATGCACTCGACTTTGTACCTTAAAATCGAGTGTTACAGAAGTGGTATCAGAGGAAATGTTGACTGTAGGACCAAACCTAGATAGAAATGGACAAACCCTTACCTACTTATCTTACTCTGATTCATTCCATACTAACCTTATCTTGATCATGTCTTACCTTTTGCTATTCTACTCTGATTATTCTTGCCTTTACTACTCTAAGACAAGATGGATTTCACACCTTGGAATCCTACAACTATGAACTTTTTCAGAGATAGGGAACCTAAGACGAAATTAAAAATTATTTTTTTCTATTAAAAATGTTGGTTGATTGTTCTGATGATCAATGCCTGATTTGCTTCTTTGATTGATTGAAATAGTATAGACGGGCATCTTAGCATGTACCACCATAAGGTATGAATTAACTTTAGTAGGTGACACACTAAACTGCTTAGCTAATAAATCCCCTGGAGTAACATTTCTCGTAATTACTCGCCTTGTCTACAATTCTTCCTTTCTTACCCTGTGTTTCTAACCCAGATGGGCTACCCCTATAGTGTTAGAAAGAGCACTATAGACGTGACCCTTGGTATGTCATGGTTAAGAAAGGCAAAGATAGTATATACACTGTGCTAAGAGAACCATAGAACTCACCAGTTCCAAAGGACAAAGATTTGAAGTTGAAGTTGCAGTAACTACCACCATCAGACTAGCGGCATTCTTAATAGATGAGAAGTTTGTGGGTGACAACATCCGTGCAGTTAGAGATTTTCTGGATGTCTTTCCAGAGGAGTTATTAGGGATGCCACCAGATATGGAAGTTGAGTTGGTCATTGATCTCTTACCTGGGACTGCTCCTATTTCTAAACGACCATACATGATGTCCGTAGAAGAACTAAAGGAACTTAAGAAGCAATTAACAGAGTTACAAGAGGCTGGGTATATTCGTTCGGATTCTTCAACTTGTGGAGCGCCGGTTCTATTTGTACAGAAGAAAAAAAGGATCGCAAGGGATATGCGTGAATTATAGGACCCTTAATGATGTCACTGTGAAGAACAAGTATCCATTACCCCGCATTAAAGATTTATTTGATCAAATGAGAGGTGCAAGGGTATTCTCGAAGGTTGATCTCCGATTGGGTTATCACCAAATGAAGATTAGGCCATCGAATATTCCCAAGACGGATTTCTCGACTCGATATGGTTTATATGAGTTCACCGTTATGTCATTTGGACTAACTAATGCACCAGCCTATTTTATGGATCCGAAGAATAAGGTGTTCATGATCAGGACAGATTCGTCGTGGTTTTCATCGACGATATTTTTATTTATTCCAAGAGTGATAGTGATCATGAGGAACATCTGAGATTGGTGCTACAGAAGTTACTAGATAATCAACTCTACGCCAAGTACAACAAATGCGAGTTTTGGGATTGGCGAGGTGCCATTTCTTGGACATATCATCTCTAATGGAGGGTTATCAGTGGATCCTGTTAAAGTCAAGGAGATAATGGCGTGGAGCATACCCACTACAGTTGCGGAGGTTCAGAGTTTCTTGGGGCTTGTAGGATATTATCGGAGATTTTTATTGAAGGATTTTCTAAGATTGCTAAGTCTATCACCTCACTTCTAGAGAAGGAAAGAGAGTTTAAGTGGGACGAGAAGTGCCAAGACAGCTTTGATCAATTAAAGAAGAGATTGATGTCACCACCAGTGTTGGTTATGCCAGATCTATAGAAAGGATTTGATATTTATTGTGATGCATGTGGCCAAGGCTTGGGATGTGTGCTCATGCAAGAAGGACATGTGATTGCCTACGCTTCTCGTCAATTGCAGTAACATAAGTTGAACTACCTCACTCATGACTTAGAGCTAGCCGCCGTTGTGCATGCGCTTAAGATTTGGAGACATTATAATATTGGAATCAAGTGTCAAGTATACACGGATCATAAGAGTTTGAAGTATATATTCACTCAGAAGGATCTCAACCTTAGGCAACACCGTTGGTTGGAGCTTATTAAGGATTATGATTTGGAGATTCACTATCACCCGGGCAAGGCAAATTTGGTTACAAATGCCTTGAGTCGAAAGAAGCATGTTCATTTAGCTGTTGTTGCCCAGCTACCCGATGAGATTGTTGAGGATTTCAGGAGACTTAACCTGGGGATAGTTGCTCACACTATAGGAGACTTAACCTACCTTGGAGCAAGAAATCCGCAAAAGGACAGATTGGTGATGCTAAAATACAAGAGATTAAGGATCTGGTTACTAAAGGTAGAGGTCCAGAATTCACGGAAGATGAGGAAGGCACGACATGGTTCAAGGATCAGATATGTGTTCTGGAGATTGAAAGCCTTCATGAGACTATTTTAAAGGAAGCCCATGACTTGGATTATTCTATTCATCCTAGTAGTACAAAGATGTATCAGGATTTGAAGTAGAAGTTCTGGTGGTATGGATTGAAGAGAGATGTGGCTGCACATGTGGCTATGTGCGATGTGTGTCAAAAAAAGTTAAGGCCGAACACCAAAGACCAGCTGGACTATTATACCCACTGAAGATACCCGAGTGGAAGTGGGAAGAGATTGTTATGGACTTCATTACTGGATTGCCTCGCACCTAGAAAGGTTATGATTCTATATGGGTGATTGTGGATAGATTGACTAAAGTAGCTCACTTCATTTCTATCAAGACTACTTATAAGTGATCTCAATTGGCTGAGTTATATATGGCTTGGATTGTGTCTCTACACGGTGTACCGAAGAAGATCATTTTGGATAGAGGATCACAATTTACCTCCAGAATTTGAAAAAGTATTCATGAGAATATGAATACGAAGTTGAATTCTAGTTCGACCTACCATCCTCAGACTGATGGACAGACTGAAAGGACTAATCAAGTATTGGAGGACGTGTTGAGAGCTTGTGCCCTTCAGCATGGTAGTAGTTTATAATAATAGTTACCAGGCCAGTCTAAAGATGTCACCGTTCAAGACTCTATATGGCAGGAAGTGTAGGGCTCCTCTATATTGGGATCAGACTAGAGGAAGCCAGTTCTTTGGACCTGAACTTATTCAAGAGGCAGAAGAACAAGTCTGTATAATCAGGGAGAACTTGAGGGTAGCTCAGACCAGGCAAAAGAGCTACGCTGATAATAGAAGAAGACCGCTGGAATTTGAGGAAGGTGATCATGTGTACCCCAAGGTGTTACCACTTCGTGGAATGAGTAGATTTAAAGTTAAGGGCAAATTGTCCCCACGCTATATTGGACCATTCAGAATTTTTTTAGGCAAGTTGGAGAGATGACCTATCAACTCGAGCTACCTGATAATCTATCTGATGTGCATAAAGTATTCCATGTGTCTCAACTTAAAAAAGTGCCTCCGTGTCCCTGAGGAACGGTTACCAATGGAAGAGCTCAGTGTTCAGGGTGATTTGATTTACCCCGAGTATCCGATCAAGATTCTTGATACATTGACTCGAGTTACAAGGAATAAGGTGATAAAGATGTGCAAAGTACAATGGAGTCACCATGGAGAAGATGAAGCAACATGGAAAAGAGAAGAGCTTCGTATAGATTTTCCCCATCTTTTCCCTAGTCCTTCCTAAATCTCGAGGACGAGATTCTTTTTAAAGGGGTAGAACTTGTAACACCCAAAATTCTATTTTGGATTTAGTAAGATTCTCCAAGACAATTGAGGATCAAATTATTTCCTTTGACCTAATTGGGCTTCCTAAAATAAATAATGATAACACTAAAACATTGATAGTTTAAATATATATAAATATATACACACGAGATACCTTAAAGCTAGAATTTGAATGAAACTAAATAAAAATATAAACAAAAGATCGTTGATTATTTACTTAGGAAACTAATTATTTTATGAATTATATGAACCCGTCAAAAAAAGTTAAACCATATATTATCAAGGATTATGCATTAGAAATTACTTTCTAAAATTATTAAATCTAGCGCATGAATTGAAGCATCCGCATAAATATGTTAGGAGAAATTTACTTGAATGCATATATATATATATATATATATATATATATATATATATGGAAAAAAACAAAACCACGATCAGCCCACCTTCTATTCTCCTTCCCACAGCCCACATGCACATGCTATACAGGGTTTTAATCATTTTTTATTCATTTGGCCGGAGCTTACCTCAGCATGACCTAAGCAGTGACATAAGCATGCAAGCCTCTCACACACAGTTTCTCTTCCTCCTTCCCCCAATGCAACAAACCAGAGAAGAAATAGGTTCCACCGCATGACTCGGATTCGGTTATGGGCATTGAACTAAAACACGTATAAATCCTACCCCTACACCCTGTCCGCAGCCAAACCATCAATTCGAAGACGCCTAGTTTGGTGCCGATCCGAGAGCCATCGGGAGCATGCAGGGAGTAGAGGAATTGTTGCCGCTGTGCTATCAAGGATCGTGCCCACCCTCTACTCGTCGTCCCTGTCTCTGGTGAGGACACTACATCGTTCCGCCATAACGTACTCGCGTATAGTATTTATTTGCATTTTGTTGGGAGATCCGGAGCTCGGTTAGGCGCTGCTCCGGTGAAGCACCACCGTGGAAGCAGATGTCGTTGCTCTGTTCATTTACCTAATGAGGGTGACAGGTTAATGGCCGTCGCATCTAAGATGAACGCTTAAGTTAGATGTAAGAATAAAACTTCGGCGATTTTAATCCAAACTGCAACTCTTCGGATGAACGATTGATGCGATCTGTGTTAAAGCCGTCACGCCAGATTTTCTAAAGAAACCCCCGTAATTAACCGATCGTCCTAGCTAATATACATATTATTATGCTCAGTTCTAGATTTAAGCAAATTAGGCCTTGTCTTCTCTAGGAATTATACCCGCCATCCAAATAGCCGAACATTTATAAACTGATTTATATGAATAAAAATAAATGTGAAAGCATATGAAAGCCATATTCCTACGTTTTAACTTCGAGTTGGTCCATTCATGTTGCGTTAGACTCGTGTTAATATTGCTTACACTTTAGTAACCTTAGTTTTATAATGTAATATGTTCTCAAATAACTAATTAATTTGTTGGACCTATGATCAAGTTATATCTCGAATTAAATTTTAATAAATTATTTCTCACATGATTTATATTAAGTAACATATAATATACCTTTTCTTGTTTAATCACCTAAATCTTTGGAAAATCATATCGTCTCAACCGTAGCTCTGAATGTAGTAATTCTCGAACCCACGATCTCGTTACAACGCGTAGATTATTATTACACAGTTTGTTCTTATGTTTGGTGTGATGTTAATTTTGTCTATACCATGTCTGTTTGTATTGCTACGACTAGCAGTGCGGTCATGAGGATCTGAAGAATCACCCTGGTAACTGGAATCTCAAGTGCCAGGCAAGTTGTGCCCTTGACCACTTTTGTTACCCAATAATGTTCTCTATAATTATTTACCATGCATAGGCTTAATTTTGATGGGACCCAATAGGTCACCCTAGATTGTTTATCTCTTTACCTTATTATCCCTGAATCACTTCGGTAGTTTTGCTATTGCTTTATATGGTTTTGGGTTAATATTTCATTATATCCATGTTCCAGTTATTCTGTTATTTTACTTATGTTCATGTCAAGATCATCTTTAATGTTAATTGGAACATGGAGCTTAACTTGAGAAACACGTGCCACCACAAGGGAGGAATGGGACCCCTTGGCTGACTAATTAGGAAAGCTAGTGGAAGACTACCTTACCCGAAAGGGGCAAGGGCAGTAGGGGAGTTGCATGCAAGGAGGTTCTCAGGTTGATTTTGCTGCGATGGCGGTCAGACGAGGGATTCTTGCAAGTGCTCTTCCCATAAACCGTAGCGGGTTTTCGGAAGCTAGTGGAACTTTGTAAAGGCCTCGTAGTGGATCCCTAGCCATTCACCTTGGTAGTGTCTAAGGGCCTAGCTAACCCTGGCGACATGGGAAACATGACTTGTGGGTAAAGGGTACAACCTCTGAAGAGTGTAAAACTGGTATACTAGGCGAGCTCACGGTCATGAGCAGATCAGGACTCTCTGATGATTAAATTATGGAACCTAAACTAAATTTGTCATTTGCATTTGCATGGGTTTATTATTAATTTTGTTCTATTATTTATTATTATGGTTTGGTATCTACTTACATTTAGTAACTGCTAATAAAATTTGACCAACTTATAAAAGCAATGCTCAGCTTTAACCTCTATTGTTGATCAGCCTTACACTTCATGAACTCCCACCTTTGGTGAGTTCATGCCACACTATTCCCCACAACTTGTTGAGCGATGAACATGTGTGAGCTCACCCTTGCTGTCTCACACCCCCCACAGGTCAAGGACATGTACCACTAGATGAGGCGCATGGTGGATGTTGCGCTATGTTCGTGAGCGGTCTAGGTCGGCGTCTCCCAGTTGACTTTCTGGCACCAAGGATGGATTTTAGATCCTGTTATATTTATCTTTTATTTTGTAAGACTTCCGCTATGTAATAAGTACTCTGATTATATTGTGACATTTATCTCTATACGCTCTGTTCTTATATATGCTGTCTTCTTTGGCGCATGTATGAGATGCACTCGGCTTTGTCCCTTAAAACCGGGTGTTATAGAATTCTCTTCCCATAATTGTTAATGTCAATCTATGTGTCATATGATTTGCCTCAACAGGCCCTTTAGGTGTTATTACTATCATTGGTGTTTTCATAATTTTCAGTGGTAACTCATTTGTGTTGGCGTATCAAGCAAACATGAATGAATGTGTAGCACCATAATCAAATAATATTGTTGCAGGAATTGCATTAATGTAAAACATACCAAGTGCAATGTCAGCTCCTTCTGCAGTAGCATCAACATTGACCTGATTAACCCTGGTAATAGAGAATCCCTTGCCAGATCCTAGAATCTGCTGCTTGTTCTGAACTGGGGTAGTAGCAATCCTTTGTGGGCAAACATTTGCATAATGTCCAGTCTTCCCACACTTGTAGCAAGTAGTGCCTGCACTCTGTCCTGAAAACTTCGTCGGGGTGCCAGTGGGGTAGCCTGACGAGTCGGTGGAGTCCTCTAAGGTGAGGGCTAAGCTAGGCGCTGGCCTCCGCCAGTGCGAATTGGTGTACCCTGGGGTGAACTGTAGCGAGGACGAACACTGCTGCTTCCCTGTCCCTGGGATATCGCCTTCCTCTTCAAATCTCCTAGTTGAACACGCTTGTGTTCAATAGCTAGAGCCTTATCGAGCAGCCTCTGAAATGATGGAAATGTATGTGCCACTAGAGCATACTGCAAGGGTCCATTGAGTCCTTCAATAAAGTGCTCCCGCTTCTTCTTGTCTTCAGTAACCTCATCTGGTGCATGTCTAGAGAGCTGAATGAACTTATCGCGGTACTCGCTGACTGACATGCTTCCCTGCTTCAGCGATAGAAATTCCTTCTTCTTAATCTTCATCAGTCCAGCTCGTATATGATAGTTCCTGAACTCCGTAGCAAACTCCGCCCATGTGATAGTATCAGCAGCATCGTGGGCCGCAGTGTATGAATCCCACCAATCAGCAGCAGGACCTGTCAGACGACCAGAAGCATATAGAACCTTCTCCCGGTCTGTGCACTGAGCAATATTCAGCATCTTCTCTACAGACTTCAGCCAATCATCTGCGTCCAGTGGATCAGGAGAATTAGCAAATGTTGATGGCTTATGGCTCATGAATTCTCGGTGCTTATCCTGGGGTGGAACAGGTGGTGGTGGAGGAGGAGGCAGTGGTGCTTGCTGCTGTTGCTGTTGCGCCCTTCTCTCCTAGCGTATCTCCTCTCGCTCTTGGCGCATCTCCTGGCGTATCTCCTCTCGGTCTTGGCGCATCTCCTGGCATTCCTGCCGCATTTACACGTGCATATCCGCCATGCTGTCTGCCATCTGTTGCATATCCTCATCTGAGCTGCAACTACTAGGTCAACTCCGACTGGTGGAGGATTCGGAGGATTCATCTTGGCTTGCTGTTGTTGTTGTCTAAGTACCCTCCGGTTAAAGGGGTTGGCAGGTAAATCAATTCCACCACTCTTCCTGGTATTGACCATCTGAGTTAGAAACATATGGTAAGAGAGAAAGGATTGTAGACAAGGTAGGTAATTACGAGGCATGTTACTTTAGGGAATTTATTAGCTAAGCAGATTAATGTTTTACCTACCAAAGCTAATTCATTACCTTAAGGTGGTACATGCTAAGATGTCCATTTATAATATCTCAATCAATCAAAGAAGCAAATCAGGCATTTATCATCAGAACAATCAACCAACATTTTTAAATAGAGAAATAGTTTTAATTTCGTCTTAGGTTCCCTATCTCTTAAGAATGTCATAAATGTAGGATTCCAAGGTGTGAAATCCATCTTGTCTTAGAGTGTAAAAGGTCAGAGTAATCAGAGTATGACAGAAAAAGGTGAGATAGGATCAAGATAAGTATAGAATGAATCAGAGTAAGGTAACTAGGCAAGGGTTTTGTCCATTTCTATCTAGGTTTCGTCCTACAGTCAACATTTCCTCTGATACCACTTCTATCACACCCGGACTTTAAGGGATAAAGTCGGGTGCATCTCATACATGCGCCAAAGAAGACAACATATATAATAACAGAGTGTATAGAGATAAATGTCACAATAACATCAGAGTACTTATTACATAGCAGAATCTTACAAAAATAAAAGATAAATATAAAACGAACTAAATCCATCCTTGGTGCCAATAAGTCAACTCAGAGACGCCACCTAGATCAGATCAAACTCCTCGTTGAGTGGCTCCTCTTGAACCACCTGTTCTTCTCCTGTGGGGCGTGTGAGACAGCAAGGGTGAGCTCACACATGATCATAGCTCAACAAGTTGTGGGGAAACCAGTGTGCATGAACTCAACAAAGGTGGGAGTTCATGTGATGTGTAAGGCTAATCAACAACAGGGGTTAAAGCTGAGCATTGCTTTTAATTAGTTGGTCAAAGTTTTATTAGCAGTTACTAGATGTAAGTAAATACCAAACCTTAATAAAAGTAATATAACAAAATTAATAAATAATCCCATGCATATGCGAATGACAAAATTAAATTTAAGTTACATAAGTTAATCATGCGAGAGTCCTGAGCTGCTCATGACCGTGAGCTCGGCTAGTATACCAGTTTTACACTCTGCAGAGGTTGTACCCTTTACCCACAAGTCATGTTACCCATCTGCCAAGGGATCGCGACTCGCATACACCTCTACCAAGGAAGCGAGGCAGGACAACACTACGAGGCCTTTACAAAGTTCCACTAGCTTCCGAAAACCCGCTACAATTTATGGGAAGAGCACTTGCGAGAATCCCCCGTCTGACCGCCATCGCAGCAAAATCAACTCGAGAACCTCCCTGCATGCAACTCCCCTACTGCCCTTGCCCCTTTCGGGTAAGGTAGTCCTCCACTAGCTTTCCTAACTAGTTAGCCAAGGGGTCCCATTCCTCCCTTGTGGTGGCACGTGTTTCTCAAGTTAAGCTTCATGTTCCAATTAACAATAATGGTCTTGACATGAACATAAATAAAATAACAAAGTAATTGGAACATGGATATAATGAAATATTAACCCAAAACCATATAAAGCAATTGCAAAACTACCTAAGTGATTCAGGGGTACACAAGGTAAAATAGATAAACAGACTAGGGTGACCTATTGGGTCCCATCAAAATTAAACCTATGCATGAAAAAGTGATATTAAAGAACATTGTTGGGTAAAAAGTGATCAAGGGCACAACTTGCCTTCAATGAGCTCCTGCTCAGTAACTTCTATCTGCTGGGCACCAGGATCCTTAGTCACAGGCTCTTCTACTCGCCACAATACAAACAATCACAATATATAGAGAAAATTAACATCACACCAAACATGTAAACAAATACATAATAATAATCTACACATTAAAATAAAATCCTAGGAACATGAATTATTAAATTTGGATTTATAGATTTTAAATTATGAATTTCCAAAGGTTTTATGTGCTTGAAATAGGATTAAGTGAGCAATAAATTTTCTTACTGTTTTTTATGTCAAAACAGAGACATTAGGTAATAGAAAATAATATTACAAAATTTTAGAAACTGGAACGAGTTAATTTGGAGTTCATATGAATTTTCTATGGAATAAACAAGTTCTAGCCTTTTATTTTCACGGTATCTGGGCTGCACACCAAAATTTGAGAAGCACAGGGGTTATTCTGCAAATACACCCGAGACTCAGTCCAACCCCACAGTGGATCGTGGGTTCTATTCTCTAAAATTATAAGGGCTCATATGCAAACTACGCAACCGAAGGGGTATAGCGTGAGATTAGTCGTCCGATCAACATCGGACGCCTCAGATTAGATCCTGGCTACGGTGAATCGTTATGCAGTCGCAACCGTTGGATCAAGGATCGACAGTCACAGGCTCAGCGCGCGGGACACTATAGGCTGGGTCAAATTGCGACCACAAATCAACCACAGAATGGTCCAGATCTAATCTAACGAACCGATAACCATTGACCTAATCCCGACCGCACTCCTTCGATCTAATGGTCGACATAGATTTTCCCTAACAGCGCCTAGACACGGTGGCGCCACCCAATCCACGCCACGCCATCGCTGGCGAGCGCACGATTCAAGCTCCCAGCGCACGATTCCACACCGCGACGGTTACTACGCAACGAGGGGGAGGTACTGAACTCAATTCGAGGCTACATACCGATTCTTCGGGGGTCTGGAACGATCGACAACATGGCACGGCGGATGACGGATTCCAGCGAGAAATTACTTGCGCCCCGTTGGCTCTCTGATCACCGGGACTCCGCACTCGCACTCCACACCGAACGACGAAGTCCTGGCCCCAAGCTCCGGAGGCAGTGCGTCCACAGTGTAGCACCCACTTTGTAATTTGCTAGGAATAACACCAATAGAGAAACAATTTCTCTTTAAGTGAGTTTGATCTTTATGCATCATCACATGTGAACACCATGTCCAAAAATAATTAATAAAAAGATATGCTACTAAATCAATGCATCATGTTGAATATTTTATTTGTGTGTGCATTTTTGTGACAATATTGTAATAATGTGAAAAGAAATACATTAAATATTCAGATGGGGATTTAAATCCTAAATAATCCTAGAATTAAGAAAAGAGAGAAGGAAGAGATTATACAAAATAGAGGAAAATAAATATATGAAGGAATACATTTTGTCCCTACTAATATTTTAATTTAGGTATTTAACTCAGTTATGAAGCTCACAAACAAGTTTGAATTCAAAATGGAGATTTAAAAATGAAATGAAATAGAAAATAAAAAGAAAAAAAGAAACCTAATTGGGCCGTGAATACCCGTTTCGGCCCACTCTCGTTTTCCCTGTGCACCACAGCCAGCTCCGGACGCGTAGGCCTTTACGGTCAGCGGGAACCAGTTCCTTGTGTGTGTGCGCGTGGGAAATGGGTGTGACAAGCGGGACCCACCTGGAGGCGACTACTCTGTCAGTCAGCTACCTCATCCGCTCCATGGGTTCGTCCTCAACCGCAAGCGCGAAATCGGTGGGAGATCCGTGGCGGGGTTGGTTGTGCTGGGATTACGGAGTTAAAAGACGGACCTGCGACTGCGTAGCCCTTTCCCCCTCCATCGCGTGCCCACCACCGCGACCAACTGTATCAGCTGTGTGCCAAGATTCGCCATCGAGAGAGAGAGAGACAGAGAAAAGGGAGTGCGGGGAAAGGCTCGCCGCCACAGATAAACGACGGTGCTCGTCGTCGACCTTGTTCCATAGGTCGGTCCGAGTCACTGGTGGCGCATGGGTGGGCTGCATGGTGTAATTTCGTCCCCAAGGTTCGCCGCACAGCCATCACCGACCTCCGTGGGAGCAGCGGACCGCCCTCACCGTGTAACATCACCCTTGCGGTCACCTTCACCTTGGGTAAGTCACCCAAGTCATCTTCCGCACCTACGGGATGGATTACGACTGACCAGATTAGAAATTGCGGGGCCGGGTCGTGAACTAATTCCTCGTCGGAGTTCGATTTCGCTGACCAATCCTTCTCACCATACCGGAGTCGTGCTCGTCCTTATCGGCGGGATTGAGCCCTCCCTACAGTACGCTATTGTCCCTGGACGCGAACCGACATGTACAGGGGAGAATTAGGGAACCAGGGCGCTCGGTCGCGACCTCCAGCCATGGCGCCGCCGTAAGAGGGCAACCGCCGCCGTGTCTGGTAGCTTTGTGTGCGCGTGATTGGGGGTGGCCATTGATTCGAAAAGGGACGGATGTGATCTAGGCTCAGCATAACAGTTCGGATAGGGAATAGTCACCAGCCGTAGATCCCAATCGGGCGGTCCAGATTAGTTCTAGCATACCGTCTGGGGCGTTGGACCTGTGCCGTTGGACCAGTATCCTACGGCCCGAAGCAGATCACGTGCTATTAGGTTGTAGCCGTTGATCTTCGATCTGGCGGCCGGTAGCGTATACCGATTCATGTTATGGGCGGTCTAATTTGGACCCTTGGATTTTGATCAAATGGCCCCGGACGCACGATACCCCTTCGCGGGTATCTTTTACAAAAGAGACCCTCTGTTTTTACATAATCAACCCGCCATCCACAGGGCCTGTTCTCTATGTCTCTGGATTCTTACCCCGAGCCCCCTGAGTTCTCTAGAAATAGTGCGCCCAGTCCAGAGCTTATTTAAACTGTATAAATGAATTAGAAATTGAATATTTAATAGAAAAATAATTGCTAGAACTTCAATAATTCATAGAAAATTCATACTAACTCCAAATCACTTCATTCCAGTTCCTAAAATTTTGTAATTTTATTCTTTAGCACTTAGTGTCTCTGTTTTGTCATGACAACAGTAATAAAATTAATCCCACACTTAATCCTATTTTAAACACATAAAACCTTTGAAAATCCATAACTTAAATTCTATAGCTCCAAAAATTATGATTCCTGTTCCTAGAATTTTATTTTAATGTGTAGATTATTACTGTGTATTTTATTTATATGTTTGGTGTAATGTTAATTTCTCTATATGCACTGTGCTTGTTTGTATTGTGGCGAGTAGAAGAGCCCGTGACCGAGGATCCTGGTGAGCAGCAGGTTGAAGTAGCTGAGCAGGAGCTCATTGAAGGCAAGTTGTGCCCTTGACCACTTTTTACCTAATAATGTTCTTTAATATCACTCATCCATGCATAGGCTAATTTTGATGGGACCCAATAGGTCACCCTAGATTGTTTATCTCA
This sequence comes from Zea luxurians, assembly GCA_029449295.1. Lineage (NCBI taxonomy): Eukaryota > Viridiplantae > Streptophyta > Magnoliopsida > Poales > Poaceae > Zea > Zea luxurians. The sequence goes on from JAOPSE010000004.1 coordinate 24,057,822, forward strand.
TTACCTTGTTTACCCCTGAATCACTTGGGTAGTTTGCTATTGCTTTATATGGTTTTGGGATAATCATTTATTACCTCTATGTTCCAATTCTTCTTGTTATTCTATTTATGTTCATGTTGAGATCATTAATGTTAATTGGAACATAGAGCTTAACTTGAGAACCACGTGCCACCACAAGGGTTTAATGGAACGCCCTTGGCTGACTAATTAGGAAAGCTAGTGGAAGACTACCTTACCCGAAAGGGGCAAGGGCAGTAGGGGAGTGGTCAGTGTAGGGAGGTCCTTGCTTGATTTTGCTGCGATGGCGGTCAGGCAAGAACCCTGCATTGGAACTTCCTATAAACTGTAGCGGGTTTTCGGAAGCTAGTGGAACTTTGTAAAGGCCTCGTAGTGTTGCCCTGCCGCGCTTCCTAGGTAGAGGTGTATGGGATTCGCGACCCCTTGGCAGATGGGTAGCATGACTTGTGGGTAAAGGGTACAACCTCTGCAGAGTGTAAAACTGGTATACTAGCCGTGCTCGCGGTCATGAGCAGCTCAGGACTCTCTGATGTTTAAATTAAGGAACTTAAATTCAATTTGTCATTTGCATTGCATGGGTTTGTTATTAATTTTGTTCTATTACTTTACTTATGGTTTGGTAATTACTTACACTTAGTAACTACTAATAAAATTTTGACCAACTACTTAAAAGCAATGCTCAGCTTTAACCCTGTCATTGATTAGCCTTACACATCACATGAACTCACACCTTTGTGAGTTTATGTCCACTGGTTCCCCACAACTTGTTGAGCTATGATCATGTGTGAGCTCACCCTTGCTGTCTCACACCCCCCCCATAGGAGAAGAACAGGTGGTTCAGGAGGAGCCACAAGGCGAGGAGTATGATCTGATCTAGGTTGCGTTTCTCAGTTGACATTGGCGCCGACGATCCTTAGTTCGTTTTATATTTATCTTTTATTTTGTAATAAGTCTTCCGCTATGTAATAAATACTCTGATGTTTTATGACATTTATCTCTATACACTCTGTTATTATATATGTTGTCATCTTGGCGCATGTATGAGATGCACCTGGCTTTGGTCCTTAAAGCCGGGTGTGACACACAGGGGCGGTGATCACCGGTGGCAACCCGTTCTCCTCTCACCCTCGCAAACTGTAGTTAGGGCAACTACCGGCTTCGATGAAGACACCTACCAGGGCTAGATAAAAGAGGGGGAAAACTCACGACCGAGTCTTATAGACGAGCAGAATCGGTTGAGGAAGACCCGCGAGTTCCGAGGAAGCCGCGCCGTGAATCTCGGTAGCTCGCGATCGTGATGCATGGAGATGATGACAAGTGGGGCCCACGTGCAGCGACTGGAAGCGAGCTATGTACGGGGCACTGGCGCCATGGGACCACCTATCGGCGCCATCGCCCATTCCAGGCCGCGCGCAAGGGAGACTGGCTTCTCCTGGTGGGCCAAAAAGGAGGAAACCGGGCCCAGGTAAGCACTCCTTTTTTATTTTCTGTTTTATTTTGTTTTTGTTTTCAATTTCCAAATTTAAATTTTGAATCCTTTTAGGAGTTTCACCGTTGAGTCAAATTTACAAATTCAAATCCTAGTATAGGAATCACATATCTTTATTTACTTATTTTCTCCACATTATTTTTATTTTCTTCTCCTTTTCTAATTTCTAGAATTTCTTTTAGATGTCAAATTCCACTTTGGACTTTAATATATTTCTTTTCACATTATTCTATGTTGTCACAAAATGCACAGAAAATAAAACCCCAGCATGATGCATAATTTTGTGGTTTATATTTTTTTTATTAATTATTTTTAAAGATGATGTTCACATGTGATGACAAATAGGTTCAACCCACACATATAAATAAAGGAAAATCACTTTTTTCCTCTTATATTATATTCTACAAATTGGGTGTTACACTCATGGGCCTCGGCGCAAAGATCCCTAAGGCCCAGAACTCCACTCACTCAGGACCGCGGGCTATTTCACTAAAATATAAGAGGCTCTTATGCAAAACCTAATTGGCGAAGGGGTATCAATGATTTTCGGCCGCCCGATTAGATTCTGATGGTGAAGATTAGATCCATCTACGCCCGAACCAGTAATCTACATGAACCCTTGGATCACCAATCAATGACCAGAAACCGCCCACGTCAACTGCTAATCTGACCCGTCCATCGACCGACCAAGGGTCACTATTGGCGACGAGCGGCAAGCTATCTCTGCCCTAGTATCAAATCTATGTCCAGAATTGAATCGATCACACCCACTCTCTCTCCTACCAATCTGGGTTGTATGTTAAGAATGGACGGCGGAGACTCTCTTTAACCCCGACCGGCCAGATGCGGCGACGCGACATCCCGACCCGATGGCGCCATGGCCGGAATACCCAAGCTCTCGGTACCACGCGCAAAGCACTAAATCGAAGGGCGCTACACGATGCCCTACATCTGATGAATGCAATGAACGATCACGTACCCCATAATATGTCGCAGACGAGCCCGACCACGGCGAGCGGCGGATCGGCAGAATTGGTTGGGCTCCTGTGTGAAATTAGGCCGGCATCCCGCGCCCGATGCACTGGCACACAACCGCCAAGGCTTCTACTGTCGCAATCGAGCTTCTCTGATGATGGTCGAAGTACAACATGATGGGGAGGTGGACGACAGCGGACCAACACCAACAGTCGCGGTGGCGCACGGTTTGCGGTGTCACTCGTTCTCCCAACGACGATGGTTGGGTGAACTCACGTGAGGTACAAGAAGTAGGAGAGGGCACAAGTACCTAGAGGGGGATTTTATCCCCAGGGAAAGGTGGGGTCCGAGGTCAATTTCCGCCACGCGCGTGGTTCCGTTGTAACCGTCTACCGCGAGGAAAGGGGAAGGCCCAACGTGCGGGGCCCACGCAGCAGCGACGTGCGCGAGGTGGAATGCGACTGACAAGTGCGGCCCGGTTGCCAGCGACGGGTGGCATGCGCGCTGTCGAGGTATGCCTGACCCGTGGGCCAAGGCTGTCAGCGTCGTTCACCCGAGGATTGGGCCGTGTGGAGGGATGTGTGGTGTTGGGCTGAATTGGTGACGGTTGGCCCAATATGTGCACAGTTTCGTTTTTCTTTTTCTTTTCTCCTCTATTTTATTTTCTTTTGATTTGAAACTTTAAATTTGAATTCAAATGTTGTTGTGGATTTATTGTTCCCAATTAAACACATAATTTGAACATACCAATATTCATTTCATTTATACATTTACTTTGTATTATTTTTTTATAGTATCTCTCTTTCTTCTTCTCCACTTTTTAAAGTTTTGATTTCAAATTAGAGTTTAGATTCTTTGGGTCCATTAATATATTGTTATTGACACTATTATTTTTATTATCCATGAATGCACAATCAAATAAACTCCAGCATGATGCATATGTTATTTATGTGTCATTTGCTTAGTTGTTCATCTTTAAATATGTTACTCACATGTTCCAATAAATAGAGGGCCAAACCAATATCGAGATCAACTCTTTCTTATTATTATAGTTGGGTATTACAAATCCTACCCCCTTAAAAAGCATCTCGTCCTCAAGATTAAGAAGGACTAGGGAACATGTGGGGAAATTCTATTCAAAGCTCTTCTTATCTTTCCCAAGTAGCTTCATCTTCACCGTGATGACTCCATTGCACTTTGCACATCTTTATCACCTTATTTCTTGTAACCCAAGTCAAAGTGTCAATGATTTTGATAGGATAGTCCATGTAAGTCAGATCACCCTGAACACTGAGTTCTTCCATTGGTAGCTGTTCCTCGGGGACATGAAGACACTTCTTAAGTTGAGACACGTGGAATACATCGTGTACATCAGATAGATGATCAGGTATCTCAAGTTGGTAGGCCATCTCCCTAACTCGCCTAAAGATTTTGAAGGGTCCAATAAAGCGAGGGGATAACTTGCCTTTAACTTTGAATCTTCTCATTCCACGAATTGGTGACACCCTGAGGTACACGTGATCACCCTCTTCAAATTCTAGTGGTCTTCTTCGATTATCAACATAGCTCTTTTGCCGAGTCTGTGCTACCCTCAAATTCTCCCAAATTATACGGACTTGTTCTTCTACCTCTTGAATAACCTTAGGCCCAAAGAACTGCCTTTCACCAGTCTGATCCCAATATAGAGGAGTCCTGCATTTTCTACCATATAAAGTTTCAAATGGTGACATCTGTAGACTGGCCTGGTAACTATGGTTATATGAGAACTCAGGATATGGTAGACTCTTGTCCCAACTGCCTCTACGCTTAAGGGTACAAGCTCTCAACATATCCTCCAGTACTTGGTTAGTCCTCTTAGTTTGGCCATCAGTTTGAGGATGATAGGCCGAGCTGAAGTTCAACTTCATTCCCATGTTCTCATGAAGGCTCTTCCAAAACCTTGAGGTGAATTGGGATCCACAATCAGAAACAATCTTCTTCGGTACCCTATGTAAACACAAAATTCGAGCCATGTATAACTCTGCCAGCTGAAAACCTTTATAAGTAGTATTGATCGGAATGAAGTGAGCCACTTTGGTCAACCTGTCCACGATCACCCATATAGAACCATAACCCTTCGAGGTGCGAGGCAACCTGGTAATGAAATCCATACCAATTTCTTTCCACTTCCATTCGGGTACCTTTAACTGGTGCATTAGTCCAACTGATCTTTAGTGTTCAGCTTTGACTCTTTGACATACATCACACATAGCCACGTGTACAACCACATCTCTTTTCAGCCCATACCACCAATACTTTTGTTTCAGATCCTGATACATCTTAGTGCTACCAGGATGAATAGAGTAATCAGAGTCATGGGCTTCCTTCAATATAGTCTCGTGGAGGCTGTTTATCTCAGGAACACATATCCGGTTCTTAAACCATATTGTGCCTTGCTCATCCTCCGTGAATTCTTGACCTCTACCTTCAGTAATCAGATCTTTGATCTCTTGGATTTTAGCATCACCGATCTACCCTTTGTGGATTTCCTGTTCCAAGGTAGGTTCCACTTCAATAGTTATCCCTTCAGTGTGTGCAACTATTCCCGAGTTGAGTCTTCGAAAATCCTCTACTAGCTCATCGGGTAACTGGGCAACAATAGCTGCATGGATATGCTCCTTCCGACTCAAGGCATCTGCCACCAGATTCGCCTTGCCCGGATGATAATGAATCTCCAAGTCATAGTCTTTGATGAGCTCCAACCAACGGCGTTGCCTGAGGTTGAGATCCTTCTGAGTGAAGATATAATTTAAGCTCTTGTGATCAATGTAAACTTGGCATTTGGTCCCCATAATGTAATGCCTCCAAATCTTGAGAGCATGCACTACGACTGCAGTTCTAAGTCATGAGTAGGGTAGTTCAACTCATGTTTCCGCAACTGGCGAGACACGTAGGCGATTACATGTCTTTCTTTCATAAGAACACATCCCAAGCCCTGGCGGCACACATCACAATATATATCAAATCCCTTCTGCAAATCTGGCATAACCAACACTGGGGGTGACATCAATCTTAGCTTCAATTGATTGAAACTATCTTGGCATTCCTAGGTCCAATTAAATTCCTTTCCCTTCTCTAACAGTGAGGTCATAGGCTTAGCAATCTTAGAGAACCCTTCAATAAATCGTCGGTAGTAGCCTGCAAGTCCCAAGAAACTCTAGATCTCAATAACCGTGCTTGGTATCTTCCATGCCACTATCTCCCTCACTTTAGCAGGGTCCAATGATATTCCAACATTACAGATGATGTGTACAAGTAATGGCACTTCATCAATCCAGAACTCGCACTTGCTGAACTTGGCATAGAGTTGATTATCCCGTAGCTTCTGTAGCACCATCCGCAGATGTTCCTCATGATCACTTTAATTCTTGGAATAAATAAGTATATCGTCGATGAATAACACGACGAATCTATCAAGATACTCCAAGAACACCTTATTCATCATATTCATGAAGTAGGCTGGTGCATTAGTTAAGCCAAACAACATGACTGTAAACTCATATAGACTGTATCGGGTTGAGAAAGCCGTCTTGGGAATATCAAATGGCCTAATCTTCATTTGATGATAACCCGACCGAAGATCAATCTTAGAGAATACCCTTGCACTTCTCATATGATCAAATAAATCTTCAATGCGGGGTAAATGATACTTGTTCTTAATAGTAACATCATTAAGCGATCTATAATCCACATACATCCTCTGTGATCCATCCTTCTTCTGTACAAACAGAATCGACGCTCCCCAAGGTGAGGAACTCGGACGAATGTACCCAACCTCCTATAATTCTGTTAGTTGCTTCTTAAGTTCTTTTAGTTCTTCTACGGACATCCTGTATGACCTTTTGGAAAATAGGAGCAGTTCCAGGTAAGAGATCAAAAACAAATTCAACTTCCCTATCTGATGGCATCCCGGTTAACTCCTCTAGAAAGACATCAGGGAAATATCTAACCACATGGATGTTGCTGGCTACAAATTTCTCATCTACTAGAAACACAGCAGGTCTGGTAGAAGCGGTTATGGTAATCTCAACTTCGAATCTTTCTCCTTTAGAGCTGGTGAGTTCTATAGTTCCCCTAACACAGTGTATACTACCTTGGCCTTCCTTAACCATGACATACCAAGGATCAGGGCCTATACTACTCTCTTCTAATACTATAGGGGTAGCCCAGAATTCTCTTCCCATGGTAGTCAAGATTAATTTGTTGGTCATATAATTTGCTTCAATAGGCCCTTTAGGGGTAATTACTATCAGTGACTTTTTGCATATTTTATAGTGGTAACTCA